>JAANYP010000746.1:0-234779 GCA_020465985.1 Centrapalus pauciflorus | reverse complement strand
TGAAGCTGTGCAAGATGTAATTCGAGAGAATCTTGCACATCAGCAAGGTTTGATGACATAGAATTAGATAGAGAGCCAATTAGTGTGGTCAAGCTGGCCAGAGTGGCAGGAAGAGTAGAATTGCAAGAAGTGAGGAGAGATGACAGCTGTTGAGAAATAGCTGTCATTGAGGACACAGAGTCCTGTTGCAATGAAAGAATGGAGGAGAGAGAGGAGGACACATTTTGCAGCTGTGCAGTGAGTGCTAACAGCTGTTGAGAATATTCTGTTTGTGGAGTGGTAGGGAAGGAGTCTTTGAACGAATCAAAGAACCCCTTAAGCTGTTCAGACACAGAGTCTGAAATAATGGAGGGTAGAGAGGTCATAGCAGTTTCCAAAGAACCAACTTTGTTGGTCAGCAGAGAAAGCTGATCCTTCATAGGTAGGTCTTTAGGAGATGGAGGTGTATGGGTGGACTGTTTAGATTGAGTAGATGGAGAAGATGATGATGAGGCTGGTGTATGAGGATGTGATGGAGAGGGAAGAGGGACATTTGAGAGAAGCTCCATAGCCTGGGCAAAAGTAATGTGGCCCAGCTTGGAGGGGTCAAAGGGTCCTTCAGCAGCGGCTGTAGCGGCATCACCAGGACGAGGGGTTGATGTTTGGGGCCTTTCAGATGCTGCTTGTGCTGCAACATCCTCATGAAGACCAGTGGTGGTTCCCTCTGCAGTGCCTTGGTGTAAAAGCACCTCATCATTGGGAGATGGAATATGCATTTCAACATCAGCAGTGGTGAAACCTGCTGATGGAGTTTGCATGGAGGGAGCAGCCTCACCAGAGGGATGGTATGATCCCTGAGGTTCATCAGCTTGGGTTCTTGGTCCCTCAGCAGCTGTTTGGTGTAGAACAGCTATATCATGGGGAGCAGAAGTTTGAGGCTGAGCTGCTGATTGGTCTATACCAGCAGCGTGGGCACCTCGTGCAGACTCAGGGTATGAGGATATTTGAGTGGGGGACTGTGTGGACTTAGTATGGAGTGGAGAGGGCTCCTGTCTTTCAATATCCTCAGCCTGTTGGGAGGCTAGGATAGTTGATGTGGCTATCTCCGTTTGTACAACTGGTTCCTGTTGGAAGGATCCAGAGGGTCTAGGCTGACTCTGGGTAGACTCAGGTTGGAGTGAAGCATGCTCCAATTGGGCTGAACCTTCTCCCAATATAGGAGAGGCAGCAGGGGTTGCTTCTCTTACAACTGAACCCTGTTGAGAGGGAACAGAGGAGGTGGTTGTTTTGGCTGGTTTCTTTTTGGTGATGGATTTTCGTTGATAGTGAAAGGATGAAGTGGGTGATTGTGGAGAGGAGATGAGGGGTTCAGACTCGACAGGTTTTGACACTGGGTCAGAAACAGGTGGGTTGGCCTGTTCCATAGTCTCAGGTGCCACAGAGGCACCAGCCACAGAGGCTTGAGGTTCAACAAATGAACCAGGGTGAGGAGTCTGCTCCCCCTCAGCCACAGAGGCTAAAGGTTCAGACTCAGTCTGAGCTGTTTTGGCCTTCTTTTTCACAGGCTCAGCTTCAGCAGTTGCCAGGGTCCTCTTAACAAGTTTGGACCTGGCTTTGGATTTTCTTATGGGAGCAGCAGCTTCTGGATCCACCCTCACATCAGAGGGTCCTTCCACCAATCCTAACAACCTCCTCATTGGTGTGGATAGAGGTGGCTCATTTGGGAGTACAGGAGTATAGAAAACTCTATTCCCTATGACAGGGAATGCAGAAGTATGAAGTAATGGCTGAGAGTTGTACAAATACTCACCACAAATGTGTCTAAATATGAGGCTCAGAAACCTGGGATAGCGGACAGCAGCTGGTCTTGGCTCTTGTTGCACCAGGTTCCTCAGATTCAGAAATATCCACTTAGACATATCAATGGTAGTCCCATCCACCAGCTGTAGGACTATTGGGACTTCATCACGACTTAGTTGGTCAAATGAACCAACTTTGCTGCTGAAGCTCATCATCACTGAGGCAAATAGAATGCTATAGGTAGGAGACAAATCCTTCCTATACAACGTTGCTCTAATTTTGGGTTCTGCTACACCACAGAAGCGTAGCAAATTTCCCATTTGCTCATTTTCAGGCTGGGGCATATCATATGATTCAGCAATGGGCAGATGAAGAACCTCCCTGAGAAGATCGGCAGTAATCTCAATGGTCTGAGTCCCATTGAGAATAGTCCCCTTGATGACTTTAGTGTTGGGGTTGTAGGCACAAGTGTACCAGAACTCGTACACCATCTCCTGGTATAGGACACCAGGAGTTGCAGTCATAGCATAGTGCAACGGATGAACTTGCAGAAACTCCACCATTTGATCGTAACCTTTCCCCACATAGTTTTTGGGGATTGTAAGGTTTGCAATGTAGTTTGTGGGTTTGATGGTCAGCATTGTGGTGACTGATGAGTGTTTGACAACATCATCACCAACGAACACTAGAAGAAAGGGATTAGGTCTGTGAGCCATTTGGGAAGTTTTGAGGTTTGGAGAAGCAAAAGACACTTCGTCGATTTTTAGGGTTCTTGAGGATTTCTGGAAATGATGAGGAAGACGAAGATGAAACAGTAGTTGGGTATTTATAGGATTTGAATGTGAGTGTGTATGAGAGAGAAAGTTTTGGGCGGTTTGATTTGAAAAAGTCGTTAACGGAAAACGGAATGGTTGTCCATGTCAGACCGTTTGTCAGACCACTTGAGCCCTTTTTAATCACTAACACTTGTAACCCACATTATCCGCATTAATTAAGTTAAATAAAACATTAATTAAGTAACTTAAGTTTGAAGAAAGGTAATTAAAATTGTTGGTCTAAGCTGTTGGTCAAACCTGTGATGAGTAGGGTCATCACAAGCTGTTCAAACTTCAAGTTGTTCATTCTTCAAACTGTGCCTTCAGCCTGATCTCTTTTGTAAGAGCAGGTTGTGTTCAATAGTTGAACAGGTTACAAGACAATGGCTTGTAAGACAGTGTGAAGGAGTGAACAGGTTGAAGATTGGACCATCAGAGCAGGCTGGACGAGTAAACTGTTTTTGTTCAGCCTGTTGTATGCTCAAGCTGTTCAAGTTTTTCAGACAAATGACTAAGTACAGAACATGTATAACCTGTTCTGTCTAAGCTGTTCTGAGAAACTTGAGCAGTGTGAAACACATAAATTCTTAGACCTTTGAGAAACACTTAGTCACTCTTGTTTAACATGCCCAGATTGCTGACAAGATAATTAAATCTTGTTTCATCCAGAGGTTTGGTGAAAATGTCTGCAAGCTGTTCATTTGTGGAAATAAAACTTACCTCCACATCACCTTTCTGAATGTGATCCCTGATGAAGTGATGTCTGACTTCAAGCTGATGCTGCATCCACAGAATCTGCCCAGAGCAGCTTCCAGCAGCAATGTACTCAGCTTCAGTAGTAGAAGTAGACACAGAGTTCTTCTTCTTGCTGCACCAACTTATCAACTTACCACCAAGGAGTTGACATCCACCTGTTGTGCTTTTCCTGTCTAGCCTGCAGCCTGCAAAATCAGAATTTGAATAACCTGTTAGTTCAAGGCTGGAGTCTTTGGGATACCAAAGACCCAAACCTGGTGTACCCTTCAGGTATCTGAAGATTCTTTTAACAGCAGCTAGATGAGATTCCTTTGGATCAGCTTGGAACCTAGCACACAGACAGGTAGCAAACATAATATCAGGTCTACTAGCAGTTAAGTATAGCAAGCTCCCAATCATGCCTCTCTAAGCTGTTACTGAAACAGCTTTGCCACTGGCATCAACATCCAATTTTACATTGGTTGCCATTGGGGTTTTAATAGGAGAACTTTGATCAAATTTGAACTTTTTCAAAAGATCTAAAGTGTACTTTCTTTGATTAATAAAAATTCCAGTTGAGGTTTGTTTAACTTGTAATCCTAAAAAGAAAGTTAGTTCTCCCATCATACTCATTTCATACTTGGATTTCATGAGTAATGAAAAATTCTTGCACAACTGCTCATTTGTAGAACCAAATATTATGTCATCCACATAAATTTGAACAAGCATAATATCCGACTTCACTTTCTTTAAGAACAGTGTGGTATCCACTTTACCTCTGGAATACCCATTGCTCATAAGGAAATCAGTAGGAGTGTCATACCAGGCTCTAGGGGCTTGTTTGAGACCATAGAGAGCTTTGTCCAACTTATAGACAAAACCTGGATGTTGTTCATTTTCAAAACCTGGAGGCTGCTTGACATAAACTTCTTCTTGCAGCTTCGCATTCAAAAATGCACTCTTCACATCCATTTGAAATACCTAAATGCTCTTATGACCAGCGTAGGCTAGATACAAACGAATTGCTTCTAGCCTGGCCATAGGAGCAAATGTTTCATCATAATCAATTCCTTCCTCCTGTCTGTAGCCCTGAGCAACCAGTCTAGCCTTATTTCTAATGACATGACCTTGCTCATCCATCTTATTCCTGAAAACCCATTTGGTGCCAATTATGGTTTTACCTTTAGGAGCAGGGACCAGCTTCCTTACCTTGTTTCTCTCAAACTGATTGAGCTCTTCTTGCATGGCAGTGATCCAATTGGCATCTTTTAGTGCTTCATCCACCTTCTTTGGCTCCATCAACGAAACAAAACTAGAGAACATACAAAAGTTCCCTAAGCTTTCCCATCATGTTTGTACCCCTTTGTTGATGTCACCAATTATTTGATCATTGGGGTGACACCTGATCCACTTAGGATCATTTTTCAATAAAGATTCACCTGAGTTGTTAACATCTTCAGCAGGTCCTGTTGAACAGTTCTCAAGATTTTCAGACACACTGTTGTCTTGAGCCTGTTCACTTGTTGAACATGTCTGACCACTGTTGAACATATCAGCAGAAGAACTAGGAAAATCAGCATTGATAGGTTCAGGACATGCAGTTGTAATTAAGTCAGTACACTTATTCACACAGGATATATTGATATAATCATCATCACGCCCATCATGATTAACAGGTTCCACACTGGGTGTAGTGGAAGCTTTTGAGTCCTCTTCATTGTTTGAATGCATGAGATCATCAAAGTTTAATTCTCCTGAAACTGATTCAGGAACAGCTTTGGTGGAAGCATTCTTAGACTCTTCAAAGGTTACATTGATAGATTCATCTATCACCTTTCTTTTGTTGTTGTACACTCTGTAGGCTTTCGAGATACAAGAGTAGCCAACAAACACACCTTCATCGGCTTTAGGTTCAAACTTTGTAAGTTGGTCGCTCTGATTCAGAATGAAGCAGGGACACCCAAACACATGGAAGTAACTGACATTTGGCTTCCTCCCTTTGAGCAGCTCATAAGGAGTCTTATTGAACCTTTTCACCACTAAGGATCTGTTTTGGGTGAAGCAGACAGTGTTGACAGCTTCAGCCGAGAATGATGAAGGTAAACCTGATGCACACAACATGGTTCTAGCAGCTTTAATGAGAGTTCTGTTTCTCCTTTCAGCAACTCCATTTTGTTGTGGACTCCTTACAGCTGAAAAGTTTTGAGTGATTCCTTTTTCTTCACAGAAGTCTTCAAGAGCACTGTTTCTGAATTCAGTACCATGATCACTTCTAAGCTGCTTCACTTGGGCAGAGTTCAACATCTCCATCTTTTTCACAAATCCAATAATTTCTCTAGTAGCCTCTCCTTTGCTCTTCAGAAAGATCACCCATGTGTACCTGGAGAACTCATCAATCATTACTAGAGTGTATCTTCTTCCTCCTAGACTTGGGACATTTATAGGTCCAAACAAGTCCATGTGAATTAAGAAGAGTGGAGTATCAATAGAGAAGTTATGTTTGGATTTAAAAGATGATTTTCTCTGCTTGCCTTTCTCACAAGCTGTGCAGAGTTTATCTTTAACAAAGGTCATAGAAGGCAAACATGTCACCAACTCTTTCTTACAGAGTTTGTTGATGTTCTTGAAGTTCAGATGTGACAGCCTTTTGTGCCATAACCAGTTTAAGTCTGCATTTGTTCTTGTGAGAAAACAGGTCTCAGTTGTGGGATCAGAAGATTGCATGTCCACAACATACACACCTTTCTTTCGTTGAGCACACATCACAACTTTGCCTTGGGGATCCAATATGTAACCCAGGTGCTCATCAAAGTTAACCATGTAGCCAGCATCACACAGTTGGCTTATGCTAACAAGGTTATGTTTTAGCACAACCACATAGGCTACTCTTTTGAACACTGCAGCACCAGCTTTAAGAGTTCCATATCCCTCAGTGGATCCCTGTACATTGTCACCAAATGTGACTTTTGGCCCCTTTTCAGGCCTGAGATCACTCAGCAATTCTTTACAACCTGTCATGTGCCCTGAGCAGCCACTGTCCAAGTACTAAACCTGGGAAGGTTGTTTTTCCTGCAGAGTGATAAGAGAAATATTAGTCATTTTTAGGGGAACTCATCACAGAGATGAGTTCTCCTACTTCATCAACATGTGTTGATGGACTTATAATATCCACACTAATATTCCCTATTTGAATGGTATCAGCTTGGATACCACTTTCATTGACTGAGATGTTTTCAACACTGCTTGCAACAGGTGTGAAAGAACTATCAGAGTCAACAGGCCTCATGTCCTCAGATTCAGGACAGTCCTTGGCCAGATGTGTCTTCTTCCCACATTTATAACATTTTCTCTTTTTAGGATTTTTTGAAGATGATCTTTCAGAAACACATTCTGAGTTATTTTTGTTGATTCTGTTAGCAGGTTTAGCAAACTTATTACTACTTGATGAATCAACAGCTTGAGTGGAGGGTTCAATAGCCACAGCTTTGTCCGTCTCTTCTTTCCTCTTTTTAGGAGGACAGATGTCAAAAACAGGAAGCTTAATTGGCTTTTGAACTTCCACAGGTTTGGGAAACTTATTTCCAAGTTTCTCAGGCTGAGCAATGGCTTTGCCTTTGCCCCTACTGAGATGTGATTTATGTTGCCTATCAGCATAATCATAATTTCTGGTTTTGAAAAACTTATTCTCATTTAAAACCAGTTTACCACTATAATTAGAAAACTTATTAGAAATCACAGCAGGTTTGCTTTCAACATGAGACTTGCCCTTGTTGAAAATAGGCTGCTTAACTTTTGAAAACTTATTTTCAAAATGTTTAGCATCAAAAGGATTATCATGCCTTTTACCATCAGCTTTGGACCGGGAACATGTTCTGTCAACAGGTTTAGTATCCACAGTTGCAGTTTGGACATGTTTTCCTTTATTTTGCTTGTGTGAATCAGCAGAGCACTTAGCAAGCTGTTTTGATGGAGAACACACTCCCACACCAGATTTTGAGCTAGGTTCACACGAGCTGTCAGTATTTTGAGGCCTGACAAACCTGTTTGTTGAGATTAGTTTACCATTCAATTTTTAAACAAAAGTGTTTGGAAGCTCACCAAGAGTGGATAAATCTTCTTTCAGATTATTAATCTCAACAATGGAAGCTGCTGTGTCAAGATCCCCTCCAAGATAGGCTTGAATTTGTGCAGGGATCTGTTGACTTATACAATGGCTGACTTTTTGTGTAGATTGGCACCAAGAGTCAACTATCTTTTGAAGCTTAGCATGCTTTATATCTGTTTCTCTCTTTTCTTCCAGTAAAATAGAGTTGATGTGTTTTAATTCATCAAGCTATGTTTCCAACTTATGGAAACTGTCCAGTTTAATGGAGTTTGTTTTAAGATCAGTTTTAAGCTTAGAGATTTCAGATATTAAAGCATCATGCTTCTCAACAGCAGCTTTCAAATCAACTAGCATATATTCAAACATTTTAATCTTTTCTTCAGAACTGTAAGCCATAAAATTTTGTACCTTATACATCATTGTAGGATTCCAGTTCTCCAAGCTGCTGAAAGCTTCAGCTTCAGCCAGATCCTGTTTGAAACTACTTGTTGATGGGACATCAGTGTTGGCCATAAGACATTGAGTGTCTTCTTCATCAGATGATGAATCGGATTCCTCCCAGTCACAAGTCTCTGCCATGAGTCCCTTTTGGCGGTTGGAACCCACTGAGTTTTCCAACTTCCTCAGCTTAGCCATGGCCATAAGGTACTTAACCCTATAACCATCATCCTTGTTTGTCTTGTATGGTTTAGATGACTGACCAACAGCTTTTGACACACAGTCAGCAGCTATATGGCCAGTTTTGCCACATTTAAAGCACTCAGCCTTGGTTTTATAAAATGCCTTCTTTTTGCCAGCACCTGAACTTCCTTGCAGTATGTTTCTTCCAAACCTTTTCTTGTTGAACCTTTTGACAAGCATAGCTATCATTTGCTCATCATCCTATTCAGCAAGATCTGCATTATCTTCCTCATCTGACATCTCCTCCTTATCATCATCCTGTTGATCAGGTTGAGTGAACACATCACTCACCTGATTCACAGGCTGTCTCACATTAGCCACAAAGGCTGCACCTCTTTTAGACATCTCCAAGGCATTTCTTTTCTGTTGCCTTGATTGTTCATCATTTAGTAAAGATCCATACAAGTTGACAAGATCCATACTTCTGATGGTGCCTGAGTTTCTTAAGATTGTTGAAAAGTAGTTACATTCTTCATGTAGGATGTCCAAAAATTTGTTCACCAGGGTAAGGCTGTCCTTGATGATCCCAACAGCTTTGAGATCATTCACAAGAGAAGTAAACCTGGTGTAGGTTTCTGTGAGAGTCTCCTTTGGTTTTGCAAAGAAGAGTTCATACTGTCTAACAAGATTGTTAATCCTGTTATCCAGTGTGATTGTGGGTCCATCCTAGACGGTACACAAAGTATCACACATCTCCTTTGCTGTTTTCATTTTCTCAACCTGCTTGAACACATCATCAAGGAGAGAAATAACCAGGTTATTCCTGGCCTTTGCATCCAGAGCTACCAATCTCTTGTCTTCATCAGACCATTGAGCTTTGGCTTTCTCAAAGGTCCTGATTTCAGGAGCAGCTCCTTCAACCGCTGGAGTTATGGTAGTAACAGAGGTTGGCACATAAGGGCCCTCCATCACTATCTCTGGTAGTTGTACATCCAGATTCTCTAGATAGAGCATCATTCTGCACTTCCAGCCAGAGAAGTATTGATGATTGAATTTTGGAGGTTTGCCCATAGAGCCATTGTCATAGTATGAGGAGCCTGCAGCACTGTTGTCCATGGAAACTTGGGAGAATGAGAGATCTAGAATGACACACACTCTAAACTACTCTGATACCAGTTGTAGGTCCCGAGAGGTTCCCAAAGTATATAGCTTTAAGCTGTAGAGGGGGGGTGAATACAGCTATTTAAAAATTACACACTATTTTCTCAATGTTTGTATGTATTATCAACAAGTTGTTAATTACAAACAAGCTTGAATGCGGAAAGGTTCAAGCTGAGATGACAGATACAACAGTATGTTAACTAGTCTAAGACAGACTCCAACTAGTTTACAATGAATACACTCACTAAGAAGCACTCACTGTGTTTACAAGACTTAGAGGGACAGCTTATGTAGAACAGCTTAGACACAAAGAAACTGTATTACACAGGCAGGCTTACATGCATGAAAAGCACACTTGCACGTTCACTCTTGGTTTCAGCACTTAGCTTTTTGGCTTAATCTTTCTGTCCTTAAAAGCTTCCTTTTATACTCACTCAGATGATCTAAGAGAAGTTTCTTCATTGGACGAAATGAAAAAGGAGAAGTCTTGTTGAAAAGACAACATAACCTTTTCTGCACTCTCTGAAAAGCAGACTTGTCTTCTTGTGTGCAGAACTTTTGTCTTTTCACTTTGTCTACTGTTGCATTGCCTTTAACTAAATAAGGAATGTCAACTTTGCGTCTTTCTTCCTTGTAAAGGCTTATTTTGATATAAGAAAAAGGTCTGTCACCCTTTTTCAAATAACCTTTTGTCTTCATGTAACAGAACAGCTTGGGCAGGCTGAGCAGTTCTGATTTCCACTTTGTCTTCGACTTTGTAAACTGATCTTGTAGCCAAAAACAATACATGAGGACTTGGAAACAGATTCCATAAAGTGTTTAGCCTGTTCACAAAGAACAGGTTCTGTTCACAAAGAACAGAACACTTGTAAACTGCCCAAGCTGCTCACCAGTGTAGAGCAGCGTAGACAGATTATGTCCAGCCTGTTCAGCAGACAGAACAGCTTGGACAAACTGTCTTAGTTGCAACACATGCAACATATAGAACAGCTTTGGACAGATATTGCAAATCACTTTTTAGGTATTATTAAGGCATTAACAGGCCTTAACTTTTATCCATCAAGTGCATCAACAGGTTTGATTAATAATCTCCCCCTCAGATGCATAACAGGTTTGACTGAGGCCTTTTTGTGCCTAACAGTAATAAGTTTGCTAAACCTGCTGATAAAATCAATAGAAATAATTTAGAATGTGTTTCTGAAAGCTCTTCTTCCAAAAAGGCTAAAAAGAGAAAATGCTATAAATGTGGGAAGAAGACACACATGGCCAAAGACTATCCTGAAACTAAGGACATGAGGCCTGTTGACTCTGCTAGTTTCATCATTGCTAAAACAAGCAGTGTTGGAAGTAACTTAGACAATGAGAGTGGTATCCAAACTGATACCATTCAAATAGGAAATATTAGTGTGGATATTACTAGCCCATCAACAAATGTTGATGAAGTAGGAGAACTCATCAATATGATGAGTTCCCCTAAAAGTAACTAATGTTTTCCTATGACACTCTGCAGGACAAACAACCATCCCAAGTTTGGTACTTGGACAGTGGCTGCTCAGGACACATGACAGGTTGCAAGGACCTGCTGAGTGATCTCAGGCCTAAAAAAGGGTCAGAAGTCACCTTTGGTGACAGTGTACAGGGATTGTAGGTCCCGAGTGGTTCCCAAAGTATATAGCTTTAAGCTGTAGAGGCGGGGTGAATACAGCTATTTAAAAACTACACACTATTTTTTCAATGTTTGTATGTATTATCAACAAGTTGTTAATTACAAACAGGCTTGAATGCGGAAAGGTTCAAGCTGAGATGACAGTTACAACAATATGTTCACTAGTCTAAGACAGACTCAAACTAGTTTACAATGAATACACTCACTAAGAAGCACTCACTGTGTTTACAAGACTCAGAGGGACAGATTATGTAGAACAGCTTTGACACAAAGAAACTGTATTACGCAAGCAGGCTTGCATGCATGAAAAACACACTTGCACGTTCACTCTTGACTTCGGCACTTAGCTTTTGTTGGCTTGATCTTTCTGACCTTAGAAGCTTCCTTTTATACTCCCTCAGAGGATCTAAGGGAAGCTTCTTCATTGGACGGAATGAAAAAGGAGAAGTCTTGTTGAAAAGACAACATAACCTTTTCTGCACTTTCTGAAAAGCAGACTTGTCTTCTTGTGTGCAGAACTTTTGTCTTTTTCACTTTGTCTACTGTTGCATTGCCTTTAACTAAATAAGGAATGTCAACTTTGCGTCTTTCTTCCTTATAAAGGCCTATTTTGATATAAGAAAAAGGTCTGTCACCCTTTTTCAAATAACCTTTTGTCTTCATGTAACAGAACAGCTTGGGCAGGCTGAGCAGTTCTGATTTCCACTTTGTCTTCGACTTTGTAAACTGATCTTGTAGCCTAAAACAATATATAAGGACTTGGAAACACATTCCATAAAGTGTTTAGCCTGTTCACAAAGAACAGGTTCTGTTCACAAAGAACAGAACACTTGCAAACTGCCCAAGCTGCTCATTAGTGTAGAGCAGCGTAGACAGTTTATGTTCAGCCTGTTCAGCAGACTGAACAGCTTGAGCAAAACTGCCTTTGTTGCAACACATGCAACACATAGAACAACTTTAGACTGATATTGCAAATCTTTTTCAGGTTTCAATAAGGCATATAACAGGCCTTAAATTCAACCTTCAAAAGCATCAACAGGTTTGATTAATAATCTCCCCCTCAGATGCAGAACACGTTTGACTGAGGCCTTTTTGTGCCTAACAATCTCCCCCTATTTGCAATAACCAGTCTAAGATGGCCTTATCAAAAGTCACTATATATATTTACATTACATTTGTTGAAATAAAATTACAACATCAACATAAAGTAAAACTGATGTACTGATGTATATTACAACTAATGTAACATAGAAAATTACAACAAATGTAAATAAAGTACAACTAATGTACATTGGACTGTTTTTGTTGGGAACAAATAATGGTAAGCCTGTCCAACTGATGGACAGCTTCCATTCTTCACCTACCTAGATGGTAGATGGACTTCATCACACTGGAGGGGGATCTTGAAACATCTTTTCCAGCTCTTCCCTTGTTTCCTCAAGTTCTTGAACTTTACTTCTTATTATCATGAACTTGGGATCTTCAAGTTCACCTCTCTCAAAGAAGCCTCTGAGCTGATCCCAGACGGCTGCTCTCCACTTACTAGACTGCCTGAGTGAAACTGCAAGTCTGAAGGCCACAAGTTGTCTCAGATCCACTTTGTATAGATCTGTAGCTCTTTGAAAGCATTTCTTCTGAGTCAAGGGATCTACATAAAATGCCCCCAGCTCAGGCTCTTCAATAATCTTGCCATCTTCAAACTCGATTCCACTAGGCAGGCTGTGATCGACTCCCTTCATTTCAATGGCATAATCGCCTTGTTCAATCAGTGAAAGGAGTAGTTCCATTTCAGTGTCCTTCCTTGTCCTCCTGGATTTTATCAAGGGATATGTCACAGAGACACCCTCACTAATATCAGTTGAGATCAGGCCAAGATCTTTCACTCTCTCCATTAACTTTTTCACGTATGCCCTGATAGTGTTAGCCGTTTCTGACTTTGACTGGCTCAGGGCAACTGCTAGTTCTACCCATTCCCTATATCCCGTTTGGGCAACATCAGTGTGATAATAAGATTCTAGCTCAGGGCCTGTTGAACCCATCCTGGTAATTTGCAGTTTCCACTGTTTGCCTTTTCTTGAAATAGGAACAGCTTTAACAATTGGTTCCTTAGCAAGTTTTCGGTCAGCAACATCATGAAACTTCTTTCTTGCCAGGTTGTCAAAATGGAATTAGATTCTAGCAGAGGGTACTTGAGTTTTGGTCACTGAGGCCAGAGCACCCTTTTCTTTTTCTGCTTCCTTTTCCTCTGCTGATCCCTTAGCAGCTTCAAGAATTTTTTCTTGCACAACAAGAGAGGACATCTTAACTTTCCTTGCCTCTTGAAGTGCAAAAGACTTAGCAGCTTTTGCAGACTCTTCTTCTTTTCTTAAAGCTTCCAGGGCTTGAAGCTGTTCTTCTCTAAATTCAAAATACTTATGCATAGGAAGACCCATTTCTTTGGCCCTGGCTTTGTGAAATTGGATTTCTGCTGCTTTCTGCTGTTGAGGATCAGTTGCTGCTATTGCTTTACCTTTATCTGCTTTAGTGATAGCAGCTTCAGGACTTTCCTCCTCCTCTTCTTCTTCTTCTAAGATCAGATGCCTCCTTCTGCTGCTTGGCCTGCCCTAAGGAATAGATTCCTCCCCCTTAGATTAAGCAGGGATTGGAGATTCAACCTGAGTAGACTGAGCAGCATGGGAGGCACCCTCCAGTGTACCTGTTGAAGCTCCTGCTTGTTGACCAGCTTGTGCTGCAGGCACTGGTTTCTCCTTAGGAGAAGAAGTTTTCTCCCCCTTAGACTTAGTCTTAGAGGCAGACGACTTCTCCCCCTTTGAAGGAGATGGACCAGCACCTTCAACACCCGGTCTGCCTGAAGACAAAAAGTCATCAGGCTTGCCAGCAGTTTTGGCAGCAGGCCTGGGGCCAACAAGGCTATTCACTAAGAATGCCAAGTTGTCCTTTACCTCTGCAAGCTGGGTAAGACAGGACTGAAGAGAAGAGGATTGGGTATCAGCAAGGGACGTCAGCTTAACAATGTTTTCCCTATCAAACTCGGTGAACAGCAAACTTTGAAGCTGTGCAAGATGAAATTCGAGAGAATCTTGCACATCAGCTAGGTTTGATGACATAGAATTGGAAAGGGAGTTAATGAGGTTGTTCAAGCTGGCCAGAGTAGTAGGAAGAGTAGTGTTGCAAGAAGTTAGGAGAGATGACAGCTGTTGAGAAATGGCTGTCATTGAGGACACATAGGGAGGTGGACACATTTTGCAGCTGTGCAGTGAGTGCAACCAGCTGTGGAGAATCATCTGGTTGTGGAGTGGCAGGGAAGGAATCCTTGAACAAATCAAAGAATCCCTTAAGCTGTTCAGACACAGAGTCTGAAATGAGAGAGGGTAGAGAGGTCATAGAGGTTTCTAAAGAACCAACTTTGTTGGTCAGCAAAGAAAGCTGATCCTTCAAAGGCGGGTCTTTAGGAGATGGAGGTGTATGGGTTGACTGTTTAGATTGGGTAGATGGAGAAGATGATGATGAGGCTGGTGTATGAGGATGTGATGGAGAGGGAAGAGGAACATTGGATAAAAGCTCCATAGCTTGGGCAAAAGTAATGTGGCCCAGTTTGGAGGGGTCAAAGGGTCCTTCAGCAGCGGCTGTAGCTGCATCACAAGGAAGAGGGGTTGATGTTTGGGGCCTTTCAGATGCGGCTTGTGTTGCAACATCTTCATGAAGACCAGAGGGTGTTCCCTCTGCAGTGCCTTGGTGTAAAAGCACCTCATCATTGGGAGATGGGATATGCATTTCAACATCAGCAGTGGTGAAACCTGCTGATGGAGTTTGCATGGAGGGAGCAGCCTCACTAGAGGGATGGTATGATCCCTGAGGTTTATCAGCTTGGGTTGTTGGTCCCTCAGCAGCTATTTGGTGTAGAACAACTGTATCATGGGGAGCAGAAGTTTGAGGCTGAGCTGCTGATTGGTCTATACCAGCAGCGTGGGCACCTCAAGCAGACTCAGGGTGTGAAGAGATTTGAGTGGGGGACAGTGTGGACTCAGTATGGAGTGGAGAGGACTCCTGTCTTTCAATATTCTCAGCCTGTTGGGAGGCTGGAATAGTTGCGGTGGTGATATCCTTTTGTACAACTGGTTCCTGTTGGGAGGAACCAGAGGGTCTACGCTGACTCTGGGTAGACTCAGGTTGGAGTGAAGCATGCTCCAATTGGGCTGAACCTTCTCCCAATATAGGAGAGGAAGCTGGGGTTGCTTCTCTTATAACTGAACCCTGTTGGGAGGGAACAGAGGAGGTGGTTGTTTTGGCTGGTTTCTTTTTGGAGATGGATTTTCGTTGGTAGTGAAAGGATGAAGTGGGTGATTGTGGAGAGGTGATGAGGGGTTCAGACTGGACAGGTTTTGAGACTGGGTCAGAAACAGGTGGGTTGGCCTGTTCCATAGTGTCAGTTGCCACAGAGGCACCAGCCATAGAGGCTTGAGGTTCAACAAATGAACCAGGGTGAGGAGCCTGCTCCCCCTCAGCCACAGAGGCTAAGGGTTCAGGCTCAGACTGAGCTATTTTGGCCTTCTTTTTCACAGGCCCAGCTTCAGCGGTTGCCAGGGTCCTCTTAACAAGTTTGGACCTGGCTTTGGATTTTCTCGTGGGAGCAGCAGCTTCTGGATCCACCCTCCCAGTAGAGGGTCCTTCCACCAATCCTAACAACCTCCTCATTGGTGTGGATAGAGGAGGCTCATTTGGGAGCACAGGAGTGTAGAAAACTCTATTCCCTATTACAGGGAATGCAGCAGTATGAAGTAATGGCTGAGAGTTGTACAAATACTCACCACAAATGTGTCTGAATATGAGGCTCAGAAACCTGGGGTATCGAACAGCAGCTGGTCTGGGCTCTTGCTGCACCAGGTTCCTCAGATTCAGAAATATCCACTTAGCCATATCAATGGTAGTCCCATCCACCAGCTGTAGGACTATTGGGACTTCATCACGACTCAGTTGGTCAAATGAACCAAGTTTGCTGCTGAAGCTCATCATTACTGAAGCAAATAAGAAGCTGTAAGTGGGGGACAACTCCTTCCTGAATAAAGTAGCTCCAATTTTAGGTTCTGCTACACCACAGAAGCGTAGCAGATTGCCCATTTGTTCATCCTCAGCTTGAGGCATGTCATAAGTTTCAGCAGTTGGTAGATGAAGCACCTCCCTGAGAAGATCAGTACTAATCTCAATGGTCTGAGTCCCATTGAGAATAGTACCCTTGATGACTTTGGTGTTGGGGTTGTAGGCACAGGTGTACCAGAACTCGTACACCATCTCCTGGTACAGGACACCAGAAGTTGCAGTCATTGCATAGTTCAACGGATGAACTCTTAAGAACTCCACCATTTCTTCATACCCTTTTCCCACATAGTTCTTGGGTATGGTCAGATTTGCAATGTAGTTGGTGGGTTTGATGGTCAGCATTGTGGTGACTGATGAGTGTTTGACAACATCATCACCAACGAACACTGGAAGAAGGGGATTAGGTCTGTGAGCCATTTGGGAAGTTTTGAGGTTTTGGAGAAGCAAAAGACACTTAGTCGATTTTTAGGGTTCTTGAGGATTTCTGGAAATGATGAGGAAGACGAAGTTGAAACAGTAGTTGAGTATTTATAGGATTTGAATGTGAGTGTGTATGAGAGAGAAGGTTTGGGCGGTTTGTTTTGAAATGTTAGTTAACGGAAAACGGAACGGTTGTCCATGTCAGAAACATTTGTCAGACCACTTGACCTTTTTAATCACTAACACACGTAACCCACATTATCTGCAGTAATTAAGTTAAATAAAACATAAATTAAGTAACTTAATTGTGAAGAAAGATAATTAAAAAACTGTTGGTCAAACCTGTGATGAGCAGGGTCATCACAAGCTGTTCAATCTTCAAGCTGTTCCCTCAGCCTGTTCAACTATGTAGAAACAGTTTGTGTTCAATAGCTGAACAGGTTACAAGACAATGTCTTGTAAATCAGTGTGAGGGAATGAGTAGAATAAATAATGGACCATCAGACCAGGCTGGATGAGTAAACTGTCTTTGTTCAGCCTGTTGTATGTTCAAGCTGTTCAAGGATTTCTGAAAAATGACTAAGTACAGAACATGTATAACGTGTTCTGCCTAAGTTGTTCTAAAAAACTTGAGCAGTGTGAGACATACAAGGTTTTAGACCTTTGAGGACACTTAGTCACTTTTGTTTAACATGCCCAACTTGCTGACAAGGTAATTAAACCTTGTTTCATCCAGAGGTTTGGTGAAAATGTCTGCAAGCTGTTCATTTGTGGAAATAAAACTTACCTCCACATTACCTTTCTGGATGTGATCCCTGATGAAGTGATGTCTGACTTCAATATGCTTTGTTCTTGAATGAAAAACTGGATTGTTGGAAATGGCTATGCCACTTGTGTTATCACACAGAATAGGAATTTTCCTATACACAAGCCCATAATCTTCAAGCTGATGCTGCATCCACAGAATCTGCCCACAGCAGCTTCCAGCAGCAATGTACTCAGCTTCAGCAGTAGAAGTAGACACTGAGTTCTGCTTCTTGCTGCACCAACTTATCAACTTACCACCAAGGAGTTGACATCCACCTGTTGTGCTCTTCCTATCTAGCCTGCAGCCTGCAAACTTAGAATCTGAGTAACCTGTTAGTTCAAGGCTGGAGTCTTTGGGATACCAAAGACCCAAACCTGGTGTACCCTTCAGGTATCTGAAGATTCTTTTAACAGCAGCTAGATGAGATTCCTTTGGATCAGCTTGGAACATAGCACACAGACAGGTGGCAAACATAATATCAGGTCTACTAGCAGTTAGATATAGAAAGCTCCCAATCATACCTCTGTAAGCTGTTACTGAAACAGCTTTGGCACTGATATCGGCATCCAATTTTACATTGGTTGCCATTGGGGTTTTAATAGGAGAACTTTGATCAAATTTAAACTTTTTCAAGAGATCTAAGGTATACTTTCTTTGATTTATGAAAATTCTAGTTGAGGTTTGTTTAACCTGTAATCCTAAAAAGAAAGTAAGTTCTCCCATCATACTCATTTCATGTTTAGGTTTCATGAGTAATGAAAAATTCTTGCATAACTGCTCATTTGTAGAACCAAATATTATATCATCCACATAAATTTGAACAGGCATAATGTCAGATTTCACCTTCTTTATG
This sequence comes from Centrapalus pauciflorus, assembly GCA_020465985.1. Taxonomy (NCBI): domain Eukaryota; kingdom Viridiplantae; phylum Streptophyta; class Magnoliopsida; order Asterales; family Asteraceae; genus Centrapalus; species Centrapalus pauciflorus. Next base: position 216,719 of record JAANYP010000746.1, on the reverse strand, counting down.
AACAGTGTAGTATCCACTTTACCTCTGGAATACCCATTGCTCATAAGGAACTCAGTAAGAGTGTCATACCAGGCTCTAGGAGCTTGTTTTAGACCATAGAGAGCTTTGTCCAACTTATAGACAAAACCTGGATGTTGTTCATTTTCAAAACCTGGAGGCTGCTTGACATAAACTTCTTCTTGCAGCTTTTCATTTAAAAATGCACTCTTCACATCCATTTGAAATACCTTAATGCTCTTATGAGCAGCGTAGGCTAGATACAAACGAATTGCTTCTAGCCTGGCCACAGGAGCAAATGTTTCATCATAGTCAATTCCTTCCTTCTGTCTATAACCCTGAGCAACCAGTCTTGCCTTATTTCTAATGACATGACCTTGCTCATCCAATTTATTCCTGAAAACCCATTTAGTGCCAATTATAGTTTTACCTTTAGGAGCAGGGACCAGCTTCCATACCTTGTTTCTTTCAAACTGATTGAGCTCTTCTTGCATGGCAGTGATCCAATTGGCATCTTTTAGTGCTTCATCCACCTTCTTTGGCTCCATCAATAAAACAAAACTAGAGAACATACAAAAGTTCCCTAAGCTGTCCCACCGTGTTTGTACCCCTTTGTTGATGTCACCAATTATTTGATCATTGGGGTGACACCTGATCCACTTAGGATCATTTTTCAATGATGATTCACCTGAGTTGTTAACATCTTCAGCAGGTCCTGTTGAACAGCTCTCAAGATTTTCAGACACACTGTTGTCTTGAGCCTGTTCACTTGTTGAACATGTCTGACCACTGTTGAACATATCAGCAGTAGAACTAGGAAAATCCGCATTGATAAGTTCAGGACATGCAGTTGTAATTAAGTCAGTACACTTATTCACACAGGGTGTATTGACATAATCATCATCATGCCCATCATGATTAACAGGTTCCACACTAGGTTTAGTGGAAGCTTTTGAGTCCTCTTCATTGTTTGAATGCCTCAGATCATCAAAGTTAAGTTCTCCTGAAACTGATTCAGGAACAGCTTTGGTGGAAGCATTCTTGGACTCTTCAAAGGTGACATTGATAGATTCATCTATCACCTTTCTTTTGTTGTTGTACACTCTGTAGGCTTTGGAGATAGCAGAGTAGCCAACAAACACACCTTCATCAGCTTTTGGTTCAAACTTTGACAGTCGATCCCTTTGATTCAGAATGAAACAGGGACACCCAAACACATGGAAGTAACTGACATTTGGCTTCCTCCCTTTGAGCAGCTCATAGGAAGTCTTGTTGAACCTTTTCACCACTAAGGATCTGTTTTGGGTGAAGCAGGTAGTGTTAACAGCTTCAGCCCAGAATGATGAAGGTAAACCTGATGCACACAGCATGGTTCTAGCAGCTTCAATGAGAGTTCGGTTTCTCCTTTCAGCAACTCCATTTTGCTGTGGAGTTCTTACAGCTGAAAAGTTTTGAGTGATTCCTTTCTCTTCACAGAAGTCTTCAAGAGTACTGTTTCTGAATTCAGTACCATGATCACTTCTAAGCTGCTTCACTTGGGCAGAGTTCAGCATTTCCATCTTTTTCACAAATCCAATAATTTCTCTAGCAGCCTCTCCTTTGCTCTTCAGAAAGATCACCCATGTGTACCTGGAGAACTCATCAACCATTACTAGAGTGTATCTTCTTCCTCCTAGACTTGGGACATTTACAGGTCCAAACAAGTCCATGTGGATTACGAAGAGTGGAGTATCAATAGAGAAATTATGTTTGGATTTAAAAGATCTTTTTCTCTGCTTGCCTTTCTCACAAGCTGTGCATAATCTATCCTTAGGAAAGGTCATAGAAGGCAAACCTGTCACTAACTCTTTTCTACAGAGTTTGTTGATGTTCTTGAAGTTCATCTGTGACAGCCTTCTGTGCCATAGCCAGTTTAGATCAGTGTTTGTTCTTGTGAGAAAACAGGTTTCAGTTGTGGGATCAGCAGATTGCATGTCCACAACATATACACCTTTATTTCGTTGAGCACATAGCACAACTTTGCCTTGGGGATCCAATATGTAACCCAGGTGCTCATCAAAATTAACCTTGTAGCCAGCATCACACAGTTGGCTTATGCTAACCAGGTTATGTTTTAGCCCAACCACATAGGCTACTCTTTTGAACACTACAGCACCAGCTTTAAGGGTTCCATATCCCTCAGTAGATCCCTGTACATTGTCACCAAATGTGACTTTTGGCCCTTTTTCAGGCCTGAGATCACTCAGCAATTCTTTACAACCTGTCATGTGCCCTGAGCAGCCACTGTCCAAGTACCAAACCTGGGAAGGTTGTTTTTCCTGCAGAGTGATAAGAGAAATATTAGTCATTTTTAGGGGAACTCATCACAGAGATGAGTTCTCCTACTTCATCAACATTTGTTGATGGACATATAATATCCACACTAATATTCCCTATTTGAATGGTATCAGCTTGGATACCACTTTCATTGACTGAGATGTTTCCAACACTGCTTGTAACAGCTGTGAGAGAACTATCAGAGTCAACAGACCTCATGTCCTCAGATTCAGGACAGTCCTTGGCCAGATGTGTCTTCTTCCCACATTTATAAGATTTTCTCTTTTTAGGATTTTTGGAAGAAGAACTTTTAGAAACACATTCTGAGTTATTTTTGTTGATTCTGTTAGCAGGTTTAGCAAACTTATTACTATTTGATGAATCAACAGCTTGAGTGGAGGGTTCAATAGCCACAGCTTTGTCTGTCTCTTCTTTCCTCTTTTTATGAGGACAGATGTCAAAGACAGGAAGCTTAATTGGCTTTTGAACTTCCACAGGTTTGGGAAACTTATTCCCAAGTTTCTCAGGCTGAGCAATGGCTTTGCCTTTGCCCCTACTGAGATGTGATTTATGCTGCCTATTAGCATAATCATTATTTCTGGTTTTGAAAAATTTATTCTCACTTAAAACCAGTTTACCACTATGATTAGAAAACTTATTAGAAATCACAGCAGGTTTGCTTTCAACATGAGACTTGCCCTTGTTGAAAACAGGCTGCTTAACTTTTGAAAACTTATTTTCCAAAAGTTTAGCATCAAAAGGATTATCATGCCTTTTACCATCAGCTTTGGACCCAGAACCTGTTTGGTCAACAGGTTTAGTATCCACCGCTGCAGTTTGGACATGTTTTCCTTTCTTTCGCTTGTGTGAATCAGCAGAGCACTTAGCAAGCTGGTTTGATGGAGAACATACTCCAACACCAGCTTTTGAGCTAGGTTCACACGAGCTGTCAGTATTTTGAGGCCTGACAAACCTGTTTGTTGAGATTAGTTTACCATTCACTTTTTGAATAAAAGTGTTTGGAAGCTCACCAAGAGTGGGTAAATCTTCTTTCAGATTATTAATCTCAACAATGGAAGCTGCTGTGTCAGGATCCCCTCCAAGATAGGCTTGAATTTGTGCAGGGATCTGTTGGCTTATACAATGGCTGACTTTTTGCGCAGATTGGCCCCAAGAGTCAACTATCTTTTGAAGCTTAGCATGCTTTATATTTGTTTCTCTCTTTTCTTCCAATAAAATAGAGTTGATGTGTTTTAATTCATCAAGCTCAGTTTCCAACTTATGGAAACTGTCCAGTTTACTGGATTTTGTTTTAAGATCACTTTTAAGCTTAGAGATTTCAGATAATAAAGCATCATGCTTCTCAACAGGAGTTTTCAAATCAACTAGCATATATTCAAACATTTTAATCTTTTCTTCAGAACTGTAAGCCATAAAATTTTGTACCTTATACATCATTGTAGGATTCCACTGAGTTTTCCAACTTCCTCAGCTTAGCCATAGCCATAAGGTGCTTAACCGTATAACCATCATCCTTGTTTGTCTTGTATGGTTTGGATGACTGACCAACAGCTTTTGACACACAGTCAGCAGCTATATGGCCAGTTTTGCCACATTTGAAGCACTTAGCCTTGGATTTATCAAATGCCTTCTTTTTGCCAGCACCTGAACTTCCTTGCAGCATGTTTCTTCCAAACCTTTTCTTGTTGAACCTTTTGACAAGCATAGCTATCATTTGCTCATCATCTTGTTCAGCAAGATCTGCATTATCTTCCTCATCTGACATCTCCTCCTTATCATCATCCTGTTGATCAGGTTGAGTGAACACATCACTCACCTGATTCACAGGCTGTCTCACATTAGCCACAAAGGCTGCACCTCTTTTAGACATCTCCAAGGCATTTCTCTTCTGTTGTCTTGATTGTTCATCATTTAGTAAAGATCCATACAAGTTGACAAGATCCATACTTCTGATGGTACCTGAATTTCTTAAGATTGTTGAAAAGTAATTCCGTTCTTCAGGTAGGATGTCCAAAAACTTGTTCACCAGGGTAAGGCTGTCCTTAGTGATCCCAACAGCTTTGAGATCATTCACAAGAGCAGTAAACCTGGTGTAGGTTTCTGTGAGAGTCTCCTTTGGTTTTGCGAAGAAGAGTTCATACTGTCTAACAAGATTGTTAATCCTGTTATCCAGTGTGATTGTGGGTCCATCATAGACGGTACACAAAGTATCCCACATCTCCTTTGCTGTCTTCATTTTCTCAACTTGCTTGAACACATCATCAGGGAGAGAAATAACCAGGTTATTCCTGGCCTTTGCATCCAGAGCTACTAATCTCTTGTCTTCATCAGACCATTGAGCTTTAGCTTTCTCAAAGGTGCTGATTTCAGGAGCAGCTCCTTCAACCGTTGGAGTTATGGTAGTAACAGAGGTTGGCACATAGGGGCCCTCCATCACTATCTCTGGTAGTTGTACATCCAGATTCTCTAGATAGAGCATCATTCTGCACTTCCAGCCAGAGAAGTTTTGATGATTGAATTTTGGAGGTTTGCCCATAGAGCCATTGTCATAGTATGAGGAACCTGCAGCACTGTTGTCCATGGAAACTTGGGAGAATGAGAGATCTAGAATGACACACACTCTAAACTGCTCTGATACCAGTTGTAGGTCCCGAGTGGTTCCCAAAGTATATAGCTTTAAGCTGTAGAGGGGGGGTGAATACAGCTATTTAAAAACTACACACTATTTTCTCAATGTTTGTATGTATTATCAACAAGTTGTTAATTACAAAAAGGCTTGAATGCGGAAAGGTTCAAGCTGAGATGACAGATACAACAGTATGTTCACTAGTCTAAGACAGACTCAAACTAGTTTACAATGAATACACTCACTAAGAGGCACTCACTGTGTTTACAAGACTCAGAGGGACAGCTTATGTAGAACAGCTTTGACACAAAGAAACTGTATTACGCAAGCAGGCTTACATGCATGAAAAACACACTTGCACGTTCACTCTTGACTTCAGCACTTAGCTTTTGTTGGCTTGATCTTTCTGACCTTAGAAGCTTCCTTTTATACTCACTCAGAGGATCTAAGAGAAGCTTATTCATTAGACGGAATGAAAAAGGAGAAGTCTTGTTGAAAATACAACATAACCTTTTCTGCACTTTCTAAAAAGCAGACTTGTCTTCTTGTGTGCAGAACTTTTGTCTTTTCACTTTGTCTACTGTTTCATTGCCTTTAACTAAATAAGGAATGTCAACTTTGCGTCTTTCTTCCTTGTAAAGGCTTATTTTGATATAAGGAAAAGGTCTATCACCCTTTTTCAAATAACCTTTTGTCTTCATGTAACAGAACAGCTTGGGCAGGCTGAGCAGTTCTGATTTCCATTTTGTCTTCGACTTTGTAAACTGATCTTGTAGCCAAAAACAATACATGAGGACTTGGAAACACATTCCATAAAGTGTTTAGCCTGTTCACAAAGAACAGGTTCTGTTCACAAAGAACAGAACACTTGTAAACTGCCCAAGCTGCTCATCAGTGTAGAGCAGCGTAGACAGTTTATGTTCAGCCTGTTCAGCAGACTTAACAGCTTGAGCAAAACTGCCTTTGTTGCAACACATGCAACACATAGAACAGCTTTAGACTGATATTGCAAATCTTTTTCAGGTTTCAATAAGTCATATAACAGGCCTTAAATTCAACCTTCAAAAGCATCAACAGGTTTGATTAATAATCTCCCCCTCAGATGCAGAACAGGTTTGACTGAGGCCTTTTTGTGCCTAACAGGGATCCACTAAGGGATATGGAACTCTTAAAGCTGGTGCTGCAGTGTTCAAAAGGGTGGCCTATGTGGTTGGGCTAAAACATAACCTTGTTAGCATAAGTCAACTGTGTGATGTTGGCTACAAGGTTAACTTTGATGAGCACCTGGGTTACATATTGGATCCCCAAGGCAAAGTTGTGTTGTGTTCTCAACGGAAGAAAGGTGTATATGTTGTGGACATCAAATCAGCTGATCCCACAACTGAAACCTGCTTTCTCACAAGAACCATTGCAGACCTGAACTGGTTATGGCACAAAAGGCTGTCAGACCTGAACTTCAAGAATATCAACAAACTCTATAAGAAAGAGTTGGTAACAGGTTTGCCTTCTATGACTTTGTTAAGGATAGACTCTGCACAGCTTGTGAGAAAGGCAAGCAGAGAAAATCATCTTTTAAATCCAAGCATAATTTTTCTATTGATACTCCTCTCTTCTTAATCCACATGGACTTGTTTGGACCAGTCAGTGTCCCAAGTCTAGGACGAAGAAGATACACTCTAGTAATGGTTGATGAATTCTCCAGGTTTACATGGGTGATCTTTCTAAAGAGCAAAGGAGAGGCTGCTAGAGAAACCATTGGATTTATTAAAAAGATGGAAATGCTAAACTCTGCTCAAGTAAAGCAGCTTAGAAGTGATCATGAACTGAATTCAGAAACAGTACTCTAGAGGACTTCTGTAAGGAAAGAGGGATCACACAGAACTTTTCAGCAGTTAAAACTCCACAAGAAAATGGAGTTGCTGAAAGGAGAAACAGAACCCTCATTGAAGCTGCTAAAACCATGATTTGTGCATCTGGTTTACCTTCATCATTTAGAGTTGAAGCTGTCAACACTGCTTGCTTCACCCAAAACAGATCCATAGTGGTGAAAAGGTTCAACAAGACTCCCTATGAGCTGCTCAAAGGGAGGAAGCCAAATATTAGCTACTTCCATGTGTTTTGATGTCCCTGCTTCATTCTGAATCAAAGGGACCAACTGGCAAAGTTTGAACCCAAAGCTGATGATGGTTTGTTTGTTGGATACTCTGCTATCTCCAAAGCCTACGGAGTGTACAACAACAAGAGAAAGGTGATAGATAAATCTATTAATGTCACCTTTGAAGAGTCCAGGAATGCCTCCACCAAAGCTGTTCCTGAATCATTTTCAGGAGAATTCAGCTTTCATGATCTCATGCATTCTAACAGTGAAGAGAAGGACTCAAAAGCTTCCACTACACCCAGAGTGGAACCTGCTAACCATGATGGGCATGATGATGAATGTGTTGATACACCCTGTGTGAATAAGTGTACTGACTTAATTACAACTCCATCACCTGAACCAATCAATGCTGATTTTCCTGGATCCTCTCCTTATATGTTCAATAATGGAGAGTCATGTTAAAAAAGTGAACAGACTCAAGATATCAGTGTGTCTGAAAATCATGAGAGCTATTCAACAGGACCTATTGAAGATGCAAACAACTCAGTAGAATCCTCATTGAGGAATGATCCTAAGTGGATCAGGTGTCACCCTAATGATCAAATACTTGGTGACATCAACAAAGGGGTACAAACACGGTGGGACAGCTTAGGGAACTTTTGTATGTTCTCTAACTTTGTGTCCCTAATGGAGCCAAAGAAAGTGGATGAAGCACTTAAAGATGCCAATTGGATCACTGCCATGCAAGAGGAACTCAATCAGTTTGAGAGAAACAAGGTATGGAAACTGGTCCCTGCTCCTAAAGGTAAAACTATAATTGGCACTAAATGGGTTTACAGGAACAAGATGGATGAGCATGGTCATGTCATTAGAAATAAGGCAAGACTAGTTGCTCAGGGCTACAGACAGGAGGAAGGCATTGAGTACGATGAAACATTTGCTCCTGTGGCCAGGCTAGAGGCAATTGGTTTGTTTCTAGCCTACGCTGCTCATAAGAGCATGAAGGTATTTCAAATGGATGTGAAGAGTGCATTTTTGAATGGGAAGCTGCAAGAGGAAGTTTATGTCAAGCAGCCTCCAGGTTTTGAAAATGAACATCATCTAGGCTTTGTCAATAAGTTGGACAAAGCCCTCTATGGTCTAAAACAAGCCCCAAGAGCCTGGTAGGACACTCTTACTGATTTCCTTATGAGCAATGGGTATTCCAGAGGTAAAGTGGATACCACACTGTTCATAAAGAAGGTGAAGTCTGATATTATGCTTGTTCAAATATATGTGGAAGACATAATATTTGGTTCTACTAATGAGCAATTATGCAAGAATTTTTTACTACTCATGATATCAAAATATGAAATGAGTATGATGGGAGAACTTACTTTCTTTTTGGGATTACAGGTAAAACAAACCTCAAATGGAATTTTCATAAATCAAAGAAAGTATACTTTAGATCTATTGAAAAAGTTTAAATTTGATCAAAGTTCTCCTTTTAAAACCCCAATGGAAACCAATGTAAAATTGGATGCAGATGCCAGTGGCAAAGCTGTTTCAGTAACAGCTTAGAGAGGCATGATTGGGAGCTTGCTGTATTTAACTGCTAGTAGACCTGATATTATGTTTGCTACTTGTCTATGTGCTAGGTTCCAAGCTGATCCAAAAGAATCACATCTAGCTGCTGTGAAAAGATCTTCAGATACCTTAAGGGTACATCAGGTTTGGGTATTTGGTATCCCAAAGACTCAAGCCTTGAGCTAACAGGTTATTCAGATTCTGATTTTGCAGGCTGCAGGCTAGACAAGAAAAGCACAACATGTGGATGTCAACTCCTTGGTGGTAAGTTGAGAAGTTGGTGTAGCAAGAATCGGAATTCAGTTTCTACTTATACTACTGAAGCTGAGTACATTGCTGCTGGAAGCTGTTGTGGGCAGATTCTGTGGATGCATCATCAGCTTGAAGACTATGAACTTGTATATAGGAAAACTCCTATTCTGTGTGATAATACAAGTGCCATAGCTATCTCCAACAATCCAGTGTTTCACTCCAGAACAAAGCATATAGAGGTCAGACATCACTTCATCAGGGATCACATTCAGAAAGGTAATGTGGAGGTAAGTTTTATTTCCACAGATGAACAGCTTGCAGACATTTTCACCAAACCTCTTGATGAAAACAGATTTAATTATCTGGTAAGCAAGCTGGGCATGTTAAACAAAAGTGACTAAGTGTCGAAAATGTTCTAAGTCATTATATGTCTCACACTGCTCAAGTTTCGCAGAACAGCTTAGACAGAACATGCTATGCATGTTCTATACTTAGCCGTTTTCTGCAAAACATGAACAGCTTGAGCGTATAACAGGTTTGACAATAACAGTTTGTATGTCAAGCCTGATCTGATGACCAAACCTCCACCCTGCTTACGCTTTCAATCTGTCATACAAGACATTGTCTTGTAACCTGATCAGCTATTGAACACAACCTGTTCTTACATAGCTGAACAGGTTGAAGGAATAGTCTGAAGAGTCAACAGCTTGTGATGACCCTGCTCATCATAGGTTTGCCCATCAGCTTAGACCATCAGTTTTAATTACCTTTCTTCACAATTAAGTTATTTAATTCTTGTTTTTATTTAACTTAATTACTGCAGATAATGTGTGTTTACGTGTGTTAGTGAATAAAAAGGGCTCATGTGGTCTGACAAACGGTCTGACATGGACAACCGTTCCGTTTTCCGTTAACGAAAATTTCAAATCAACCGCCCAAATGTTTCTCTCTCATACCCACTCACATTCAAATCCTATAAATACCCCCTACTGTTTCATCTTCGTCTTCCTCACTACTTTCATAACTTCCTAAGAACCCTAAAACTTCGACTAAGTGTCCTGTGCTTCTACCACTCTCACTACTTCCCAAATGGCTCACCGTAACAACCCCTTTCTACAAGTGTTTGTTGGTGCTGATGTTCAAAAACATGCATCAGTCACCACAATGCTAACCGTGAAACCTACCAACTACCTTGCAAATCTAACCATCCCCAAAAACTATGTGGGGAAAGGCTACGATGAAATGGTGGAGTTTCTGAAAGTTCATCCTTTGAACTATGCCATGACTGCCTCTCCAGGTGTCCTGTACCAGGAGATGGTATATGGGTTCTGGTACACCTGTGCCTACAACCCAGATACCAAAGTCATTAAGGGCACCATACTCAATGGGACTCAGACCATTAAGATCACCACTCGTCTGATCAGGTTAGCTCTTCGACTTCCTATGGCAGAAACATATGATCAGCCACAGCCTGAAGATGAACAGAGGAAGATTCTGCTACACTTCTGTGGCGTATCAGAACCAAAAGTTGGAGCTACACTGTTCAGGAAGGATTTGTCTCCTACCTATAGTTTTTGTTTGCCTCAGTGGTCATGTGCTTCAGCAGTAAGGTTGGTTCCTTTGACCAACTAAGCCGTGATGAGATTCCTATAGTCCTTCAGCTTGTGGATGGGACTACAATCAACATGGCCATATGGATTTTCATGAATTTGAGGAATCTGGTGCAGCATGAGACACGTCCAGCTGCTGTTCGTTATCCCAGATTTCGGAGCCTCATTTTCAAGCACGTTTGTGGTGGGCATCTGTATAACTCCCAGCCTTTACTTCGTACTGCTATTTTTCCTGTTATAGGAAATAGAGTTTTTTACACTCCGGTTCTGCCAAATGAGCCTCCTCTATGTACTCCAATGAGGAGGCTGCTAGGATTGGTGCAAGGACCTCTGCTGTGAGGGTGGATCCAGAAGCTGCTCCCCAAGGAAAATCCAAAGCCAGGGTCAAGTTTAAAAGGACCCTGGAAACGACTAAAGTTGGGCCTGTCCACAAGAAGGCCAAAATAGCTAAGTCTAAGTCTGCACCCTCAGCCTCTGTGGCTGAGGGGGAGCAGGCTTCTCACCCTGGTTCATTTGTTGAACCTGAAGCCTCTGTGGCTGGTGCCTCTGTGGCACCTGAGACTATGGAACAGGCCAACCCACCTGTTTCTGACCCAGTCTCGAAACCTGTCCAATCTGAACCTCTCACCTCTCCACAATCACCCACCTCATCTCTCAGATCATACCAATGAAAATCCCTTGCCAGAAAGAAACCAACAGCCAAAACAACCCAAACCAGCCCCTCTGTTCCCTCTCAACAGGGTTCAGTTGAAAAAGAAGCACACCCTGCTGCCTCTCCTATTTTGGGAGAAGGTTCAGCACATTTGGAGCATGCTTCACTCCAACCTGTGTCTACCCCAAGTCATCCTAGACCCTCTGGTTCCTCCCAACAGGAGCCAGTTGTACATAAGGAGACAACCACATCAACTATTCCAGCCTCCCAACAGGCTGAGAATATTGAAAGACAGGAGTTCTCTCCACTCCATACTGAGTCCACACAGTCCCCACTTCATACTTCTTTACACCCTGAGTCTACACGAGGTGCCCACACTGCTGGTTTAGACCAACCAGTAGCTCAACCTCAAATTTCTGTTCCTCATGACACAACTGTTCTACAGCAAACAGCTGCTGAAGGATCAACTACCCAAGCTGATGAACCACAGGGAACAAAACATCCCTTTGGTGATGCTGCTCCTTCTATGCAAACTCCATCAGCAGGTTTCACCACTACTGATGTTGAAATGCACATCCCATCTCCCAATGATGAGAAACCTTTAAAGCAAGGTGCTGAAGAGGGAACCACCACTGGCCTTAATGAAGGTGTTGCAACACAAGCCGCATCTGAAAGGCTACCAACCTCTACCCCCTCTTCTGATGATGCAGCTACTGCCACTGCTGAAGGACTTATCGACCCCTCCAAACTGGGCCACATAACTTTTGCCCAGGCTATGGAGCTTCTTTCCAAAGTACCTTCTCCTTCTCCATCACATCCCCATACACCATCCTCATCCTCATCATCACCATCTACTCAATCCAAACAATATACCCATACACCTCCATCTCCTAAAGATCTGCCTTTGAAGAATCAGCTTTCCTTGCTGACCAACAAAGTTTGCTCTTTAGAAACTTCAATGTCTTCTCTACCATCTCTCATTTCGGACTCTGTGTCTGAACAGCTTAGAGGATTCTTTGATGTGTTCAAGAATTCCTTCCCCTCCACTCCTCAAACTGACAACTCCTCACAACTGCTTGCACTTACTGCACAGCTGCAAACTGTCTCCACTTCCCTCTCCTTAATTTTTTCACACCAACAGGACTCTGTGTCCTTTATGACAGCCATCTCCCAACAGCTGTCCACTCTCCTCATTACTTGCAACTCTACCCTTCCTGATACACTGGCCAACCTAAACACTCTCATCATTTCTCTATAAAATTTTGTGTTAGCAAACCTTGCTGATGTGCAGGACTCTCTTGAGTTACATCTTGCATAGCTTCAAAGTCTGCTATTCACAGCTTCTGATAGAGAAAATATTCTTAAGCTGACCTCTCTTGCTGATTCCCAATCCTCTTCTATTCAAACCTGTTTTTCCCAACTTGTAGAGGTGAAGGACAACCTGGCTTTCTTAGTGTATAGCCTGGTTGGTCCCAAACCTGCTGCCAAAATTGCTGCAAAGCCTGCTGAATTTGTTTCTTCAGGCAGACCAGTTGTTGAAGGTGCTGGTTCATCTCCTTCAAAGGGGGAGAAGTTGTCTGCCTCTAAGACTAAGTCTAAGGGGGAGAAAACTTCTTCACCTAAGGAGAAATCAGCATCTACTGGTCAAAAAGCAGGTGCATCTGGAACAGGTACTGTTCCATCTGAGGGAGCCTCTCATCAACCTGAAGCTGCTCAGGCAACTCAGGCTGAATCTCCAAACCCTGCACAGTCTAAGGGGGAGGAATTCATTCTTGAGGACAGGCCAAGCAGCAGTAGGAGGCATCTCATTCTGGAGGAAGAAGAAGAAGAAGAGGAAGACATTCCTGAAGCTGTTACTACTACAACAGCTAAAGGAAAAAGAAAAGGCAGTGGTTGATCCTGACCGCCAGAAAGCAGCAGAGCTAAAATTTGACAAAGCCAGGGCTAAAGAAATGGGCATTCCAAATGAAAAATACTATGAGCTCAGAGATGAACAGCTCAAAGCGCTGGAAATACTGAGAAAAGAAGAAGCATCTGCCAAAGCTGCCATATCTCTTGCATTCAAAGAGGCAAGCAAAACCAAAATGCCTTCTTTGGATGTACAGAGAAAACTGCTTGAAGCTGCTAGAGAATCAGCTGGTGAGAAGGAAAGTGTACAGGAAAAGGGTGCTCTGGTCTCTGTGACAAAACCAAAGCAAGCATCCTCTTCAAGGGCCCAGTTCCACTTTGACAACTTGGAAGGGAAGAAGTTCCATGATCTTGCTGATAGAAGACTTGCCAAGGAATCTATTGTCAAAGCTGTCCCTATCTCAAGAAAAAGCAAACAGTGGAAGCTACAAATAACCAGAATGGGTGCTACAAGCCCTGAACTGGAATCTTATGACTACACTGATGTTGCACAGATGGGGGACAGGGAATGGGTTGAGCTGGCAGTTGCCCTGAGCCAGTCTGAGTCAGAAACGGCTAAGACTATCAGGGCATATGTTAAGAAGTTGATGGAGAGACTGAAAGACCTTGGCTTGATCTCAAAAGAAGTAAGTGATGGTGTCTCTGTGACTTACCCCAAGATAAAGACCAGGAGGACAAGAAAGGATTCTGAGCTGGAGGAACTCCTTATCTTGATTGAACAAGGTGATTATGCTGTTGAAATCAAAGGAGTTGACTACAGCCTGTCCAGTGGAGTAGAGTTTGAAGAAGGCAAAATAATTGAAGAACCTGAGTTGGGGGAATTTTTTGTAGATCCCCTAACACAGAAGAAGTGCTTTCAGAGAGCATCAGATCTATACAAGGTGGATCTGAGACAGCTTGCAGCCTTCAGACTTGCAGCTTCATTCAGGCAATCCAGCACGTGGAGAGCAGCCGTCTGGGACTAGCTCAGAGGCTTTTTTGAAAGAGGTGAACTTCAAGATCCCAAATTTATGATTCTCAGAGTTGAAACTCAAGATCTGGAGGAAACAAGGGATGAACTTGAAAATATGTTTGAAGAAGGACTGCCATCACTGCAGTGAAGTCCACCTACTGTCTGAGTAGGTGAAGAATGGAAGTTGTCCATCTGTTGGACAGGCTTGCCATTATCTGCTCCCAACATCACAGTCCAAATTGTTGAACTCTTTTGTACATTAGTTGTACTTTGTTACATCTGTTGTAACTTTTCTTATTTACATTAGTTTTAATATACATTAGTATATTAGTTGTACTTCTTTAAAAACATGTGTTGTGTATGTAATCAAAATCAGTATATTTAAACTAATCTTTTACTTTAGTAAAGTGTTGTAATTTCATTCCAGCAAAACGTATTGTAAAATATATATTGATTATTGATTAAATCAGCTCAGACTGATTATTGAAAATACGGGGAGATTGTTAGGCACAAAAAGGCCTCAGTCAAACTTGCTCTACATCTGAGGGGGAGATTTTTTAATCAAACCTGTTGATGCACTTGAAGATATAGTTTAAGGCCTGTTTATGCCTTATTGAAACCTGAAATGTGATTTGAAATATCAGCCCAAAGCTGTGTACCATGTTGCATTCGTTGCAACAAAGGCAATTTGTCCAAGCTGTTCTGCCTGCTGAACAGGCTGGACATAAACTGTCTACGCTGCTCTATTCTGTTGAGCAGCTTGGACAGTTGACAAGTGTTCTGTTCTTTGTGAACAAAACATGTTCTTTGTGAACAGGTTAAACACTTTATGGAAATGTTTCCAAGTCCTCGTATATTGTTTTTGGCTACAAGATCAGTTTACAAGTCGAAGACAAAGTGGAAAACAGAACTGCACAGCCTGCCTACGCTGTTCTGTAACATGAAGACAAACGGATATCTGAAAAGGGTGACAGACCTTTTCTTATATAAAAATGGCATTACCAAAAGAAGAAAGATGCAAAGTTGACATTCCTCTTTTGGTTAAAGCCTTATGCAACAGTGACAAAAAGAAAAAGACAAAGATTCTGTCATATGAAGACAAATCTACTTTATCTGAACGTGCAGAAAGGTGTCTTGTCTTTTAGGAAAGACTTTCCACTATCTCATCTGTCCAATGAAGAAGCTTCACTGAGATTCTCCTTGTGAGTATAAAAGGAAGCTTCTAAGTATTATGAGATATCAAGAGTGTGAAATCAGAACGTGCATTGAAGTGTGTTATTCCATGCATGCAAGTCTGCTTATATAAAACAGTAGAGTGTGTCTAAGTTGTTTTTGCTTAAGCTGTCCATTTGAGTCTTGTAAAAAACAGTGAGTGCTTCTAAGTGAGTGTATTCATTGTATCTAGTCTGAGTGAGTCTTAGATTAGTTAACCAACTGTTGTATCTGTCATCTCAGCTTGAACCTTTCCGCATTCAAGCTTGTTTGTAACTAACACTTGTTAATAATATACACAAACATTGAGAAAAAGATTGTCAAGTTCTTAAATAGCTGTATTCACCCCCCCCCCCCCTCCCCTCTAAAGCTTAGAAGTATACATTTGGGAAACCTTTTGGGACCTACAACATTATTCTTTTTTGTTGATGTTCTTCATGTTATTTTCTTTAATAATTCGGGTAGTTGTTTTAATGCTATTAAACTTAATATTTCGGTAGTATTATTTACTGTTTTATTTGTTAGATCTATTTTTTCTCCTAATGGTCTTTCTGTTTGTTCTTCTAATCCTATTCCATATGGTGTTCCTTTTGGTAAGTTTTGTGGAAATTCTACTATATAATTTTTAAAAGGTATAAACGGTTTGGTGTGTGTTATTGTTGAAATATTTTTATCTATTATATGTAAATTTTCGATACTAATACTTTCTTGACATTCTATTATTAAATTTTCTATGGTAGTCATTTTTTAAATTCGAATATCTAATCTTTTAATCATTTCTTGTAGATTTTTTATTTCTTCTTCTTTTGTTAAATTTAATTCACTAGTTGACATTTCGGACTTTCTATTGGTATATAAACTCGATCTATAGAATTTTTTCTTAATAATGGTGTGGATATAACATTATTATAATATCTTTGGTTGACTATTTGTTTTGGTTGTTCTAAGAAAAAAAGTGGTCTAAAAAGTTTATCTGTACAAATTCTATCTTCTGTTTTAAAGGTAATGCTATGATGTGAGTTTGATAATGCATAATTTATTTGATATGTAATACTACATGGATGAAATCCTTTGTCCATAAACTGCATTTTTAATAATTTATATCTTATTACGATAGTATTATCTAGATTTCTATCTTTAAGACTTAAACCTAGTTGTATATTGATGTCAAATTTTATTCTTCCTTCGATTAAATTTCATTTTCCTTTTGCAATTATACTTTCATCTTCATTAATCATTCGGTTATCTCTAGTTCTATTGGTGTATCTCTATCTATATATGTGCTTTTTAGAATTACTTGGATTGTTGATATATGAATATATGCTATTTTTACTCTATCTTCTTCTTTTATTAACTCAAGTCTTTTTCGTAATTGATGTTTGTTAATTATAAGAACTATTACGTTTCTAATTGTTGTTTCTACTGGTATTACTTTTTCTCCGGATAGCTTTCCGTAGTAAATTATATTTTTTCTAGAGATCATATTTTTAAAACTATCATATTTAAAATTATGTTTTTCTGAAAGTGTAAAATGTGTTTTTCTAATTACGTTTTGGTTAATAATTGTATCTAAAATGTATCCTCTCTGTTACCAAATTTTTACTGGATGATTTTTAGTCTAGGTGGATTTTTATGCTAGGTGGATGAATATTAATCTTTGTGAAAAGTGTTTTCTAGATGTGATGGTTAATTAGAAATGGTGAAATTATTATGACATATGTTGGAGATGATCATTGTTATTCCAATTGGCTAAAGGTTTTTTATTTTAGTGGATGGAGATGGATCTTTCAATTTTAATTATAATATGGTCTTGCAAATTTAGTTTAGATGGATGAATGTTGTAGGCTATGTACGATACTAGTATTTATATAGTATTTACGTTTGTATATATTTTTAATGGATGGTGGTGTTTCTAGTGAGTATTTATTGTATGATGACATGTTACGATGAATTTAAAAAGATGATGGTAATTATAGGTGTACCTTGGTGGTCGTTGTATATTTATATTCGATGAAGATTGTTGATCCTCGTTGATTGATTCTTCTACGTTGATGGTGGTTTTATTATTTTTGTTATGGTGATGGGTTTGATGGATGGATATGTTCTGCTATTCAGAAGTACTCTGTACCTCAACAGAACTTAATCTGCTATTTAGAAGCTCAGCTTCAACAGATTGGGAGAGAAACACAAAGTGTATCTATTTAAGAAAGATGGATATGTTCTGCTATTCAGAAGTACTCTGTACCTCAACAGAACTTAATATGCTATTCAGAAGCTCAGCTTCAATAGATTGGGAGAGAAACACAAAGTGTATCTTTTTAAGAAATCATACAAGACTTACTTTTTCATGGAGGCCAATGACCTATTTATATACAAGGATGTTTTGTGGAGGTGTACATAACCTTCCCTCCCCTTGACACGTGCGAACTCTAATGACACATACTAAAATAAAAAGAAAATTACAGACACGTGCTAGACCTAATGACACATACTAAAAATAAAAAGAAAATTACAGACGTGTATCTTATATATGTTAAATGGATGTGTTTTTGAATTTGTGTTGCATATGTGTTTTATTTGTTGTCTGTTGGTGTTCTTGAAACACGAAGAATGAATTTTTTGAAATAATGAACATGTGCTTAATTGTTTAAATTGATTGTGTGGTTTTGTGTGAAATTGTGAAAAATACATGGATCTTAAATTTCGAATCATATGAATGTATTAACAAGGTTTAAATCGAATTTTAGTGATTTTTGTTTCGAGTTTGAGTTTTTTCTGTAAATTCTTGATTTAGGCTATTTTTTGTTGTTTTTCGCCTTAGTTTAGTAAATGAATGTTGCTCAGAATAGGATTTCGAGTTTAGTGATGTAATTTTTTCAGTGTCTAAGTGTATATATGTGTTTTTTTAAAGTTTTTCAATGTGTATAAGACTTAGGAATATCTCTAAGTTAAATTTCGAATGAAATAATATTTGAAATTTGTTAAGTGTTATTTGAATTTTACACAATGTACTTTGAATTTCATCACATGTAATTCTAAATTCAATGTATAATATTCGAAATTCATTTAATGTCATTCAAATTTTACTAAGTTTGATTCGAATTTCACTTAGTTTCATTCAAAATTTACTTAGTTTCATTCGAAATCTACTTAATTGTATTCGGAATTTACAAAGTTATATTCGAATCGATGCCTTATCATTTTAGATTCATTACTTATCCTTCAAGATTCATGATTAAGTACTCATTGTTGGCAACATTATTCAAAGTTTATCAAGAATGATTTGAATTTCATCCTTATCATTCGAATTTTATCATGACTAATTCAAATTTCATCCTAATCATTTGAATTTCATCAAGACCAATTCGAATTTCATACTTATCATTCGAAATTCATTGTTTATGATTCGGATTTCATCTTTATCATCCGAAATTCATCAAGTCTTATTCGAATTTCATTTTGAGGAACTCGATATTGATTCTATACACTTCCAGATTGGTCCTGAATATTCAAGATTGCTTCGATACACTTCGAGATTAGTCCTTATTCATTCGAAATTCATATAGCATGATTCGAAATTCATTTTTGAATTTCTTTCTAAGTGTGGAAAATTTAATTTTTCAAAGAAACTTAACTTTTAACAGGTTAAGTTTTTCAACTCTGTATTTCATTAACATTGGTCCCTTAATGGTTGACTTTGGAGTCGTCACAGTAATATTTTAATATTATTGTCAGGAATCCTGACGCTGTAAACAATGAAACACATATTTTATTAACTTCTTGTAAAATGTTATTTTTCTTTATCTGTTGTTCACATTTGTATTTACCTGCTGTTTCTAACATGTTTGGTATTTCTACAAGTATCAAATGGCTTCTCTGACCCCCACACATGCTTCCAACTCCTCAAATTCTCAATTATCTTCCAATCATACCATAGCATCTAAACTAGTAAAATCAACATTTATTGTTGGTCCCAAACCTACATCACCCATACCTGAAACCCATCTCGTAAAGCCTAAACACTTTGTCTTCTTTTCTGACGATAACCATAGGCTAGACTCCTCAGTTATCAAAGTTAGCCACCCTGTAGTTGTTGAAATTCTGATAGGACATCCCCTAGGCTATCTTTTAATGTAAAAACCTTCCATTCCTCTTATCTATCTTCATCAATTTTGTCACACGATAAAATTTGTTCCTAATGCTAGTGACCATCATTTCAAAGTCACAATTGATCAATTCAAAACCAAAATCACCCTGGCCAGACTTGATCACAATTAGTTCTTGCCGAGAAAGGTAGACACGAATAACTTTCCTGATCTAGCTGATATTGAAGATTTTGCTTCAGAAGATCAGATGTGCAGAGACTTTATAAGTCTTGGCTTTACTAAGCCACTTCACAAAATATCATTATTCCACCGAAACGACTTAAACGGAGAATGGTATACACTATTCTGTATACTAAATAGATGAATGACTTCAAAGCATACGGGAGTTGACAGAGGAAGTATACATGCACTCCGAATCTTTCATGGAGTTGCTTTCAATAAACACTACGATTTTGCTATGTGCATCCGGGAGGATCTGAAGGAGGTGGTGCTAGCAAAGACCATAAACAGAGCTTGAGGATTTGTGCCTTTTCAATGGTTCATTCAGATTCTTATTCGCGGAATATTGAGGGCAAATGATAAAATTCCAAAAAGGGTAAACTCACAAAAATGCCCTGATCACGTGATGATGAGTTTTACAGCAATATGGATGATCTGAATGCTAATATTCTTCCAATTACTTAGTCATTTTTGAAGTATGCTAATGCAAGTGCTGAGAGTGTCTGGCTGTGTAGAATTGAGCATGCTCTAGTAGAACCTCAAGAGCCGAGGCATCCTACGCAAGGAGCCACCCCTAGTGAGATTCAACTATATGGGGTTGCTGACCAGGGAAAAATTGTGTTGAGGGAAAATTTTGAGAAGGGTGGTAAGGGAGTTGAAAGAGAAGATTCTGAGAGAACTTTATCTGATGTAAGAGAAGATGATGGAGGTGACGGTGATGATGGAGATGATGATGAAGCAGAAACTGGTGTTGAACTGTATAGACTTATGAGAATAAGTGAGAGGACGGACGGTGCTACTGATGTTGTGAGTGAGAGTGTGCTATGCACCGTAAAAAGCCAGGAAGCTACGCACACTGTTGATTCTCCTTTCAGAGTTAACACTGAAGAAGCTAGTATCCCACTGGTGATTGCACACCCCACCAGCCACTCATCCTCTTCTCAACAAGATGATATTTCAATTTCTCACGGGGTTTTTTCATACACTACTAGGACACCAAAGTCAGTTGCATTTGTTGCAACAAGTACATGTGAACTAAGTGTCCCTGTCTAAATACCTATAGTGTCGGTTACATCCGTTGCACCTTCAACATGATTAGGTAGAAGTCCTACCAGAGCTACAACATTGCCAACTCTGCTGGTAGGCCACACAGAGGTTCTTTTCGCAAGTTCCACTGTTGTGACAAATGACAATCTGAGTGATCCAGGTGTTAGTGCATTACCCAATATTACTCAAGAAACACTGAATGTGACCATACAAGGAATAAATTAGAACAAGAATGCTTAGTTTGAGATGATGATGGAACAAATGTTGAGCATGCAAAGACTTTTGAAAGGCAAAGCTGCTGCTACAGAGCCTGAAATGGAAAATTTTGATTCTAATGCCAAATTGCGATGTTACTCCGAGGATCAAATTTTGAATTTGAATGAGAGAATGACGGGTTTAGAAGCTACAGTGGTGAATGCTTTGGGTGCTTTATCTAAATGTTTTTCAAAACTCGAATAAACGTGTAAATCTCAAGCTTCCGGTTTCAAATAAATACATGAGGATCCTTACTCCGATTATGGTCCTCATGAGGAGGGGAAGAGGAGGAATCTTGATGATTCCAATAAATAGATAGTTTTGTATGAAGCTAAAAAGACTGATGAGAATGTTTCTGAAACTGGTGGATCTAAAACAGACGAAGCAGTTGCTTCTCAATGTGGTCTTGAATTGATTCCATATGAAGATGTTCCAGATCCGGTGAGTATGCAATATGGCTTCGAGATAAATTTTAAAGAATATGATGAGTCAGATAAACAAGATGAGATGTTTTTAATTGAAGGAGTTGAAGAAAAAGTTAAGGGATCTGAAGGTGCTGTGGAAAAGTTTGAATTTTTTCGAGTCATCAATAATAGCTGAGAGATTAGTTGAGGAGGAGGACAAGAACTATTGGAGAAATTCAAAAGATTGCGTTGACACTAAGCATTCACATTCAACAGGACTCGGCAATTAAAAATAAAACACACTTAATTACTAAAAAAATTACAAAAATAAAATTCTAACCCAAACAAGCAAATCTAAATATGATAAATGTGAAGAGCAAGGAATGATGGTACCTGATCACTAGTAATGAGGAAGAGGACCAAAGATATAATTGAAAAAGGTTACGGCCTGATAATCCTCGTGATGTCGAATCCCCTCTGAATATGATCAGTTCTGTTGTTCATGATATGTCGTAGCTCTGTGTCCAGGTGGTCAAACTTTAGTCTAATAAATTTTTTTTGCGGAGGCTCGTTAGATCATATTAAACATTCCATAGAACCTACCCTCCCAAACTTAGACCATTGTGACGTCCTCGTCACATAAATTGTAAGGTCACCACGTCTACGGATCTAATATTGACGCGACGCCGTCCAACGAGTGCGGAATCCTTGTGGGATTGGCAGTCTGCCAAAATCCTTTTATCTATAGCTGCTACTGCAACTTGTTCTGGCAATGTTGGTAGATCTGGCTAGAAGTGCCTTATGATCATCATTATAAATCGTGGGTACATCAAAAATCGTTCGCGTGCCGGAGCGGTGATTTGATGAACGAATTCCCCAAAGAAAAACCCTGACAAGCTGAAAGGCTTGTTGTATGCCAACGATATCATCCCTGAGTGCACCTTAGAGATCATCGTGTCAAAACCGGCCTTCTTCGATGCAAAACATACCATCATAATGTGCATTAGGTATCTCCATTGGCCTATAACTCCACTCTTTACATAGGACGCTTTTGTGATGTCCTGAGCATATCCCATCCTCAGAAAGGCCGCTTGCCTGATGGGTGCTGGAACAACAATGGGTCCATCTTCCTGATCGATGGTGCCCAATTGCAAAATAGTCCTCAGATGATCAGCTGAAAACGAGATCGGTTGGCCACCAACTGTAGCCCTTAGAAGCGGAGGAACTGTAGAAGTTTCAACATGCAATGATTGCCAGAACTGGCGGACATATGGTAGAATGATCATAGGATTGTGAGTCAATGCGTAGGCAACTCTAGACTGAGCTAGAAACTCCATCATTTGACGATAAGGTTGCACCTCAGCTGCTTGAAGATTGACCGTCATAATCATATTATGCTTATTATAAAAAGCACGATCAAGCATTTCTGCACACATAGCAAATGTTTAATATGTTAGAAATCAATTTTAGAAAAAATTGAAGTGATTCAAACTTGATTAACTTCAAACGAAATCACCTTCAAATTTACTTAAATTCGAGAAAATAATTCGTACAGTCTATTGACCTTTGAACTTATTTAAATTCGAGAAACCTTTTCGAACATGCCTATCTTCGAACTTATAGATATTTTAAACAAGTTCGAAGAGCTGACAAGTTCGAAACTTGAAGAACAAGTTCGAATCCTGTAGAACAAGTTCGAAGTCGGCATTTTAAAACTTCAATCTCATGATTTAAACCTTTTTAGACTTAAATGACTAATGCATCTAGTCCTAATAGGTTCTAATCAAGTTTATTGAGGATTAATTTTCGGATTCAAAACCTAAAACTTGTGATTAATCAAAAATTTTCGATTTTAACCACTAAAAAGTCCTAAAATCCACTTACTTAGTTGATTGATGATGAAAAACGACTAAGTCTGTGTGTGTGTTCGAGGAACTGTATAAAAATTTGAGGAATAGGACACTAATTCGAAGTAACGACAAGTTCGAAGATAAGTTCGAGATCGCCCAATATGTTCGTGAGGAATAAGTTCGAGTGTAGGTGCATTAAATGAACACTGTTGTCCTATTTACACTCACACTGTGTCTCGAACTTATTTGATTAAGTTCTAACATAACTAAGTTCGATTGTGACTTCGAACTTAATCTTAGTTCGAACTTAATTGAAAATTTTGAAACTTTTTGAACAAAATCCAACTTTTTCAACTTTTTCATTTGACGGAATTTTTTCAACTTTGCGAGACATTCTCACTAAGCAACAAATTATCACACAATTTTGTTTCTCCAACCAAAAATGCATCCCAGTAACTTTGACCTCGTTTCTATTAATTTAGAAATAAAAGAAATGAGTTCTTACTTAAAGAACAAGATTTCAAAGCGAAATCTAAATTGTTTAAAGATGAGAGAAAAATGTTCTTAATTAAAGAATAATCTTTTGAAACTGATTACCAATCCTTTGATAATGACACATATTTGGTCATTATCAAAGGATTAGAAGATCAAATATTTCATCTTTCTAAACAATTTAATGTTTCCCCTTCTTCAAATGAATCAGAGGTTAAGGATTCTAATGTTTGTTTAGAACATAAAGTTGATCATTCTGATTTATCTTTCGAAAGTGAAGAGAATCTAGCTAAAACTCCTAAGTTTGATTTGTCTTCAGATCTTCAACTTAAATATCTTTTAAAGATAAACAAAGGCAAAGATAAAATAGTTGATAAACTTCCGGTCAAGATTTACCCGGGTGAATCTTCAAAATCAAAGTCTTCAAAAGTGTCTAAAAATACAGGTTATTCTTCTCAGCAGAAATCTTCCAAGAAAATTATCAAGTATTATCAGAAACAGGCTAGCACCGGACAGATTTTTAGAAAGAAAAGTTTGCATAATTCTGTTCGTTCAGATTCAAGTTTCTTTCATAAATCAGATATTCAATTTTATCATACTAAAAGAAATTTGTTTGATAGAGTTTGAGAAAGAAGATAAGAAATATGTTCTGCAATAGGTACCTAAACCTGTAATGAAATGGTTACCTAAACCCGTTTTGAGATGGGTACCCTAGAGCGCTAACAAGCCTGGATCCAAATCTTTTTGGATACCAAAGAACTCTTAATTTTTGCAGGTATTGGTTTTTAAACAAATCAGACTAGAACCCGATCTTCATTGGATATGGTTTCTGTACACATCAGTGCAGAACCCGATCTTAAATTCAAATGGTTTTCAGTTACATCAGGCTGAAACCTAAGCTTCCGCAACAAAGGCTTCTAATCACTTCAGATTATAGGTTGATTCAGAAAGATGAATCTTTCTGAAATTCCTGCCCTGAATTCAACTCTGAAGCTGTATTGACAAAGAGGGAGTTTTATTTTACAATTTCTTCCTCCTGATATATTTTCTATGAGTTAATTCTTTCATCAAAATCTGATTCATTTCATATCTTATATCAGATTTTATATTTCATTATGATATCTCCAACTAATCATTCCCAATTTCATTCTGAATTTCATCTCCTAATTCATCTGAGCTGAAAATCCTAACCCATGAGCTGAAATGCTAAACATTGTTGCTGCTGACTCCGATTATGCACCAAATTGTGTGATATGCATAAACATCGCTTCTATGGTCTTACCAGAACTGGAATTCTTACCCAAGGAGCAAACCATCTATAGTTTACATGGGTGAGGGTTCTTTAGGTCTATTAGTTGAGAAGTGTCAGTTATCATGGGATTCTGACAGGGTCCAGCAGAGGTAAAATGTAAATGAGAGGGGTATATTGATAGGAGATGGTGGTGCATCAGATCATGCTTTCGCTATAAAGCTGACTAAATTTATTTCTGAAAAGTGAGTCGGAGGGAGCTTAGTTGAAAATTGACGAGAATTGAGAGTTGAGAAAGGATTTGAAGAAAAGATAATCCAACCGAAACTGTGTCTGCTGGGTAAACCACATAATCTATCAAGTCTACCTAAACTGTGTCTGCTGGGTAAACCACATAATCTATCAAGCTTGTTGGATATTATTTTGTTGATGACAAATATTAAGTCTAGGGGTCTGTTTGTAAATATACTATAGTTTCAAATGTATATATGTATAGAAATTACGGGTACTGTAGAATAGACTTTTGACATTAATTGTTCCACGGAATTCATAGAAAATAATTAGGGCTACAGTGTTCGTAATATTCTCTCAGATTGTAATTCCCATTTTGTGCAATCAAATCATTAGGTTAGTGATTATCATTGTTCTTAATTATTTGATATCTGTATTTGTGATTGATTAGCTGAATATATCAATTGGTATCAGAGCCGATAATGGCAAATTTTTGATTGAATTTGATTTTCTGAAAAACCCACTGTTTCATCGGAATTTTAAAAATTCAGAAAAACCCTTAGGGTTTGATTCAATGAGTGTTTGTGTGTAGAAATTGGATCGAAGGTTTGTTTTTAAAAGACGAACAGACTGAATATATTATCAATCTGTAATTCATAACACACAAAAAGTGTAGGTCCCGAAAGGTTCCCAAAGTATATAGTTATAAGCTATAGAGGGGGGTGAATACAGCACTTTAAAAACTACACACTCTTTTTCTCAATGTTTGTATGTATTATCAACAATTGTTAATTACAAACAAGCTTGAATGCGGAATAGTTCAAGATGAGATGACAGAATACAACAGTATGCTTTCTAATCTAAGACAGACTCAAACTAGATTACAATGAACACACTCACTAAGATGCACTCACTGTGTTTTACAAGACTTTAAGGAACAGCTTTGGTAAACAGCTTAGACACACAGAAGCTTGTTTACAGAAGACTTTGCATGCATGAAGATCACACTTGCACGTTCACTCTTGGTTTAAGCACTTAGCTTTCTTCACTTTCTTTCTGACCTTAGAAGCTTCCTTTTATACTCACTTAGAGGATCTAAGAGAAACATCTTCATTGGACGGAATGAAAAATTAGAAGTCTTGTTGAAAAGACAACATAACCTTTTCTGCACTTTTCTGAAAAGCAGACTTGACTTCTCATGCAGAACTTTTGTCTTTTTACTTTGTCTACTGTTGCATTGCCTTTAACCATTTTAGGAATGTCAACTTTGCGTCTTTCTTCCTTGTAAAGGCCTATTTTGATATAAGAAAAAGGTCTGTCACCCTTTTTCAAATAACCTTTTGTCTTCATGTAACAGAACAGCTTGGGCAGGCTGAGCGGTTCTGCTTTCCACTTTGTCTTCGACTTGTAAACTGATCTTGTAGTCAAAAACAATACATGATGACTTGGAAACAAATTCCATAAAGTGTTTAGCCTGTTCACAAAGAACATGTTCTGTTCACAAAGAACAGAACACTTTAAAATGCCCAAGCTGCTCAACAGTGTAGAGCAGCGTAGACAGTTTATGTCCAGCCTGATCAGCAGACTGAGCAGTTTGGACAAACTGTCTTGGTTGCAACACATGCAACATATAGAACAGCTTTAGACTGATATTGCAAATCATTTCCAGGTTTCAATAAGGCATATAACAGGCCTTAAATTCAACCTTCAAATGTATCAACAGGTTTGATTATAAAATCTCCCCCTCAGATGTAGAACAGGTTTGACTGAGGCCTTTTTGTGCCTAACAATCTCCCCCTATTTGCAATAACCAGTCCAAGCTGGTCTTTGTCAAAAATCACTATATATTTTTACAGTACATTTGCTGAAATAAAATTACAACATTACAGTAAAGTAAAAGATCAGTTTATATATACACTGATTCTTGACTATTCTAGAACAACACATGTTCTTACAAGAGTACAACTAATGTACTAATGTATTTTACAACTAATGTAAAAACAAAAATTACAACTTATGTAATAATGTACAACTAATGTACAGAATGTACAACTAATGTACCAGATGTTTGGACTGTTTGAGGTGGGAGCTGATAATGGCAAGCCTGTCCAACTGATGGACAGCTTCCATTCTTCACCTACCCAGATGGCAGGTGGACTTCATTCGACAGGAGGTGGTATCCCTTCTTTGAATCTTTTTACAAGTTCTTCCCTTGTTTCTTCGTGTTCTTAAATTTCAGCTGTAAGAAACATAAAGTTAGAACTTTGAAGTTCACCTCTGTCATAAAAACCTTTCAGCTCTTCCCAGACGGCTGCTCTCCATAAGCTGGACTGACTGAAGGAGGTGGCAATTCTGAAGGCTGCAAGCTGCTTAAGACCAACTTTGTGTAGGTCTGAAGCTCTTTGAAAACATTTCTTCTGAGATAGGGGATCTACAAAAAATGCCCCTAACTCAGGCTCTTCAATCACTTTGCCATCTTCAAATTCAACTCCTTCAGGCAGGCTGTGGTCAACTCCTTTAATTTCCACAGCATAATCTCCTTGTTCAATCATCATAAGGAGTTCTTCCAGCTCTGTATCCCTCTTTGTTCTCCTGGCCTTTATCTTTGGATGTGTCACAGAGACACCTTCACTTATTTCTTTTGGAATCAGGCCCAGCTCCTTTACTCTTTCCATCAGCTTCTTGATGTATGCCCTGATAGTCTTAGCCGTTTCTGACTTAGACTGGCGCAGGGCAACTGCCAGTTCCACCCATTCCCTGTAACCCATTTGAGCCACATCAGTGTGATCATATGATTCCATTTCAAGGCCTGTTGCACCCATCCTGGTGATCTGAAGTTTCCACTGTGTGCCTTTTCTTGATATGGGAACAGCTTTGACAATTGCTTCCTTGGCAAGCCTTCTAGTAGCAACATCATGAAATTTCTTTCTGGCCAAGTTGTCAAAGTGGAATTTGGCTCTGGCAGAAGGTACTGTTGATTTGGTCACAGAGACCTGAGTACCTTTTTCTCCTTCCTTCTCTTTCTCTCCTGCTGATTTCCTGGCAGCTTCCATTAGTTTCTTTTGCACCTCCAAGGTAGACATTTTTATTTTCTTTGCTTCTTGGAGGGCAAAAGACTTAGCAGCTTTGGCAGATTCTTCTTCTTTTCTTAACTCTTCCAGAGCCTTAAGCTGTTCTTCCCTAAACTCAAAGTACTTGTGCATAGGGAGGCCCATCTCTTTGGCTCTGGCTTTGTGAAACTGTATATCTGCCTGTTTCTGCTCAATAGGATCCTCAGCTGCCTTTTCTTTGCCTTTAGCTGCTGCTTTAGTGACAGCAGCTTCAGAAGTTTCTTCTTCTTCTTCTTCTTCTTCTGCTAGGATAAGGTGCCTCCTTTTGCTGCTAGGCCTGTCCTCAGGAATGACTTCCTCCCCCTTAGACTGAGCAGGGTTTGGAGAGCCAGCCTGAGTAGGCATGGCAGCTTGAGAAACACCTTCAGCTGCACCTGTTTCTGCTGGTTGATCAGTTTGGGTTGCAGACACTGGTATCTCCTTAGGAGAAGGAATCTTCTCCCCCTTAGACTTAGTCTTCGAGGCAGATGATTTCTCCCCCTTTGAAGGAGATGAGGCAGCGACTTCAACCCCTGGTCTGCCTGAAGACACAAAGTCAGCAGGCTTGCCAGCAGGTTTGGAAGGTTTAGGACCAACAAGGCTGTTCACTAAGTAAGCCAAGTTATCCTTCACCTCACCAAGTTGGGAAAGACAGTTTTGAAGAGAAGAAGCTTGGGAATCAGCAAAAGTGGTCAGCTTAACAATGTTGTCTCTATCAGAAGCTGTGAACAACAAACTTTGGAGTTGTGCAAGATGAAGTTCAAGAGAATCTTGCACATCAGCAAGGTTTGATGACACAGAATTTGATAGAGAGCCCATAAGAGTGTTCAGGCTGGCCAATGTTGAAGGAAGGGTAGTATTGCAAGAAGTGAGAAGAGAGGATAGCTATTGAGAAATGGCTGTCATAGAGGACACGGAGTCCTGTTGTAAGGAGAGGATAGAGGAGAGAGAGTTTGATACATTTTGCAGCTGTGCAGTGAGTGCAAGCAGCTGTGGAGAGTGGTCAGTTTGGGGAGTGACTGGGAAGGATTCTTTGAACATATCAAAGAAGCCTTTGAGCTGCTCAGACACAGAGTCTGAGATGATGGATGGTAGGGAGTGCATGGTATTTTCCAAAGAACCAACTTTGTTGGTCAGCAATGAAAGCTGATCCTTCAAAGGCATGTCTTTGGGAGATGGAGGTGTATGGGTAGACTGTTTGGAGTGAGTGGATGGAGAAGATGATGATGAGGCTGGTGTTTGAGGATGTGATGGAGAGGGAAGAGAGACTTTGGACAGAAGTTCCATAGCCTGGGCAAAAGTAAGATGGCCCAGGTTAGAGGGATCAAGGGGTCCTTCAGCAGCGGCTGTAGCTGCATCATTAGGAGAATGGGATGATGTATGGGGCCTCTCAGATGCTGCTTGTGTTGCAGCACCCTCATTGAGACCAGTGGTGGTTCCCTCTGCAGTGCCTTGGTCTAAAGGCACCTCATCATGGGGAGATGGGATATGCATTTCAACATCAGCAGTGGTGAAACCTGCTGATGGAATTTGCATTGAGGGAGCAGCCTCACCAGAGGGATGGTATGATCCCTGAGGTTCATCAGCTTGGGATATTGGTCCCTCAGCAGCTGTTTGGTGTTGAACAGCTGAATCATGGGAAACAGAAGTTTGAGGCTGAGCGGCTGATTGGTCTATATCAGCAGCGTGGGCACCTCGTGCAGACTCAGGGTGTAAGGAGATATGAGTGGGGGACAGTGTGGACTCAGTGTGGAGTGGAGAGGGCTCCTGTCTGTCAATATCCTCAGCCTGTTGGGAGGCTGGGATAGTTGATGTGGGTATCTCCATTTGTGCAACTGGTTCCTGTTGGGAGGAACCAGAGGGTCTAGGCTGACTCAAGGGTGACTCAGGCTGGAGTGAAGCAGGCTCCAAATGAGCTGAACCTTCTCCCAAAATAGGAGAGACAGCTGGGGTTGCTTCTTTTACAACTGAACCCTGTTGAGAGGGAACAGAGGAGGTGGTTTTCTGGGCTGGTTTCTTTTTGGCTATTGATTTTCTTTGGTAATGGATGGATGATGTGGGTGATTGTGGAGAGGAGAGAGGATCTGTTTGGACTGGATGTGAGACTGGGTCAGGAACAGTAGGGCTGGACTGTTCCATAGTCTCTTGTGCCACAGAGGCACCAGCCACAAAGGCTTCAGGCTCAACAGATGAGCCAGGGTGAGGAATCTGCTCTTCCTCAGCCACAGAGGCTAAGGGAGCAGACTCAGCCTGAGCTGTTTTGGCCTTCTTTTTAGCAGGCCCAGCTTCAGCTGCCATGGTCCTTTTCACAAGCTTGGACCTGGATTTGGATTTTACAGTGGGAGCAGCAGTGACTGGATCCACCCTCACAGCAGAGGGTCCTTCCACTAAACCCAACAGCCTCCTCATAGGTGTTGATAGAGGAGGCTCATTTGCCAGTACAGGAGTATGAAAAACTCTATTCCCTATGACAGGGAAGGCAGCAGTTTTAAGTAGAGGTTGAGAATGATACAGATGCTCACCACAGACATGGCAGAAGAGGAGACTCAGGAACCTGGGATATCGGACAGCAGCTGGTCTTGTTTCTTGCTGCACCAGGTTTCTCATGTGCGAGAAGATCCATTTGGCCATGTCAAGTGTAGTCCCATCCACCAGCTGAATGACTATAGGCACTTCATCTCTACTAAGTTGGTCAAAGGAACCAACCTTGCTGCTGAATGACATTACCACAGAGGCAAATAAGAAGCTGTAAGTGGGTGACAGCTCCTTCCTGTACAGAGTAGCTCCAACCTTGGGTTCTGCCACACCACAGAAGCGTAGCAGATTGCCCATTTGCTCATTTTCAGGCTGAGGGAGATCATAGTTCTCAGCAACTGGAAGATGAAGAACCTCTCTCAGAAGATCGACTGTAATCTCAATGGTTTGAGTCCCATTGAGAATAGTACCTTTGATAACCTGAGTGTTGGGATTGTAGGAGCAGGTATACCAAAACTCGTATACCATCTCTTGGTACAGGACACCAGGAGATGCAGTCAGTGCATAGTTCAACGGATGAACTTGCAGAAATTCCACCATTCGATCGTATCCCTTCCCCACATAGTTTTTGGGGATAGTGAGGTTTGCAATGTAGTTGGTGGGCTTGATGGTCAGCATCGTGGTGACAGATGGATGTTTGACAACATCCTCACCAACGAAGACTGGTAGAAAGGGATTAGGTCTGTGAGCCATTTGGAAATTTTGAAGGTTTGGGGAAGCAAAAGACACTTAGTCGATTTTAGGGTTCTTGAGGATTTCTGGAAATGATGAGGAAGACGAAGATGAAACAGTATGTAGGTATTTATAGGATTTGAATGTTCGTGTGTATGAGAGAGAAAAGGTTTGGGCGGTTTGATTTGAAATGTTAGTTGACGGAAAAACGGAACGGTTGTCCATGTCAGAAACATTTGTCAGACCACTTGACCTTTTTAATCACTAACACACGTAACAAACATTATCCGCAGTAATTAAGTTAAATAAAACATAATTTAAGAAACTTAATTATGAAGAAAGGTAATTAAACTGCTGGTCTACGTTGATGGTCAAACCTGTGATAATCAGGGTCAACAAGGTTCTCAGTCTTCAAGCTGTTCTCCCTTCAAACTGTGCCTTCAGCCTGCTCTCCTTTGTGAGAACAGGTTGTGTTCAATAGATGAACAGGTTTCAGTGTGAAGAAGTGAACAGGTTGAAGACTGAACCATCAGAGCAGGCTGGACGAATAAACAGGTTAAACTGTTTTTGTTCAGCCTGTTGTATGCTCAAGCTGTTCAAGTTTTTCAGACAAATGACTAAGTACAGAACATGTATAACCTGTTCTGTCTAAGCTGTTCAGAGAAACTTGAGCAGTGTGAAACATACAAATTTTTAGACCTTTGAGAGACACTTAGTCACTCTTGTTTAACATGCCCAGCTTGCTGACAAGGTAATTAAACCTTGTTTCATCCAGAGGTTTGGTGAAAATGTCTGCAAGCTGTTCATTTGTGGAAATAAAACTTACCTCCACATTACCTTTTTGAATGTGATCCCTGATGAAGTGATGTCTGACTTCAATATGCTTTGTTCTTGAGTGAAATACTAGATTGTTGGAGATGGCTATGGCACTTGTGTTATCACACAGAATAGGAGTTTTCCTATACACAAGCCCATAGTCTTCAAGCTGATGCTGCATCCACAGAATCTGCCCACAGCAGCTTCCAGCAGCAATGTATTCAGCTTCAGCAGTAGAGGTGGACACTGAGTTCTGCTTCTTGCTACTCCAACTGATCAACTTTCCACCAAGGAGTTGACATCCACCTGTTGTGCTTTTCCTATCCAACCTGCAGCCTGCAAAATCAGAATCTGAATAGCCTGTCAGTTCAAGACTTGAGTCTTTGGGATACCAAAGACCCCAGCTACCTAAACCACTGTTGTTATGGAATCATACGAGGCTTGAGTTGATACCAAAGACCAAACCTGGTGTACCTTTTAGGTATGCTGAAAGATTCTTTTAACAGCAGCTAGATGTGATTCCTTTGGATCAGCTTGGAACCTAGCACATAAACAGGTGGCAAACATAATATCAGGTCTACTAGCAGTCAAGTATAGCAAGCTCCCAATCATGCCTTTGTAAGCTGTTACTGAAACAGCTTTGCCACTGGCATCAGCATCCAATTTTACATTGGTTGCCATTGGGGTTTTAATAGGAGAACTTTGATCAAATTTTAACTTTTTCAATAGATCTAAAGTGTACTTTCTTTGATTTATAAAAATTCCAGTTGAGGTTTGTTTAACCTGTAATCCTAAAAAGAAAGTTAGTTCTCCCATCATACTCATTTCATACTTAGATTTCATGAGTAATGAGAAATTCTTGCATAGCTGCTCATTAGTAGAACCAAATATTATGTCATCCACATAAATTTGAACAAGCATAATGTCAGACTTCACTTTCTTTATGAACAGTGTAGTATCCACTTTACCTCTAGAATACCCATTGCTCATAAGGAACTCAGTAAGAGTGTCATACCAGGCTCTAGTGGCTTGTTTGAGACCATAGAGAGCTTTGTCCAACTTATAGACAAAACCTGGATGTTGTTCATTTTCAAAACCTGGAGGCTGCTTGACATAAACTTCTTCTTGCAGCTTCCCATTCAAAAATGCACTCTTCATATCCATTTGAAATACCTTAATGCTCTTACGAGAAGCGTAGGCTAGATACAAACAAATTGCTTCTAGCCTGGCCACAGGAGCAAATGTTTCATCATAATCAATTCCTTCCTCCTGTCTGTAGCCCTGAGCAACCAGTCTTGCCTTATTTCTAATGACATGACCTTGCTCATCCATCTTATTCCTGAAGACCCATTTAGTGCCAATTACAGTTTTACCTTTAGGAGCAGGGACAGATTCCATACAACTGTTTCCTTAGAATGTGAGCTCTTTTGCATGGCAGTGATCCAAAATTGGCATCTTTTAGGCTTCATCACCTTTTTGGCTCCATCAGTGAAACAAAACTGAGGAAACATAATAATTTCCCTAAAGTTCCCACCTGATGGTTGTACCTTGTGATGTCACCAATTATTTTTCATTAGGGTTGACCCTGATCCACTTAGGTATTCTTTCGATGATGATTTACCTGAGTTGTTAAATCCTCAGCAGGTCCTTGTTAAACGCTCTCAGATTTCAGACACACTGTTGTCTTGAGCCTGTTTCACTTGTTGAACATTCTTGACCACTGTTGACATATCAGCAGAGGAAACTGGGAAAATCAGCATTGATAGGTTCTGGACATGCAGTTGTAATTAAGTCAGTACATTTATTCACACAGGATGTATTGACATAATCATCATCATGTCCATCATGGTTAACAGGTTCCACACATGGTGTAGTGGAAGCTTTTGAGTCTTCTTCATTGTTTGAATGCATCAGATCATCAAAGTTGAGTTCTCCTGAAACTGATTCAGGAACAGCTTTGGTGGAAGCATTCTTGGACTCTTCAAAGGTGACATTGATAGATTCATCTATCACCTTTCTTTTGTTGTTGTATACTCTGTAGGCTTTAGAGATAGCAGAGTAGCCAACAAACACACCTTCGTCAGCTTTAGGTTCAAACTTTGTCAGTTGGTCCCTTTGATTCAGAATGAAGCAGGGACACCCAAACACATGGAAGTAACTGACATTTGGTTTCCTTCCTTTGAGCAGCTCATAAGGAGTCTTGTTCAACCTCTTTACCACTAAGGATCTGTTTTGAGTGAAGCAGGCAGTGTTGACAGCTTCAGCCCAGAATGATGAAGGTAAACCTTATGCACACAGCATGGTTCTAGCAGCTTCAATTAGAGTTCTGTTTTTCCTTTCAGCAACTCCATTTTGTTGTGGAGTTCTTACAGCTGAAAAGTTTTGAGTGATTCCTTTCTCTTCGCAGAAGTCTTCAAGAGTACTGTTTCTGAATTCAGTACCATGATCACTTCTTAGCTGCTTTACTTGAGCAGAGTTCAGCATCTCCGTCTTTTTCACAAATCCAATAATTTCTTTAGCAGCCTCTCCTTTGCTCTTTAGAAAGATCACCCATGTGTACCTGGAGAACTCATCAACCATTACTAGAGTGTATCTTCTTCCTCCTAGACTTGGGACATTTACAGGTCCAAACAAGTCCATGTGGATTAAGAAGAGTGGAGTATCAATAGAAAAATTATGTTTGGATTTAAAAGATGTTTTCCTCTGCTTGCCTTTTTCACAAGCTGTGCAGAGTTTATCTTTAACAAAGGTTATAGAAGGCAAACCTGTCACCAACTCTTTCTTACAGAGTTTATTGATGTTCTTGAAGTTCAGATGTGACAGCCTTTTGTGCCATAACCAGTTTAAGTCTGCATTTTTTCTTGTGAGAAAGCAGGTTTCAGTTGTGGAATCAACAGATTGCATGTCCACAACATATACACCTTTCTTTCGTTGAGCACATAGCACAACTTTGCCTTGGGGATCCAATATGTAACCCAGGTGCTCATCAAAGTTAACCTTGTAGCCAGCATCACACAGTTGGCTTATGCTAACAAGATTATGTTTTAGTCCAACCACAAAGGCCACTCTTTTGAACACAACAGCACCAGCTTTAAAGGTTCCATATCCCTCAGTGGATCCCTGTACATTGTCACCAAATGTGACTTTTGGCCCTTTTTCAGGCCTGAGATCACTCAGCAATTCTTTACAACCTGTCATGTGCCCTGAGCAGCCACTGTCCAAGTACCAAACCTGGGAAGGTTTTTTTTCCTGCAGAGTGATAAGAGAAATATTAGTTACTTTTAGGGGAACTCATCACAAAGATGAGTTCTCCTACTTCATCAACATTGGTTGATGGACTTATAATATCCACACTAATATTCCCAATTTTAATGGTGTAAGCTTGGATACCATTTTTATTGACTGAGATGTTTCCAACACTGCTTGTAACAGCTGTGAGAGAACTATCAGAGTCAACAGGCCTCATGTCCTCAAGTTCAGGACAGTCTTTGGCCAGATGTGTCTTCTTTCCACATTTATAACATTTTCTCTTTTTAGGGTTTTTGGAAGAAGAACTTTCAGAAACACATTCTGAGTTATTTTTGTTGATTCTTTTAGCAGGTTTAGCAACTTTATTACTATTTGATGAATCAACAGCTTGAGTGGAAAGTTCAAAGGTCACAGCTTTGTTTGTCTCTTCTTTCCTCCTTTTAGGAGGACAAATGTCAAAGACAGGAAGCTTAATTGGCTTTTGAACTTCCACAGGTTTTGGAAACTTATTCCCATGTTTCTCAGGTTGAACAATGGCTTTGCCTTTGTCATTACTGAGACGTGATTTATGCTGCCTATCAACATAATCATTGTTTCTGGTTTTGAAAAACTTATTTTCATGTAAAACCATTTTACCACTATGATTAATAAACTTATTAGAAATCACAGCAGGTTTGCTTTCAACATGAGACTTGCCCTTGTTGAAAACAGACTGCTTAACTTTTGAAAACTTGTTTTCAAAATGTTTAGCATCAAAAGGATTATTATGTCTTTTACCATCAGTTTTGGACACGAAACCTGTTTTGTCAACAAGTTTAGTATCCACAGCTGTAGTTTGGACATGTTTTCCTTTCTTTTGCTTGTGTGAATCAGCAGGGCACTTAGCAGGCTGGATTGGTGGAGAACACATTCTAACACCAGCTTTTGAGCTAGGTTCACACGAGCTGTCAGTATTTTGAGGCCTGACAAACCTGTTTGTTGAAATTAGTTTACCATTCACTTTTTGAACAAAAGTGTTTGGAAGCTCACCAAGAGTGGATAAATCTTCTTTCAGATTATTAATTTCAACAATGGAAGCTGCTGTATCAAGATCCCCTCCAAGATAGGCTTGAATTTGAACAGGGATCTGTTGACTTATACAATTGCTGACTTTTTGTGCAGATTGGCACCAAGAGTCAACTATCTTTTGAAGCTTAGCATGCTTTATATCTGTTTCTCTCTTTTCTTCCAGTAAAATAGAGTTGATGTGTTTTAATTCATCAAGCTCAGTTTCCAACTGATGGAAACTGTCCAATTTGCTGGATTTTGTTTTAAGATCAGTTTTAAGTTTTGAGATTTCAGATAATAAAGCATCATGCTTCTCAACAGCAGCTTTCAAATCAACTAGCATATATTCAAACATCTTAATCTTTTTTTCAGAACTGTAAGCCATAAAATTTTGTACCTTATAATCATTGGTAGGATTCCAGGTTCTCTAAGCTGGCTGAAAGTTCAGCTTCAAGCCATATCCTGGTTTGAAACTGAGTTGTTTATTGGACATCAGTGGTGGCCATCAGACATTGATTGTTCTTCTCATCAGATGATGAATCAGATTCGCTCCATCACAAGTCTCTGCATGAGTTCCCTTTTGGCGGTTGGACTCCTGAGTTTCCAAACTTTCTCAGCTTAGCCATGGCCATAGTACTTAAAACCGTATAAACCATCTCCTTGTTTGTCTTGGTATGGTTTGATGGACTACAACAGCTTTTTGACACACAGGTCAGCAGCTATTATGGCCAGTTTTGCCACATTTGAAACACTCAGCCTTGGATTTATCAAATGCCTTCTTTTTGCCAGCACCTGAACTTCCTTGCAGCATGTTTCTTCCAAACCTTTTCTTGTTGAACCTTTTGACAAGCATAGCTATCATTTGCTCATCATCCTGTTTAGCAAGATCTGCATTATCTTCCTCATCTGACATTTCCTCCTTGTCATCATCCTGTTGATCAGGTTGAGTGAACACATCACTCACCTGACTCACAGACTGTCTCATATTAGCCACAAAGGCTGCACCTCTTTTGGACATCTCCAAGGCATTTCTCTTCTGTTGCCTTGACTGTTCATCATTTAGTAAGGATCCATACAAGTTGACAAGATCCATACTTCTGATTGTACCTGAATTTCTTAAGATTGTTGAAAAATAATTCCATTCTTCAGGGAGAATGTCCAAAAATTTGTTCACCAAAGTAAGACTGTCCTTAGTGATCCCAACAGCTTTGAGATCATTCACAAGAGCAGTAAACCTGGTGTAGGTTTCTGTGAGGGTCTCCTTT
The DNA here is from genome assembly GCA_020465985.1 of Centrapalus pauciflorus. Taxonomy (NCBI): domain Eukaryota; kingdom Viridiplantae; phylum Streptophyta; class Magnoliopsida; order Asterales; family Asteraceae; genus Centrapalus; species Centrapalus pauciflorus. Next base: position 178,983 of record JAANYP010000746.1, on the reverse strand, counting down.
GGTTTTGCAAAGAAGAGTTCATACTGTCTAACAAGATGTTGATCCTGTTGCTCCGTGTAGGTGTGGGTCCCTCATAGACGGTACACAACGTATCCCCATTTCTTTTGCTGTCTTCATTCTCAACCTGTTTGAACACATCATCAGGCACGAGAAATGCCCAGATTGTTTCTGGCCTTTGCAATTCAGAGCCACCAAGTCTCTTGTCTTCATCAGCACCATTGAGCTTTAGCTTTCTCACAGGTCCTGATTCGGACGCAGCTCCTCAACCGTTGGAGTTATATGGTTAGTAAACAGAGGTTGTCACATCGCGGACCCTTCCCACTTTTTTTTTCCTCTCTCTGGCAGTTGTACATTCAGATTAGATTCTCTAAATAGAGCATTCATTCTGACTTCCAACCAGAGACGAGAAGTTTTGCTTGATTAAAAATTTTGCGGTTTGCCCATTAGAGCCCTTGTCATAGTAAGAAGAATTTGCAGGCATGTTGTCCATGGAAACTTGGGCGAATGAGAGATCTAGACTGACACACACTCTAAATTGCTCTGCTACCAGTTGTAGGTCCCGAGATAGGTTCCCAAAGTATATAGCTTTAAAGCTGTAAGAGGGGGGTTGAATACAGCTTATTTTAAAACACTTACACACTCTTTTCCAATGTTTGTATTATTATCAACAATTTGTTAATTACAAACCAGCTTGAATGCGGAATAGTTTCAAGCTGAGTGCAGAGATGACAGATACAACAGTATGTTCACTAGTCTAGCCAAAACTCAAACTCGTATACAATGAATCACTCACTAAGAAGCAAACTCACAGTGTTTCCAGACTTAAGGGACACAGCTTATATAAAAACAGCTTAGACCACAGATTACTGATTTACACAGAAGGCTTGCATGCATGAAAATCACACTTGCCCGTTCAATCTGGTTTCAGCACTTAGCTTTCTTCACCCCTCTTCCTGTCCTTAGAGCTTCCCTTTTATATAACTCAGAGGATTAAGAGAAACATCTTCATTGGACAGAATGAAAAGGAAAAGTCTTGTTGAAAAGACAACATAACCTTTTCTGCACTTTTCTGAAAAGCAGACTTGTCTTCACATGTGCAGAACTTTTGTCTTTTACTTTGTCTACTGTTGCATTGCCTTTAACTAATTTAGGAATGTCAACTTTGCGTCTTTCTTCCTTGTAAAGGCCTATTTTGATATAAGAAAAAGGTCTGTCACCCTTTTTCAAATAACCTTTTGTCTTCATGTTACAGAACAGCGTGGGCAGGCTGAGCAGTTCTGTTTTCCACTTTGTCTTCGACTTTGTAAACTGATCTTGTAGTCAAAAACAATACATGATGACTTGGAAACATATTCCATAAAGTGTTTAGCCTGTTCACAAAGAACAGGTTCTGTTCACAAAGAACAGAACACTTTAAAATTGCCCAAGCTGCTCACCAGTGTAGAGCAGCGTAGACAGTTTATGTCCAGCCTGTTCAGCAGACAGAGCAGCTTGGATAAACTGTCTTAGTTACAACATATGCAACATATAGAACAGCTTTAGACTGATATTGCAAATCATTTTCAGGTTTCAATAAGGCATATAACAGGCCTTAAATTCAACCTTCAAATGCATCAACAGGTTTGATTATAAATCTCCCCCTCAGATGTAGAACAGGTTTGATTGAGGCTTTTTTGAGCCTAACAACGTGGATATTTTTAATTAAATTTATTTATATAAAATGTATATGAGTAAAAATAAAAATATACAAAAATAATAATTGTGTTTATTTTTATTATTTACAGATTAAAAAATAGAGTATATATATATATCTTTTTTTTAAAATATTAAATTGTATTTATCTTTTATTTTTTATAAGTTGTAATTATCTTTATGGTGAACGTAGAGGTGACCACGTGACATTTGATGTTTTCCTTTATTATACATAATAATAATTTCTACAACTAATTCAAATTTTACATTTGAATCTAATTATGATTATTTTGGATAATAATGATAGATATTTATTTTAGGTAAACATTAATTTAAAATGTCACAAAATCTAATTTATTACTAATTAATTAATGAAAAAAAATAAAGTCAAAATTTAATGCAATTAAATTAAAGTGTTAAATTTGGAAAAAGATGTGGAAAAATAAAATTTTCTTGTATTGTAGAAGTGACATATGACATGATTTGTTTTGTTTTATTATAATATATAGGTTAATCAACCCATGTATTACATGGGTTGATTTTGAAAATACATATTTTTTTATATTCTTATAAATTATTATAAAATTTATATATAAATAAAATAAAAAAAAATTGAAAGCTAGTTAAATTAAAGATAAAAAAATACTTAGTTGTTTGATATTAAATTAAAAAATATTATTATATTGTATTATTAAAAACAGATAATATGTATTTGAAATAAATGTTTCTTTTAATTTTTATTAACTTCAAATATAAAATATCAATGTAAGAAACAAAAAACTTCAATTATGTGAATGTGTGTATATTTTGAAAATTATAAAATATAAAAATGGAATATCTGAAAATCAACAATCAAAATTTATCATATTTACAATTGAAGTTTTATAAATTGAATTCTAAATCTTGTTAGCAAAATAATTAACAAAATTTTTTAACTTTATTTACTACACTTCTACATTTAAATCAAAATTTTTACATTTGAATTTAACTATGATTATTAAGGATAATAATGACACATATTTATTTTAGGTAAATATTAATGTAATATTAATTCATTAATGAAAAACTTAAATCAATATTTAATGTAATGTAATTTAGTTAAGTTAGTAAATTTGGAAAATGAATTAAAAGAATGACATAGGTATAATTATTGATTTTAATTAAGGGTATAAGAGACATTTCATAAATATATGAGTTGTCATTAATCTGGACCATTGATTTCTTTCCATCCAATGGTCCAGAAACTCCAAGTGGTTTTCTTATTTTATATAGTATAGATGCTCATTTCACAAACCAAAAAGCAAACTTTCTGCTTCCTGTTTCCTCCCTTACGGTTCCACATAAACCTTTATAAGATCACCAAATCTTGCAAAAATTTATAAGAAATGGAAGCCAAGAAAATTTTAAAGAAGGATCAAGCAACAATCTACAAGTTTATTAAGGTAAATCCATATTGAAAATGTTCTCTTTGATCAAATAAGAAACCTACGGTTTCTTGAACATAGGAAACCCGAAATCAGAATTTTTAAACATGAAATTAAGTTATGTTCATTGTTGAAAACTTTAATTAAACCTCATGCATGAAGTTATTATGTGATTAAATGGTTATGTATGCACTTATAAGCTTCAATTCCAATTTTTGAAACCAAAAGTCTTAGATTATGAAGTTAGTGTGTTGCTGTCCATTTTTCAAGCTTCTGTTTTGATCGAAAAGGAGTAGGCCAAGAATGCCTTATGGCCTTCGGCCAAGACTCCTTAGGAATGTGTGTGTTGGAACATCAAATACAAACATTTAACCTTTTCAATATCCCTAAATGTTGCTGAAATAGATTAAATACAGAAAGGGGATACCTGCGTAAGTGTGTGCAGTGTTGCAAGTGAGTACCGAAACCTTTTTCTTAATACCGAAACCATGCAAGGTTTCGGTATGAACTTGATGCTGAAACCTTCCTGATACCGAAACCCACTACATGAATGTACAGAAACCAGGTGAAACTACCGAGACCCATGTACTTATACCGAAACCCTTGAGGTTTCAGTAATTCCTTTGCTACCGAAACACACATAGCAGCCCTTCTTTTTCTTGTTGCAATCTAGGATATATATATATATATATATATATATATATATATATATATATATATATATATATATATATATATATATATATATATATATATGTAGCTGATCAGAAACAGAAACACCATATAGATTAGTATGTGTGTGTCGATGTATAGTAAGAAATAGAAAGCACCATTATTTCTTGCTGGAAGTGGTATGTGGGTGCTGTAACACTTCTTTTACCTTTACAAACAAACAAGTCAAATATGTGTGTTAACTATATGTATGAGTGCATGGAATATATATATATATATATGTGTGTGTGTGTGTGTGTGTGTGTGTGTGTGTTTTAATTAGCCAACCACAACAATATATATAGTAATACATATATATACATATATCTATATAGGGGTGGGTTCAATGGAAAACACTATGCACGTGAAAACCATGGAAACCTACGCATACCGTCCGATTTGGTGCATTTCATGAAAAACGTGGTGGCATGATCGTAAATAAGGTGATGTATCACGCGGGATTTTGATGCATCACACGGGAAATTTGATGCATCACGCGGGATTTTGATGCATCACGCGGGGAATTTGATGCATTTGTGGTGGTGCAGTGCGGTTTTCACAAGTTTTCAGGTGCAATGTAGTTTTCCGTTGAACCTCCCTCTATATATATATATATATATATATATATATATATATATATATATATATATATTTGATGAGCTACAATTAAGTGGCCATTGGCCAAACTTAATTGTATGTCAAAAGCTACAAAACATTTAACAAGTTTTATTAATTTGTTATGTACTCTGTAATATTAATTACAGACAATTCGTTGCATGCACAATATTAAATTAAAGCGTAATAGTTCGGTTACGAGTCAGAGCTAAATGCCAGAGTATATTAAAGCTTATTTAAGGAGTCAGCCTTCAGAAATAATACAAAGCCAGAGTTAAAGTTTAGATAAGCCCGAGCAAGCATTTCAGAGCATTATAAAGCATAAAAAAGCAAGTGCAAGCATAAAACAGTACAGTGAGTAACAGTTATTCATGTTTACATGTATCTTATGTAATTGAGACATATGTTGTTTCTATATGCCTTCTTTGACCTTCAATAGCACTTATGTGATTGAAGGCGAACACTGAGGTACAGACGGTGCCCAGCTTAGCCCGATTTTGCATTTGTTCTATTAATGTGCATAGTTTATTGCTATCTGCTTATTATTCTGCATATTATACAGCAAGCTTTGTTTCAGCGTTTCTTTATGCATTTCATAAGCATTATAGATTACAGCAAGCAATTCTGATACACACCACTATCCCCAAGCATTATGCGGGTAGCTAGCCCCGCATCACAGATTGATCATCTGTCAGCAGTAACCCTAGTGGTGGCATCTCCTTTTCAGCGTGCAACGTCTCAATTGCGCAAGCATTCATTCTGGGTATAAGCATTTACAAGCAAGCAAGCATTGCAGCCTTTACAGGCACAATTTTTTTAGCCACATATCTTACATGCATCATGAATTTCTGTTAACTCACTAATCAATTAGCTTAGAGTTGCTACTCACAAGGCAAAGGTAAAGAGCAAGCTGGACCATCTGCTTAGCTCTAATTTATGTTCAACCCAGAGGACTTGGCTCACTATTCAGCTTGTGGTATAGTATTGAGCTGCTTTGGGATCTGGGTAGCTGCTTTATTTATGTTGTGATTGTATTATCAACTTAGCAATGAACTTTGTAGCACGTGTAGTGCATGACTGTATTGTAATATTTTATTTAGTTCTTATGAAAGCTTTAGACTTATTATGATGCTTATGGCTGTTGTTATTTATTCCTGAGATTAAGCAAGCTTGTTTAAAGCAAGGATGTGACAGGATGGTATCTGAGCAATAGTTTGAGGGATTCAAGTGTTAGCAATAACACTTGGACTCAAACTCTTAAGCAAAGATATTAGCTTCGAATATCTAGGCTTTAAATTTGTATTGAGATAGGCTATGACTTTGCTTTAGGAATTGGGCATATGGGATATAATAGGAATTATACCCATTCTTATGCAAGTACTATTTATATTATTTCAGAATATGTCTGGATCTGGTGAAGGAGCTGGAGGTGGACTCACTCCTGAACAGATCATGCAAATGATGCAGGCGATGCTCAATGAGAACAATGAGCGTCAGGCCAAATTTTTGCAAGACCAGTTTCGTGCTCGCGATGAAGCCGAAACTAGGCGTAGAGAAGAGCGTAGGAAAAAGCAACATGAGGATGCCGGATGCCAAAACGACGACACTGACGAGGAGGAAGCTCCTGTAGTCCCTCCTAAGGGCTGCAACTTCCGTTACTTCAAAGCTTGCGGAGCTCAACCTTTCAAAGGAGCTGCAAACTCTATTGAAGCGCTCGAGTGGATTACTGGCATCGAGCGGATATTTCTTATTAGCGACTACGCTGAAGAATCAAAGGTCAGCTTTACTACTACACTGTTCGAGAGTGGCGCTGTTATGTGGTGGAGATCTCAGGAGAATATGCAAGGAGCCAACTGGATTAAGTCCCTATCTTGGGATGACTTCAAGGTGTTATTTTTTCGTCAGTACTGCCCGACTGATGAAAAGAAACGTCTGGAGGAATAGTTGATGTCTCTTACTTAAGGAACCAAATCGGTGACTGAGTATGAGATTGAATTTACTCGTTTAAGCTTGTTGTCTGACTATCAAGTTGCTACCGAATAGCGAAATATTGACCACTTCTTAATGGGTCTGCATCCCGAGTATCAGAAGTTCTTGAAGCACCAAAGATACACCAACTATGCTGATGTCGTTGAAGCTGCTCGAATTCTCGAGTAGGGCTTTATTCGTGCTGGAGGAGTTCCTGCTTCATTAATCAACCAGACTTTTCTGTCACCGCCTAAGAAGTCACGTATTGGAAGCTATTCTGGATCTTCATCCAGATATTCACCACAGCAGTCTCAATGCCGACAGTTTATCTCACCCCCGGCCCAGAGAGCTCGTTCCTATGCGGTACATTCTGAAACGAGGCAGTGTCGCCACTGTCGTAAGTCACACATTGGGCGTTGTAACCCTAATGATGTGAGATGCTACGCGTGCAATGAAGTTGGGCATAGCAGTGAAGAATGTCCTAACAAAGTTACTGTGTGCAACAACTGTTTACGCCCTGAACATACTGAGCGGGCATGCATGTGACGTCCACATATTTTGATAGAATAATTGGAATCACCATGATCAACACACAACCCAATGATTAACATAATAATCCATGATCAACACAGAACCCAATGATTAACATAATAATTAAAATTGATGCTTAATTCAGATTTAAGCAGTTCCATACTAAAGCAATAAAAGTACATGTCTACAGTGATTAAGTCTAACTATTAAAACATCATATAGTGTTTTAAAGTCATGAAATCCCAGCCCCAAAGCTATATCGTCCATGTACCAAAGTAGCTTCTAGGACACCGAGATGTGAAATGAATTGCCTAAGAAGAAGATCCAGCTACACCTTTGCCTTTGCCTGTAAACATTGAGAGTCAACAGTAAGCTAATTTGCTTAGCGAGATAACAGATTATACATTCAACAATTATTTCTTTACAAGCATAGTGTGAAATCTGGCAGTGTAAGCCCATAGTATGTGAAAACCATGCAGTGCAAGCATGGGGTTGGCAGTTTAAATGCTGATCGGGGATGTGCCGAACCTGACCAGGATAACGAGTGGGATGATCAGTCCCCGGCAGTGGCTTGCTGTCAGCCCCGGTCCAGGTCGCATCAGATTGTGAAGTAATGATCATGCAGTGCAAGCATGATGTAAATAGATGCACTTTCAAACGAACGCAAGCTACATATTTGTTACATGTCAAGTACGAGTGTGCCTCATAACAACAAATCATTCATGAGTGCCAATTGAAGTATATGAACAATGTGAACATACCATTGAATATGTAAAACGTGAATGCAAAGACAATAAATGTTAGAATGATAATTTATTACTCACAATGGTTTGTATAGTGATAATTGCCTCTGAATCAATGTGTGTTAGATAACACCACAATGATCTGTCAAGTCAGTGTAATAGTGATTTAATGTCAGTAATTGCTTAAAACTTAAATTCTAAAAATTAAATGAAATTTGAACTGAATTCGAACCTCATCCGAACTTCAGATGATCCGAAATCCGGATGGCCCGAGGTCCATCACTAGTAATTTATTCTGTGTACTATTCATCCGAATTCGAATGATACCTTGGTCCGAAATCGGTTGAGTCCCGGATTCGGATTGGTCCGAATTGGGAGTGGGTCCGAATTGGGTAGAGGTCCGAATTGGTTATGGCCCGAACTCGAATGGTCCGAATCATGTTCATATGATCCGAGTTCATACTTATATATTTTTCATTATTTCCAGCACTTTTTAACCGTTTTTGCATGTTTTTGTATCTAAAATTGCAGATATGAACTTAAATACACTCTTTTAACTTAAAACATAACACTAATGTACCAAAATATTCCACATTTGTCCAATTTTTCATTAAAGTTGATGAATACACACACTAACTTCAAAATCATACTTAGACTTCGAATCAGAAACTGAAATTTGGTATACTACATCATTATTACTCGATTTTAATATTGCAACAATAATTTCCAACATGCATTAACATTTGTAACAAAAATTCTTAGAAATCGATTCACAGCAAAACCGAACCAAAACTCCAAAAATTTGCAAGTTTGAGTGAATCTTACCTCAATTTGATGATTGTACTGATTATAGTTCCTCCCCATAAGCTTGATTCCCGATTTTTAGTACTTGAATCTAACAAATCTCGGATTTTTGATGATGAATCCATGGGTTATTAGAGAGAGGAAGAGAGAGAATGAGAGAGTAGAGAGAGAAAGTGAGATTTGAAAAATGAAGGATTTTTCCTTCTTTTATTTGACATTTTGACCTATTTGCACATTACACCCCTCAACTTCGTATTTTTCTTATTAACCGATTTTAAGTGTCTGAATCGGTTTCTCATTGTTATGCTCGCTCAAAAGACGACGATGAGGATTTCTTCTCATCTTTTCTCATTTTTAAAATTGTGATCGAAATGTGCTTAAATTGACATAATAATCCATTAATACAATAATTGAGCCTTAAATTGCCAATTACAAGTAATTGAAAAGTAGGGATGATACAATGCACGCATCCGTTCAGCTTAATTTATCCGAGTGCAGAGCATCATCCACGACTACAACAGCAACAATACCGACCTCAGCAACAACAACAACAACAACAACAACAACAAAGACAACACCAACCGACCCGACATAGCACATCACATGGAGGTTCTAGTCGCCGTAATGAGCCAGCACGAAGTCAGAACCGAGCATTTCAGATAACGGCAGAGCAAGCGAAGGAAATACCAGACGTGGTATCTGGTATGTTTCTTGTTAACTCTGTTCCAGCTAGAGTTATTTCGATTCAGGAGCCAATCGTTCTTTCATATCGAGTGCATTTGCATCTAAACTGGGAATTACTCCGACTACTCTACCTGGTAATCTTTGATATCGAAACGACTAGTGATGTAAGTGTGTTTACCGATAAAATCTATCGTGATTGCATTATTCTGCTCGACAACTGCACGTTTCAGCTTGATCTTATTCCAATGGATTTTCACGAGTTCGACGTCATCATGGGTATGGATTGGCTTGATCATCATGACGCCAACATTGTCTGCAAGAAGAAGTTAATAAAGCTCACTACTCCAGATTGCCGCAGTATCTGCATCTATTGCAACAGAAAGAAAGGTGACTTTTGCTTGATCTCTGTGTTGAAAGCTAGAAAGCATATAGCTAAAGGTTGCGCGTCTTACTTAGCATATGCAATAGATGCCAAATCCGAAAAGAAAGCCTTAGCTGAGGTACCGATAGCCTCAGAATTCCCCGATGTATTTCCCGAAGATATCTCTGGACTCCCACCAGACCGTCAGGTGGAGTTCAGAATTGACTTGGTTCCAGGCGCGACACCTATTGCTCGAGGCCCATATCAACTTGCACCTGCTGAGATGCAAGAAATGATGAAGATTGCAAGAGTTGCTTGACAAGGGACTCATACGACCAAGTTCATCTCCCTGGGGAGCTCCTGTTCTGTTCGTTAAGAAGAAAGATGGGACTCTCCGGATGTGCATCGATTATAGGGAGTTGAAGAAGGTGACAATAAAGAATAAATATCCGTTGCCCAGAATAGATGATCTTTTCGACCAGCTTCAGGGAGCCAGTTACTTCTCAAAGATCGATCTTAGATCTGGGTATCATCAGCTCAAAGTACGTGAAGAAGATGTCTCAAAAACAGCTTTCGTACCAGATACGGTCATTATGAGTTTCTTGTTATGCCCTTTGGCCTTACAAACGCTCTTGCGGCATTCATGGATTTGATGAACCGTGTTTGTAGACCAATGCTTGACAAGTCTGTTAGCGTCTTTATAGAAGATATTCTCATATATTCCAAAACTGAAGCTGAGCTTGTTGTGCATCTTAGAGAACTGCTAGAGTTGCTGCGCAAGGAGCGGCTTTATGCCAATTTCTCTAAATGCGAATTTCGGTTGCGACAGGTGCTCACAATCTCGATTTATTCATTTTATGCTTATCTTTTCTTTAAATTCCATGTTCAGCGTTACTTTCTAATCTTGTGTCTTATCAGATACAATTCCTTGGGCATGTGATATCTGGTGAAGGAATCTCTATAGATCCTTCTAAGATAGAAGCCATTCAAAGCTGGGAACCTCCCAAGTCAGCCACTGAAATCAGAAGTTTCTTGGGATTGGCGGGTTACTACCGTCGATTCATTAAGGACTTCTCTAAATTAGTCGTGCCTCTTACTTCTCTTACTCGCAAGAACATTCCTTTTATGTGAGAAGAAGCTCAAGAAACCGCGTTCCAAACTTTAAAGCAGAAACTCACCGAAGCACCTATTTTGGCCTTACCCGAAGGCAATGAAGACTTTGTGGTCTTCAGCGATGCTTCACATCAAGGGCTCGGGTGTGTTCTGATGCAAAGGGGCAGGGTCATAGCATATGCTTCTCGCCAACTCAAAGATCATGAAAAGAGTCAGCCGACTCATGATCTTGAACTTGCTGCTGTGACTTTTGCATTGAAAACGTGGCGTCATTATCTCTACGACACCAAATGTCAGTTATATACAGATCACAAAGAGTCTTAAGTGTATTTTCTGTCAAAGGAGCTCAACATGCGCCAGCGACGCTTAATGGAACTCATAAAAGACTATGACTGTGAGATTCTGTATCACCCTGGCAAAGCAAATGTGGTTGCCGATGCACTGAGTCGTAAATCTTACTCTGCCAAATGTCTCTACACTCTGACTCATACTTTGTTTTCATCTACTCTGATCGAGGAAATTCTTGTTGCTCAATCTAAAGCCCTAAAAGAGGAAAACCTCAACTCTGAGGACATGAAAGGGCAATTCTAGTTCTTAATCGACAGCCCTCATGGATTAAAGCACTTCAAGAATCGCATCTGGGTTCCGAAGTTTGAAGATATTCGTCAGAAAATCATTTCAGAAGCTCACTACTCGAATTTCTTAGTACATCCCGGCAGCACCAAGATGTACAAAGACCTGAAAGCAGAATACTAGTGGCCTGTATTGAAGAAAGACGTGGATCAGCATGTCGAGAATTGTGTTACTTGTCGGCTAGTTAAAGTAGAGCATCAACAGCCGTATGGCAGTCTTCAGCCCCTACCAATCCCTGAGTGAAAGTTCGATCATATAACGATGGATTTTGTGACAAAGCTTCCGACTACGCGAAGACAACACGATGCAATTTGGGTCATCGTAGATCGTCTCACAAAAGTCTCACACTTCATTCCGATTCGCGAGAGCTATTCATTGGAGAAACTGGCTAGGATCTACATAGATGAGATCGTTTCTCGACATGGAGTGCCTCTGTCAATTTTTTCCGACCGCGATAGTCGATTTACTTTAAGGTTCTGGACTTCATTACAAGAAGGATTAGGCAGCAAGATCAGAATGAGCACGGCGTATCATCCGAAGCCTGATGGCCAAAGCGAGCGCACGATTCTTACTCTTGAAGACATGTTGCGGGCTTATGTTCTTGATTTTAGCGGTAATTGGGATGATTACTTGCCTCTTGCTGAATTTTCTTACAACAACAGTTACCACTCATCTATCGAAGACGCACCTTTTGAAGTATTATACAAACGCAAGTGTCGAACGCCTACTTGTTGGCATGAAGCCGGTGAAGCACCAATCGCCGGTCCCGAGTTACTTAATCAGACTAACGACAAGATTCACCGATGAAGGGTGTGTTCAGATTCGGCAAGCGCGACAAGTTAGCACCACGATTCATTGGTCTTTTCAACATCATCGAACGTATTGGAAGTCAGTCTTATCTCTTGGATTTGCCAACCTACCCTGTATTTCATGTATCACAATTGCACTAGTGCAAGGAAAACGAAAATGAAAAATGGGCCGATCATCTGAGTTACAAGATCAACGAGAAACTGCAATGCGATGAGCCTGAGACTATTTTGGAGACGAAAATAAAGAAGTTAAGAAACCGAGATGTGGCAATGGTGTTAGTGCAGTGGAGAACTTCTCATGCAATTTCCCATACATGGGAATCTGAACAAGGCATGAGGGTTCACTATCCGCATCTGTTTGAGCCCTAAGTACTTTGGGGACGAAGTGCAAGCGTGGTGCGCTCATACTATAACACCTTGGTTTCTAATTCATGCATTTATGTTGCAAATTGCGTTTTATGATGTAAATTGTGAATTTAATAAAAATAAAATTTTAAATAATGCAATTTAGTAATGAAAAATTATTTGGCCAAGTTACATGTATGCTCTGAATTTATTTATAAGTATCAATTTAAAAAGGGATAAAATAAACTTGTGTGGCCAAATTATGAAGAATGAGAGTTGTATTAATATAAATGCCAAGAATTATATTCTTAATGCTCATTTCACAAACCAAAAAGCAAACATTCTGCTTCTTGTTTCTTCCCTTACGGTTCCACATAAACCTTCATAAGATCACCAAATCTTGCAAAAAATTATCAGAAATTGAGGCCAAGAAAATTTTCAAGAAGGATCAAGCCACAATCTACAAGTTTATTAAGGTAAATCCATATTCAAAATGTTCTCTTTGATCAAATAAGAAACCTACGGTTTCTTGAACATAAGAAACCCGAAATCAGAATTTTTAAACATCAAATTAAGCTATGTTCATTGTTGAAAACTTAAATTAAACCTCATGCATGTAGTTATTATGTGATTAAATGGTTTTGTATGCACTTATAACCTTCAATTCCAATTTTTGAACCCAAAATTCTGAGATTATAAAGTTAGTGTGCTGCTGTCCATTTTTCATGCTTCAGTATTGATCGAAAAGGAGCAGGCCAAGAATGCCTTATGGCCTTCGACCAAGACTCCTTAGGAATGTGTGTGTTGGAACATCAAATACAAACATTTAACCTTTTCAATCTCCCTAAATGTTGCTGAAATATTTTAAAAACAGAAAGGGGATACCTGTGTAAGTGTGTGCAGTGTTGCAAGTGAGTACCGAAACCTTTTTCTTAATACCGAAACCATGCAAGGTTTCGGTATGAACTTGATGCTGAAACCTTCCTGATACCGAAACCCACTACATGAATGTACCGAAACCAGGTGAAACTACCGAGACCCATGTAGTTATACTGAAACCCTTGAGAATTTGGTAATTCCTTTGCTACCGAAACAGACACATCAGCCCTTCTTTTTCTTTTTGCAATCTTGGATATATCATGAACAACACAACACCCCTACTTTAATCCATTGCAATCTCAGATTAGTACACACACACACACACACACACACACACATATATATATATATATATATATATATATATATATATATAGTTGATCTAAAACAGAAACACCATACAGATTAGTATGTGTGTGTCGATGTATAGTAAGAAACAGAAAGCACCTTTATTTCTTGCATGGAAGTGGTATGTGGGTGCTGTAACACTTCTTTCACCTTTACAAACATACAAGTCAAATATGTGTGTTAACTTTATGTATGAGTGCATGGAATATATATATATATATATATATATATATATATATATATATATATATATATATGTGTGTGTGTGTGTGTGTGGTGTGTTGTGTGTGTGTATTAATTAGCCAACCACCACCGAATATAAGAGTAATAGTTACATATATATATATATTAAATATGATTAATATATATATATATATATAATATATATATATAATATATATACATTAATATATAGGTGGTTCGATGGAACCTCCATGCATCGAAGAACTGAAGAAACCTGGAATTATACACCACCACAAATGCATCACAATTTCCCGTAATGCCATCATTATTTCCACGTGATGCATCAATTTCTACGTGAATGCATTTCAATTTGTCTAGCATTCGCATTGGGTATCTCCAGGTTCTTCGATGCATAATGTCTCCATAACCCACCCCGTATATATAATCATATATTATATATATAATATATATATAATTATATATAAATATATACATATATAATATATATATATATATATATATGTAGCACAAAAAAGGCTCAGTCAAACCTGTTCTACATCTGAGGGGGGAGATTTATAATCAAACCTTGTTGATGCATTGAGGTTGATTAAGGCCTTTATTTTGCCTTATTAAACCTGAAAATGATTTCCAAGATATCTAGTCTAAGCTGTTCATATATGTATGCATGTGTTGCCAACTAAGACAGTTGTCCAACTGCTCTGTCTGCTGAAACAGGCTGGACATAAACTGTCTACGCTGCTCATACACTGTATTGAGCAGCTTGGCCATTTTTAAATCGAAGTGTTCTTGTTCTTTAGTGATAACAGAACTGTTCTGTGTGAACAGGCTAAACACTTTATGGAATTGTTTCCAAGTCATCAATGTATTTCTGTTTTGACTTACAGATCAGTTTACAAATTCGAAGGACAAAGTGGAAAACAGACACTGCTCAAGCCTACCAAGCTGTTTCTGTAACATGAAGGACAAAAAAGGGTATTTGAAAAAGGGTGACAGACCTTTTCTTATATCAAAATAGGCCTTTACAAGGAAGAAAGACGCAAAGTTGACATTCCTAAATTAATTAAAGGCAATGCAACAGTAGACAAAGTAAAAAGACAAAAGTTCTGCACATGTGAAGACAAGTCTGCTTTTCAGAAAAGTGCAGAAAAGGTTATGTTGTCTTTTCAACAAGACTTCTCCTTTTTCATTCCGTCCAATGAAAATGTTTCTCTTAGATCCTCTAAGTGAGTATAAAAGGAAGCTTCTAAGGTCAGAAAGAAGTGTGAAGAAAGCTAAGTGCTGAAACCCAAGAGTGAACGTGCAAGTGTGATTTCATGCATGCAAGCCTGCTTGTGTAATACAGTTTCTTTGTGTCTAAGCTGTCCTACATAAGCTGTCCCTCTGAGTCTTGTAAACACAGTGAGTGCTTCTTAGTGAGTGTATTCATTGTATACTAGTTTGAGTCTGTCTTAGACTAGTAAGCATACTGTTGTATCTGTCATCTCAGCTTGAACTATTCCGCATTCCGCTCGAACAACCCCTAGAGCCTGGTATGACCACTCTTCTGAGTCCTTTGGCCCATGTTTATTCCAGAGGGTAATGATCAAGTGCTTACACGGTTCTAAAGAGGGTGAAGTCTGAAGTATGCTTTTTCAATATTTATGTGGGCTGTCATAATATTTGGTTCTACTCTGCTCAGCTATGCAAGAATTCTCATTTTACCTTCATGAACTCTAAGTATGACAAGCAGTATGGATGGAAACAACTTTCTTTTAGGCGACGGTTACAAACCCCTCAACTGGGGAATTTTAACATCAAAGAAGTACCCTTTAGTCTATGACAAAACGTTCAACTTGCTCAAGTTCTCCTATTAAACACCCCAATGTCAACCATGTAAATAGTGGATGTGAGTGCCAGTGGCCCAAGCTGTCCGCAACCAGCTTCACCAAGAGGATGTGGGACTTGCTTACTCTTCCCTGCTGTAGCCACCTTTTATGTTTGCCCCCGGTGTTTGTGCTGTTCCCAAGCTGTAGCTCAGGATCTCATCTAGTCTGCTGTTTCAAAAGCCATCTCAGATACCTAAGGTCCCCTTGGTTAGTCTTTGGTATCCCCAAGCCTCACGCAGCCCTTGCACTACAGGCTATTCAGTTCTGATTTTGCCGGCTGAGGTAGATGGCAGCCACACAGGTGGATGTTTCCACTTCCTTGGTGGCGTTCCATCGTTGAGTCGAGCAGCGGCAGACGCGTCTCCACTTCTACTGCTGAGCTGGTCATTGCTGCGGAGGAGCGCTGGGCGCGATTCTGTGGATGCCAATCAGCTTGACGACTATTTGGGCTTGGTGGCATGTAGAAACACAAGTCTATTGTGGTGATAATAAAGGCCGCATAGCCATCTCCAACAACCAGTATTCCTTCAAGACAAAGCATATTGAGTCAACAAAAACTCACCTTGTCAGAGATCACTATCCGACAAGGTACTGGGGTAGGTATATTTATTTCCCAATGAACCAGCTTGCAGCCTTATGTCCCCAACCTCTGGATGTAATACAAGGTTTATTACCTTGTCAGCAGCCTGGGCCCGTTAAACAAGAGTGACTCGAAGTGTTTCGTCAACGTCTACGAATTTTTGTGTTCACAGGCTCACGTTTCTCTGAACGCTTAGGCGAACCGAGTATGACATGTTCTGTACTGTAGTCTTTGTGTCTGAAAAAACTTGAACAGCTCTGAGCATAAACGTGCTGAACAAAATCCGTTTATTCGTCCAGCCGCTCTGAGGTTCCACTTCACTTCACTGATTCACTCTTCAACACTGGCGGACAATGCCATTGTCTTGTCACCGTCAACATGTGAACATCATCCTGTGCTTACAAAAGAGAGCAGGCTGAAGCAAAATTGAGAAATTCGAACAGCTTGAAGACTGAACAGCTGGTGTGTAGGTTGGTCTTGATTTCCCACCACTTAATACAGTTTGACCAACATCTTGGACCAACAGTTTATTACCTTTCTTCAAACTTAAGTTACTTAATTTTGTTTTTATTTAACTGTAATTACGGGCGGAAATGTGGGGTCACGTGTGTTAGTGATTAAAACGGTCAATTTGGGTCTGACAAATGTTTCTGACATGCGAACAATCCGTTCCGGTTGCTCGTAACTAACATTTAAATCGAACGCCGCAAACCCTCTCCCATACACACTAATTTCAATCCATAATATACCAAACCACTTGTGTCATTTCGTCTTCCTCATCATTTCCAGAAAAATTTCAAGACCCCTAAAACTCGACTAGTGTCTCTCGCTTCTCCAAACCAAAAATCCCAAATGGCTCATGACCCTAATCCCTTCTCCCAGGTTACGTGGTGAGGATGTTTCAAACACTCATCAATCAACCACATGCCTGACCATTAAGCCACCCAACCATTGGCCAACCTCAATCCCCAACAACTATGTGGGAAGGCCTATGACCAATGGTGGGAGTTGTTGAAAGTCATCCGCGTTGACACTACGCCATGACGCATCTCCTGACGTGTCCTTTACAGAGATGGGTATGAGTTCTTGTATACCTGGCATATCCGAAGAAACCAAAGTCACAGGGCACCATACTCCAATGGACCGAACCATGATCAACACTATCTGCTCAGAAGTCTTCGGACTCCTCGTGGTTGACAATATGATCGACCACAGCCTGAAGATGAACAGGTGAGAATCTGCTGCACTTTTGTGGTTGTCAGCCAGGATACCAACCCAATGGAGCAAAGTGTTCAGGAAGGCACCTCTCTCACTACCTTACAGTTCTTATTCGCACTGTGGTGAGTGCTTCAGCAGCAAGGTTGGTTCCTTGCCAACTGAGCCGGATGCAAATCCCGGTAGTCTGCAAGTGTTAGGATGGAACTCCTGACATTGCCAATGGATTTTTGTGAATTTGAAGGACCTGGTGCAGCAAGCGTCAGACCATGCTGTTCGATATACCCAGGTTTCTGAGACCTCATTTATCAGATATGTTTGTGGTGAGCGTCCTATAACTCTCAGCCTCTACTTAAACTGCTGCTACTCCCATTCTAGGGTAATAGAGTTTATTATACTCCGGCTCCTGCCTCAAGTGGCCTCCTTATCCACACCATGAGGAGGTCGTTAGGGTTGGTGGAAGGACCCTCTGCTGTGGGTGGATCCAAAGATGCTGCTCCCGCAAGAAAAACCAACGACCAGGGCCAAACTGTGGTAAAGAGGCACCTGGCAATGCTGCACTGGGCCTCGAGCAAAAGAGCCAAATCAGCTCAGCCTGAGTCTGCCCTTTAGCCTCGCTGGTGAGGAGGAGCAGCACTCTACCCTGTTCATTGTGTGCGCCTGAAGCCGTAGTGGACTGGTGCTCTGTGACACAAGAGACCAGGAAAGCTCAGGCACCCACTGTTCAACCCAGTCTCACATCCTCGTCCAAACAGATCCTCGTCTCCTCTGCCACATCACCAATTCATCCAAGTCACGACAACAGCAAATCTCTCGCCAAAAGAAACGCAGCCCAAGAACATACTCGTTGCCCGCTTCAACAGGGTTCAGTTGTAAAAGAGCATCCCTGCTGCCTCTCCTATTTGGAGAGCAGGTCAGGCCAGCGTTGGATCCTGCTTCAACTCTCCATCTGAGTCTACCCAGAGTCAGCCTAGACCCCTGGTTCCTCCCAACAGGACCCAGTTGTACTACGGAGATAACCACATCCTATCGCCCCTCCCCCAGGCTGAGATATTGAAAACAGGAGCCTCTCGCACTCCATACGTGTCGCACAGCTGTTCCCCCACTTATTCACCCACCGCTGAGGTCTGCCGAGGTGTCACCTGCGATATGGACACATACAGCTCAGCCTCAAACGTTTGTCCCCATGATCTCGCGTTCTAAGCACAAACAGCGGCTGCGGACCAAACCAAGCGATGAACCTCAGCATCATACATCCCTCTGGTGAGGTGGGACGTGCTCCGTCATATGCAATATCCCTCATAGACAGTTTCACACATGCTGATGTTGAAATGCAATCCATCCCAATGGATGAGGTGCCTTTAGACCAAGCCTGCCAGAGGGAACCACCACTGGTTTCATAGGGTGTTGCACCACAGCACATCTGAAGGCCTCAAACATCAGTCCCTTCTCCTGGTGATGGAGTCTACAAGCCGCTGTGCTGAAAGGACCTCTTGATCCCTCCAACTCTGGCGTCATCTACTTTTGCCAGCTATGGCTTCTGTCCAAAGTCACTCTTCCCTCTCCATCACATCCTCAAACACAGCTTCTCTATCTTCTCGCATCACCACTCAAAACCAATCGACCCTACACCCATCTCCCAAAACCTGCCTTGACGGAGATCAGCTTTTCTCTTGCTGACTACAAAGGCTGGAAACACTGCATCTGGCTTACTTTAACACCTGCCACTCTCTACCTCCATATTCAGACTCTGTGTCCTGCATCACTTCAGGGGTTCTTTGACGTCTCAAGGTCTTTACCTACTACTCCATCAACCTGATCACTTTCTCCACAGCTGTTAGCGCATCGGCACTGCTCGCAGGCTGCAAAATGTTGCACTACCACTTTCCTCTATTCGTCCATTCAGCAGGACTCTGTGGTCCTCACAATGACCTTTTCCCAAACTAGCTTCATCACTTCTTACTTCTTGCAATCTTTTTTACACTTCCAGCCACTCTGGCGATCGACTACAAACTAAATTGGGTTCCCTTTCTAACTGTGTCATCAGCATCTCTGACTGATGTGCGAGGACTTCTCTCAACTTCATCTTGCACACCTCTCAATCTTGGTTCACAGCGTCTGACAGAGAAGCACATTGTTAAGCTGCACAATCCTTTGCTGATTCCCACTCCACTCTGCTGTCAGACTGTCTTTCCCATCTTGCTGAGGTGAAGGATAACTGGCTTACTTGGTATACGACCTTGTTGGTCCTAAACCTTCTGACTAAACCTGCTGGCAAGCTGCTGGACTTGTGTCTTCAGGCGAGACCAGGTTTTGAAGTCGCTGGCTGTCATTCTCCTTTCAGGGGGAGACGAAGTGCATCTTGCCTCAAGAACTAAGTCTAGTGAGGGGGAGAAACATTCTTCTGCCTAAGGAGATACCTAGTGTCTGACAACTCACACTGGTTCAGCAGCAAGATGTCTTTGTAAACAGTAGCAGCTGAAGGTGCCGCTCAAGCGCTATGCCTACTCAGCTGTCTCTCCAAACCCTGCTCAGTCTAAGGGGATGAAGTCATCCTGGAGGACAGGCCTATAGCTGTAAAGGGAGCACTTATGCTAACTGAAAGAAAGAAGAGGAAATTCCTGAGGCTGCTGTCACTCAAACGTCAGCAGCTAAAGGAAAAGGAAAAGGCAAGCTGAGATCCCATGACAGACAAAACAGCAGCAATCATTGTCACAAGGCCGGGCTAAAGGTGGGTCGAGGGTCTCTCCTTGCACAAGTACTTGAGTTCTAGAGAAGCACAGCTTTAAGCTCTGGAGGAATACGGAAAGAGAAGAAATCTGCTAAAGCTTGCTAAATCCTTTGCATTCCAAGAAGCAGAAGAACATATACAATGTCTCTTGGAGGCCAAAAGAAATAAGGGGAGCTGTCCAGACAATCATCAGGGGAGAAAGGAGCAAGAGAAGTAGAGAAAGGTACTCAGTCTCTTGACCAAATCAACAGTACCCCATGCAAGATGCCTCATACCAACTTGACAACTTGGCTAGAAAAAGTTTCAGATGTTGCTGAAAAAGGCTTAGCTCAGAGGACGGCATTTGTCAAAGCTGTCCCTGATCCAAGAAAGGCAGTCAGTGTAGCTTTAAAAGTCAAGGATGGGTGCACCAGGCCCGAATTGGAAACTTATGACCACACTGATGTAGCTCAGATGGAACAGGGAGTGGTTGAGACTGGCACGTTGCCCTAGTGAATAAATCTGAAACTGCTAAACAATCAGGCATATGTCAGAAGTTGATGGAATAGAGAGAAGGATCTTGGCATGATATCTAAGGAAGTTAGTGAAGGTGTGCTTGTGACACATCCACACATAAAAGTGAGAGAACAAAAGAAAATATACAGAGAGGAGCTACTCTTACACTGACGACCTAGGGGAGCTATGCCATTGAAAGAAAGGGTTGATCCATAGCCTGCCAAGTCGGAAAGAGTTTAGCAGGATGGCAAAAATTATTGAACGAACTGATGCTGGGGGCATTGTTTCTTGTAGATCCCCTAACTCCAGAAGAAGTGCTTTCCCAAGGCCTCCAGAGCTGTACAAAGTTGATCTGGTAGACAACCTTGCCCCTCCGACTTTGCAAGTTATTTGAGGCAGTCGAGCCAATGGAGAGCAGCCATCTGGGATCAGCTCAAGAGGCTTCTCTGAAAGAGAGAGCGCCACATGATCCCACAGTTCATAATTATCAGAATGAAGTTGAGGGAACTTGAGGATAGCACGGGAAGCAACTGGAAAAAGTATTCGCAGGATCCCTCTCCATTGTTATGAAGTCCATTACGTCTGGGTAGGTGAAGAATGGGGTGGCTGTCCATCAGCTTGGACAGGACTGCTCATTATCTGCTCCCAACTCGCAAACATCCAAACAGCTTGTTCATTGATGTACATCTTGTAATTGTTGTTACTATTACATAGTTGGATTTAGTTGGCTTTTACATTATGTGTAAAATACTTGTACATTAGGTATACTCTGTCAAGCACATGTGTTGTTCTAAGCTTGTAATCAAGAATCAGTATATATAAACTGACTTTGACTTTACTGTAATGTTGTAAATTTCAATTCAGAACCAATTACTGTTCAAAAATATAGATGATTTTTTGATAAGCCAGCTGATGGTATTGCAATGGGGGAGATGTTGTTGGCTCTGCTGTTTCCTTCACAGCTGTTACAAGCAGTGGTGGAAATGACATAGTCACTGAGGATGGTATTCAAACTGATACCATTCAAATAGGGAATATTAGTGTGGACATTCAAAATCCATCAACAAGTGTTGATGAAGTAGGAGAACTCATCTGTGTGATGAGTTCCCCTAAAAATAACTAATAATTCTCTTCTCACTCTGCAGGAAAAACAACCTTCCCAGGTTTGGTACTTGGACAGTGGCTGCTCAGGGCACATGACAGGTTGTAAAGAACTGCTGAGTGATCTCAGGCCTGAAAAAGGGCAAAAAGTCACCTTTGGTGACAATGTACAGGGATCCACTGAGGGATATGGAACTCTTAAAGCTGGTGCTGCAGTGTTCAAAAGAGTAGCCTATGTGGTTGGGCTAAAACATAACCTTGTTAGCATAAGCCAACTATGTGATGCTGGCTACAAGGTTAACTTTGATGAGCACCTGGGTTACATATTGGATTCCCAAGGCAAAGGTGTGCTATGTGCTCAACGAAAGAAAGGTGTATATGTTGTGGATATGCATTCTGCTGACCCCACAACTGAAACCTGTTTTCTCACAAGAACAAATGCTGATCTAAACTGGTTATGGCATAGAAGATTGTCACACCTGGAACTTTCAAGAACATCAATAAACTCCTGTAAGAAGAGTTGGTAAACAAGGTTTCCTCTATTTACTTTTGCCAAAGATAATTATGCACAGCTTGTGGAGAAAGGCAAGCATAGAAAAAACATCTTTTAAATCCAAAAACATAATTTCTCTATTGATACTCCACTCTTCTTAATTCCATATGACTTGTTTTGGACCTATTAATGTTCCCAAGTCTAGGAGAAAGAAGATACAACTCTTGATTATGGTTGATGAGTCTCCAGGTACACATGGGTGATCTTTTTTGAGAGCAAAGGGAGAGGCTGCGACGAGGAAATTATTGGTATTTGTTAAAAAGATGGCAAATGCTGAACTCTGCCCAGTAAAGCAGCAACTAAAGAAGTGATCATGGTACTTGAATTCAGAAACAGTATCTTGAAGACTTCTGTGAAGGAGAAAGGTATCAAATCAAAAACTTTTTACAGTTTAAGAACTCTCAACCAAAATGGAGGTTGCTTGAAAGGAGAAACGAACTCTCATTGAAGCTGCCAGAACCATGCTGTGTGCAATTAGGTTTGGCCTTCATCATTTTTGGGCTGAAGCTGTCAACACTGCCTGCTCACTCAAAACAATCCTTTATGGTAAAAGGTCAACAGAGACCCCCTATGAGCTGCTCAAAGGGAGAAAAACCAAATGTCAGTTACTTCCATGTGTTTGGATGTCCCTGTTTCATTCTGAATCAAAGGGACCAGCTGTCAAAATTTGAACCTAAAGCTGATGAAGGTGTGTTTGTTGGCTACTCTACTATCTCCAAAGCCTACAGAGTATACAACAACAAAAGAAAGGTGATAGATGAATCTATCAATTTCACCTTTGAAGAGTCCAAGAATGCCTCCACCAAAGCTGTTCCTGAATCAGTTTCAGGAGACCTCAACTTTGATGATCTGATGCATTCAATCAATGAAGAGGACTCAAAAGCTTCCACTACACCCAGTGTGGAACCTGCTAATCATGATGGACATGATGATGATTATGTCAATACACCCTGTGTGAATAAATGTACTGACTTAATTACAATTGCATGTCCAGAACCTATCAATGCTGATTTCCCCAGTTCCTCTGCTGATATGTTCAACAGTGGTCAGACATGTTCAACAAGTGAACAGGCTCAAGACAACAGTGTGTCTGAAAATCTTGAGAGCTTGTTCAACAGGACCTGCTGAAGATGTTAACAACTCTGGTAAGTCATCATTGAAAAATGACCTAAGTGGATCAGGTGTCACCCCAATGATCAAATAATTGGTGACATCAATAAAGGGATACAAAACTTCGGTTGGACAAGCTTAGGAATTTTGTTATGTTTCTCTTAGTTTTGGTTTCACTGATGGAGCCAAAAAGAAGGTGGGATGATTGAAGCCACTAAAAGATTGCCCAATTGGAATTCACTGCCATGCAAGAAGAACTCAATCAGTTTGATGAGAAACAACAGTATGGAAGCATGGGTCCCTGCCCCTAAAGGAAAAAACAATAAACTTGGCACAAAATGCTTTTCAGGAACAAATGGCATGAGCAAGGTCATGCATAGAAATTACGCAAGGACTGGTTGCTTCAGGGCTACAGACAGGAGGAAGGCATTGGAATATGATTGAACATTTGCTCCTGTGGCCAGGGCTAGAAGCAATTCGTTTTGTAATCTAGCCTTCGCTGCTCATAAGAGCACTAAAGGTATTTTCAAATGGGTGTGAAGAGTGCATTTTTGAATGGGGAAGCATGCAAGAAGAAAGTATATGTCAAGCAAGCTCCAGGTTTTGAAAATGAACAACAACCCAGGTTTTGTCTATAAGTTAGACAAAGCTCTCTATGGTTCTCAAACAATGGCCCTGAGAGCCTGTAGACACTCTTACTGAAATTCCTTATGAGCAATGGGTATTCCAGAGGTAAAAGTGCGATTACCACATATATAAAGAAGGTGAAGTCTGAATATTATGCTTGTTCAAATTTATGTGGATGACATAATATTTGGTTCTACTAATGAGCAACTATGCCAAGAATTTTTCATACTCATGAAAATCCAAATATGGAAATGAGTTTATGATGGGAGAACTAACTTTCTTTTTAGGATTTACAGGGTTTAAACAAACCTCAACTGGAATTTTATTAATCAAAGAAAAGTACACTTTAGATCTTTTGAAAAATTTTAAATTTGATCAAAGTTCTCCTATTAAAACCCCAATGGCAACCAATGTAAAATTGGATGCTGATGCCAGTGGCAAAGCTGTTTCAGTAACAGCTTACAGAGGCATGATTGGGAGCTTGCTATATTTGACTGCTAGTAGACCTGATATTATGTTTGCCACCTGTTTATGTGCTAGGTTCCAAGCGAATCCAAAGGAATCACATCTTGCAGCTGTTAAAAGAATCTTCAGATACCTGAAGGGTACTCCAGGTTTGGGTCTTTGGTATCCCAAAGACTCAAGCCTTGAACTAACAGGTTATTCAGATTCTGATTTGCAGGCTGCAGGCTAGATAGGAAAAGCACAACAGGTGGATGTCAACTCCTTGGTGGTAAGTTGATAAGTTGGTGTAGCAAGAAGCAGAACTCAGTGTCTACATCTACTGCTGAAGCTGAGTACATTGCTACTGGAAGCTGTTGTGGGCAGATTCTGTGGATGTAGCATCAGCTTGAAGACTATGGGCTAGTGTATAGGAAAATTCCTATTCTGTGTGATAACACAAGTGCCATAGCCATTTCCAACAATCCAAGAATTTCACTCAAAAGAACAAAGGCATATTGAAGTCAGACATCACTTCATCAGGGATCACATCCAAAAAAAAGTAAATGGGAGGTAAGTTTATTTCCAACCAAAATGAACAAGCTTGCAGAATTTTCACCAAACCTCTGGATGAAACAAGGTTTAATTACCTTGTCAGGCAAGCGGGCATGTTAAACAAGAGTGACTAAGTGTCTCTCAACGGTCTAATAATTCGTAGGTTTCACACTGCTCAAGTTTCTTCTTAACAGCTAGACAGAACAGGTTATACATGTTCTGTACTAGTCATTTGTCTGAAAAAACTTTAACAGCTTGAACATACAACAGGCTGAACAAAAACAGTTTAAACCTGTTTATTCGTTCCAGCCTGCTCTGATGGTTCAGTCTTCAACCTGTTTCACTTCTTCACCACTGTATACACTGTTCATCTATTGAAACTCAACCTTTCTCACAAAGGAGAGCAGGCTGAAGGAACAGTTTGAAGAAAGAACAGCTTGAAGACTGAGAACCTTGTTGACCCTGATCATCACAGGTTTGACCATCAGCGTAGACCAACAGTTTAATTACCTTTCTTCATAATTAAGTTTCTTAAATTATGTTTTATTTAACTTAATTACTGCGGATAATGTATGTTACGTGTGTTAGTGATCAAAAAGGTCAAG
This sequence comes from Centrapalus pauciflorus, assembly GCA_020465985.1. Classification (NCBI taxonomy): domain Eukaryota; kingdom Viridiplantae; phylum Streptophyta; class Magnoliopsida; order Asterales; family Asteraceae; genus Centrapalus; species Centrapalus pauciflorus. The sequence continues at coordinate 153,241 of JAANYP010000746.1, read as the reverse complement.
TGGTCTGACAATGTTTCTGACATGGACAACCGTTCCGGTTTCCGTTAACAAACATTTCAAATCAAACCGCCCAAATCTTTTCTCTCTCATACACACGACCATTCAAAATCCTATAAATACCACCATACTGTTTCATCTTCGTCTTCCTCATCATTCCCAGAAATTCTCAAGAACCCTAAAATCGACTAAGTGTCTTTTGCTTCCTCAAACCTTCAAATTTCTCAAATGGCTCACAGACCCAATCCCTTTCTGCCAGTTTTCGTTGGTGAGGATGTTGTTAAACATCCTTCTGTCACCACGATGCTGACCCTAAAACCCACCAACTACATAGCAAACCTCATAATCCCCAAAAACTATGTGGGGAAGGGTTACGATCAAATGGTGGAATTTCTGCAAGTTCATCCGTTGAACTATGCCCTGACTGCATCTCCTGGTGTCCTGTACCAGGAGATGGTATACGAGTTCTGGTACACCTGCTCTTACAATCCAAACACTCAGGTTATCAGAGGTACTATTCTCAATGGGACTCAAACCATTGAGATTACAGTCGATCTTTTGAGGGAAGTTCTTCATCTTCCAGTGGCTGAGAACTATGATCTCCCTCAGCCTGAAAATGAGCAAATGGGCAATCTGCTACGCTTCTGTGGTGTGGCAGAACCCAAGGTTGGAGCTACTTTGTACAGGAAAGAGTTATCAACCTACATATTTAATTTCCTATTTGCCTCTGTGGCAATGTAATTCAGCAGCAAGGTTGGTTTCCTTTGACCAACTTAGTTGAGATGAAGTGCCTATAGTCCCTTCAGCTGGTGGATGGGACTACACTTGACATGGCCAAATGGATTTCTGAACATTGAAGAAACCTGGTACAAACAAAGAGACAAGAGACCTAGCAGCTGTTCAAGATATCCCAGGTTCCTGAGTCTCATCTTCTGCCATGTCTGTGGTGAGCACTTTATATCACTCTCAACCCCTACTTAAAACTGCCTGCATTTCCCTGTTGATTAGGGAATAGGTGTTTCATACTCCTGTACTGGAAAATGAAGCCTCCCTCTCAACACAATGAGGAGGCTGATTGGGTTAGTGGAAGGACCCTCTGCTGTGAGGGGGATCCAGTCACTGCTGCTCCCGGTGGAAATCCAAAGCCAGGTCTAAGTTTGGTTAAAAAGGACCTGGGCAGCTGAAGCTGGCCTGTTAAAAAGAAGGCCAAAACAGCTCAAGCTGAGTCTGCTCCCTTAGCCTCTGTGGCTGAGGAAGAGCAGATTCCTCACCCTGGCTCATCTGTTGAGCCTGAAGCCTTTGTGGCTGGTGCCTCTGTGGCACAAGAGACTATGGAACAATCCAGCCCCACTGTTCCTGACCCAGTCTCCCATCCAGTCCAAACAGATCCCCTCTCCTCTCCACAATCACCCACTTCATCCATTCGTTATCAAAGAAAATCCTTAGCCAAAAAGAAACTAGCCCAGAAACCAGTCTCCTCTGTTCCCTCTCAACAAGGGTTCAGTTTGTTAAAAGAAGCAACCCCAAGCTGCCTCTCCCTGATTTTGGGAGAAGGTTCAGCTCATTTGGAGCCTGCTTTCACTCCAAGCCTGAGTCCACCCTTGAGTCAGGCCTAGAACCTCTGGTTCCTCCCAACAGGAACCAGTTGTTACAAATGCGAGATACCCACTCAATATTCCCAGCCTCCCAACAGGCTGAGGATATGACAAGACAGGATCCCTCTCCGCTCCACACGAGTCCACATTGTTCCCCACTCATATCTCCTTAACACCCTGAGTCTGCACGAGGTTTCCCACCGCTGCTGATATAGACCAATTCAGCGGCTCAGCCTCAATCTTCTCCCCATGATTCAGCTGTTCAACACCAAACAGCTGCTGAGGGACCAACAACACAAGCTGATGAACCTCAGGGATCATACCATCCCTCTGGTGAGGCTGATCCCTCAATGCAAATTCCATCAGCAGGTTTCCCCACTGCTGATGTTGAAATGCATATCCCATCTCCCCATGATGAGGTGCCTTTAGACCAAGGCACTGCAGAGGGAACCACCACTGGTCTTCATGAGGGTGCTGCAACACAAGCAGCATCTGAGAGGCCCCAAACATTATCCCCTTCTCCTAATGATGCAGCTACAGCCGCTGCTGAAGGACCCCTTGATCCCTCTAACCTGGGCCACCTTACTTTTGCCCAGGCTATGGAACTATTGTCCAAAGCTTCTCTTCCTTCTCCNGCTGCTGAAGGACCTCTTGATCCCTCCAACCTGGGTCATCTTACTTTTGCCCAGGCTATGGAGCTTCTGTCCAAAGTCACTCTTCCCTCTCCATCACATCCTCAAACACCAGCTTCATCATCATCTTCTCCATCTACCCACTCAAAACAATCTACCCATACACCTCAATCTCCCAAAGACCTGCCTTTGAAGGATCAGCTTTCTTTGCTGACTAACAAAGTTGGTTCTTTGGAAAACACCATGCACTCTCTACCCTCCATCATATCAGACTCTGTGTCTGCACAGCTTCAGGGGTTCTTTGATTCGTTCAAGGCCTCTTTACCTACCACTCCACAACCTGATCACTCTCCACAGCTGTTAGCACTCACTGCTCAGCTGCAAACTGTGTCCACCTCCCTTTCCTCTATTCTTTCCATTCAGCAGGACTCTGTGTCCTCAATGACAGCTATTTCCCAACAGCTGTCATCACTTCTTACTTCTTGCAACTCTACCCTTCCAGCCACTCTGGCTAGCTTACAAACTATAATTGGTTCCCTTTCTAACTCTGTGTCATCAGATCTTGCTGATGTGCGAGATTCTCTAGAACTTCATCTTGCACAGCTTCAATCTCTGCTGTTCACAGCGTCTGACAGAGAACACATTGTTAAGCTCACATCCTTTGCTGATTCCCACTCCACTTCTCTTCAGACCTGTCTTTCCCAGCTTGCTGAGGTGAAGGATAACTTGGCTTACTTAGTAACTAGCCTTGTTGGTCCTAAACCTTCTACTAAACCTGCTGGCAAGCCTGCTGACTTTGTGTCTTCAGGCAGACCAGGTGTTGAAGTCGCTGCTTCATCTCCTTCAAAGGGGGAGAAGTCATCTGCCTCGAAGACTAAGTCTAAGGGGGAGAAAACTTCTTCTCCTAAGGAGATACCAGTGTCTGCAACTCACACTGGTCAGCCAGCAGATGTCTTTGAAACAGGTACAGCTGAAGGTGCCTCTCAAGCTGCTATGCCTACTCAGGCTGTCTCTCCAAACCCTGCTCAGTCTAAGGGGGAGGAAGTCATTCCTGAGGACAGGCCTAGCAGTAAAAGGAGGCACTTAATTCTAACTGAAGAAGAAGAAGAAGAAGAGGAAATTCCTGAGGTTGCTGTCACTACAGCAGCAGCTAAAGGAAAAGAAAAAGGCAGCTGATGATCCCATACAGCAGAAACAGGCAGAAATTCAATTTCACAAGGCCAGGGCTAAAGAGATGGGTCTTCCTATGCACAAGTACTTTGAGTTTAGAGAAGAACAGCTTCAAGCTCTGGAGGAATTGAGAAAAGAAGAAGAATCTGCTAAAGCTGCTAAATCCTTTGCACTCCAAGAAGCAAAGAAAATTAAAATGTCTACCTTGGAGGTGCAAAAGAAAATAATGGAAGCTGCCAGACAATCAGCAGGGGAGAAAGAGAAGGAAGTAGAGAAAGGTACTCAGGTCTCTGTGACCAAATCAACAGTACCCCATGCAAGAGCTCAATACCACTTTGACAACTTGGCTAAGAAAAAGTTTCATGATGTTGCTGAAAGAAGACTAGCCAAGGAAGCAATTGTCAAAGCTGTCCCTATATCAAGGAAAGGCAGTCAGTGGAAGCTTAAATTAACAAGGATGGGTGCAACAGGCCCAGAATTGGAAACTTATGACCACACTGATGTAGCTCAGATGGGATACAGGGAGTGGATTGAGCTGGCAGTTGCCCTGAGTGAATCAAAGTCTGAAACTGCTAAACAGATCAGGGCATATGTCAAGAAGTTGATGGAAAGAGTAAAGGATCTTGGCCTGATATCTAAGGAAATTAGTGAAGGTGTCTTTGTGACACATCCAAAAATAAAGGCCAGGAGAACAAAGAAGGACACAGAGATGGAGCTACTCCTTACACTGATCGAACAGGGCGACTATGCCATTGAAATGAAAGGAGTTGATCATAGCCTGCAAGTGGAATAGAGTTTGAGGATGGCAAAATTATTGAAGAACCTGAGCTGGGGGCATTTTTTGTAGATCCCCTAACTCAGAAGAAGTGCTTCCAAAGAGCCTCAGAGCTGTACAAAGTTGATCTGAGACAACTTGCCGCCTTCAGACTTGCAGTTTCATTTAAGCAGTCTAGCAAATGGAGAGCAGCCATCTGGGATCAGCTCAGAGGCTTCTATGAAAGAGGAGAGCTCAATGATCCCAAGTTCATGATCATCAGAAGTGAAGTTGAGGAACTTGAGGATACAAGGGAAGAACTGGAAAAGATGGTTCAGGATCCTTCTCCATTGTTATGAAGTCCATCTACCGTCTGGGTAGGTGAAGAATGGGAGCTGTCCATCAGTTGGACAGGCTTGCCATTATCTGCTCCCAACTCAAACAGTCCAAACATCTTGTACATTAGTTGTACATCTTGTACATTAGTTGTACATCTTGTACATTAGTTGTACATTATTACATAAGTTGTAATCTTTTCTTTTACATTAGTTGTAAAATACTTTAGTACATTAGTTGTACTCTTGTAAAAACATGTGTTGTTGTATGTAATCAAGAATCAGTGTATATATAAACTGATCTTTTACTTTACTGTAATGTTGTAATTTCAATTCAGCAAAATGTACTGTAAAAATATATAGTGATTTTTGATAAGACCAGCTTAGACTGGTTATTGCAAATAGGGGGAGATTGTTAGGCACAAAAAGGCCTCAGTCAAACCTGTTCTACATCTGAGGGGGAGATTTATAATCAAACCTGTTGATGCATTTGAAGGTTGAATTTAAGGCCTGTTATATGCCTTATTGAAACCTGAAAATGATTTGCGATATCAGTCTAAAGCTGTTCTATGTGTTGCATGTGTTGCAACTAAGACAGTTTGTCCAAGCTGCTCTGTCTGCTGAACAGGCTGGACATAAACTGTCTACGCTGCTCTACACTGTGAGCAGCTTGGGCACTTTTAAAGTGTTCTGTTCTTTGTGAACAGAACCTGTTCTTTGTGAACAGGCTAAACACTTTATGGAATACGTTTCCAAGTCATCATGTATTGTTTTTGACTGCTAGATCAGTTTACAAAGTCGAAGACAAAGTGGAAAACAGAACTGCTCAGTCTGCCCAAGCTGTTCTGTAAACGTGAAGACAAAAGGTTATTTGAAAAAGGGTGACAGACCTTTTTCTTATATCAAAATAGGCCTTTACAAGGAAGAAAGACGCAAAGTTGACATTCCTAAATTAGTTAAAGGCAATGCAACAGTAGACAAAGTAAAAAGACAAAAGTTCTGCACATGTGAAGTCAAGTCTGCTTTTCAGAAAAGTGCAGAAAAGGTTATGTTGTCTTTTCAACAAGACTTCTCCTTTTTCATTCCGTCCAATGAAGATGTTTCTCTTAGATCCTCTAAGTGAGTATAAAAGGAAGCTTCTAAGGACAGAAAGAAGTGTGAAGAAAGCTAAGTGCTGAAACCAAGAGTGAACGTGCAAGTGTGATTTTCATGCATGCAAGCCTTCTGTGTAAATCAGCATCTGTGTGTCTATGCTGTTTTACATAAGTTGTTCCATTAAGTCTTGTAAACACAGTGAGTGCTTCTTAGTGAGTGTATTCATTGTATACTAGTTTGAGTTTGTCTTAGACTAGTGAACACATACTGTTGTATCTGTCATCTCAGCTTGAACCATTCCGCATTCAAGCTTGTTTGTAATTAACAAATTGTTGATAATACATACAAACATTGAGAAAATAGTGTGTAGTTTGTAAATAGCTGTATTCACCCCCCCTCTACAACTTAAAGCTATATACTTTGGGAACCTCTCGGGAACTACAGTTTTTAATAACATTAAGTGTGTGGTTGTAAATATATACATGTATATACCAGTTTGTCAGTTTGATCACCAAACTCGTGAGCTCGTTTATTATAGGCTTCGAGTCTCTTTGTTTTAACATCTTTGAGGTCCTTCTGTAAACAACTGTGGTCTTTCTCACGAGTTCAAGCTCTGCTTTAAGTCGTCTAGTTCAAGCTCTGCTTTAAGTATCTTTGTTTTAACATCTCTACAGAGTTCGGTAATAATTGACAATAGACATTCTGCTGTATTTGTGCCTGCAATTGCTTTTTTTTATATATTTAAATGCTACTATGTCCTTGATTGCCACAACTTTTGGTACTTTATACGGTATTCGCACCATTTGAAACAATATATAATTAGCTAGGTTTAGTATGGTTGGCACCAGCCCAGTTCAATCTAATAGTAATACCCAATACTAGATCAGACATTAGTAGTCGAGTTGATGGATGTAGGGCCACATATATGCCCCCAGGACATGCATCATATTGTTCTACCCCAATGATTTCTGTTATTTTGGATTATCTTTAGTATGTTCTCATTTGATTTGAGCCTACAGTCATATAATAAATTACGGAAGACATTAGTAAATTGATGTCCGAATAAACCTTATGATGTAGGGCTGTAGGGGTGTGCAATGGTCCAAAATCAGACCGCACTGAATTGAAAAATTGATAAAAAGTTGGAATCCAGAACTTAGTTGAAACGTACTAGTTTAGTCCAGATTTTTTTTTTACTTTTACTTTTACAACGAATATAGAAAATTAGGCTATACCAAAGCCCGAAAAAAAAAAAGAGAGGAACCAAGAACTGTGTTGAATGGTACTGGTTTCAGTCAATATGGTCTGATTCTGGTACAGTTTATTGGTTTTTCAATCGAGTCCCATCCCAAGTTCTGGAGAAGTGACAACTCTAACCAAATGTATTGCGGGTTTGAAAGTTAGTGGTACACAGGATCTTGTGATGTCTATTGTAGGGACCTGATGCAAGTATTTGTGCGTATCAAAGTGGAATTAATTTACATGATGAGAGATCATCATGTATTAGGAACTGTTAGGAATAAATTTAAAATGCACAAAATGTTTTGGATCATTCTGCTGTGTATCATGATGACTTGTTAAATATCATTCTGTTGTGTATCATAATAAATTTTAAATGTTTTGGATCATTCTCCCTTTATATTTATTATTTTTCTGCTTTTGAGGGTGTGTTTTGCCTTGTTTCAGGTTGATGGTACTTTATCTGAAGTTTTTCAAGAAAATTGCAAGGGTTTTAACATCAAGAATGTTTTGATTGTCGAGGATTTTCATTAATTAGTATCTAGTTTGATAGTTAGAACTTTGCAACTATGTACTACAAATATTGAACTTTTCAATTAAATCAATACGGTTCAAGTAATGAAATTACTTTCTTTTTTTGTATATGTTATGTAATTTTAATTGCTTTTAGTATATAATATAGTTAATAAATAGAATATAATATAATATTAATCATAATTTAGTATTTAGTATTTAGTGACTGAAAGTTTTAGTCACTAAAAGTTCATTTTAACCAATCCAACCTGAAAGTTTCAACCTTTACTGACTAAAAAATTGTGTAAGTAAAAGAGGATGAATTCAAACAATTTATAAAGCACCCTATACCTACTAAAGACGTTAGTCACTAAAGTTAATGGCCTTTACTGACTGAAAAAATGTGTCACTAAAGACTTTTAGCGATGGCGTCCTTAGTGACTAATTTATTTTCATAAGGAAAAGGCCTAGGTGGATTTAGTGACTGAACATGGACATTTACTGACACTTTTTTTTAGTCACTAAAAGGCTTCTTTCTTGTAGTGATTGAAATGAGAGCTTGAAAGTGTGGGAACGAAGGAGGGTGAAAGTGTTGATGATTTTGTGACAAAATTGAGCGGTTTAGCTTCGAAGGCAAGGAGTCTCGGGTACGAGCTTGAAGAAGTAGACTTGGTGAAAAGACTACTTGACTCGATGCCGAAGTCTTTTCTTCAAATAGTGGCTTCGATAGAGCAATGTTTCGAGTTGGATTCAATGCCATTTGACGAGGCCGTTGGAAGGTTAAAAGCGTATGAGGAGCATATTAAAGGCACCGAGAAGATCGAAGACATTCAAGGTGGTTTGTTCTTAGCGAGTGAAGAAAAGTGTAAGCATTGTGGCAACGGAGGTTCAAGTCGGGGTGACTTCGGACGTGGCCGGGGAAGAGGTCGGGGGTCCGAGAAGAGTCGGGACGGAAATGAACGTGTCCGGGACAAAAGCCACATTACATGTTTCAATTGTGGTGAACTTGGTCACTATAGCAATGAGTGTCCGAAACGAGGAAATCAAGAGGCGAATTTGATCGATGAGGAACCCGCACTGTTGTGAACGAGTGGCATTAACAAACCGATTAAGGGGGTGATTGCTGGGTTAATCTGGTTTTGTTTGTGGGTCACGGATCGGTTACGGGTCAACGAGTATCGGGTTCGATAGGTAACCCACGGGTGAGTTGCTAATTCATCTTGCACGTGGATGGATAACTCAAAATAAAAGAATTGGTAGCCCACGTTCCAGTTTTTTAGGAAGTAGTTATAGTCTTTGCTTTCCTTTAAAGTCTTTTGTAATCGTTAGCTTTGATAGAGTGGTATGCAGAGAATTGTTTAATTCCTAATTTATATTTTATTTCACTGCTCTGTAATTTCCAAACAGTTGCCCAATTTATATTTTGTATTTCATTGCTTTGTGCTTTCCAACACATTGTGTCCATTCATACACTTATTTTCAGACTTCACAAATTATTATTTTGTCCTGGTTTATTTAATGTTTTCCTTTCTTGTGCATCAGTTTGGCAGATATGGCAGCCAATCCTTTCAACGTTATCTATGATTAATTTGGAGTGGTTACACTTTCATATCAGCTTCCCACAATATTATCCAAACAGCCCTCCAACTGTGAGATTTACATCAGAAGTTTGGCATCCCAATGGATCGTATGCTATTTCTCTACTTAGTCACAGATTGTTTCTCTTTCTTCATTTTATTCTTTTTGAACCACCATTGTATGGCCCAATCCTAATGTAAAAAGCACTATAGTTTGAGAAAATATTTAAAAGCATAAACGGTATAGTTTGCAAAAATACAATTACAATCATCTTTCTCATTTTATATTCAATGGAATATATATATATATAGTATGTCCATAGATTTTGTTGCTACATGCACTTCTGGTTCTACTCTTTGGTTGAATGAAATCTAACTAGGTGGTCCGATATGTGCACTTCTATTCTCATTAACTTTTCCATTTAGTTTACTAACAATATACAAATAAATCAACTAGACAGTGGGATAAAAATAACCCATAAGAAGTTATAAAGCAGTGAAAGTGTGAAACCTAATACAAAACTATAATGTTATGAACCCCTTTAGAAACCAATGTGAATATCCAATCAACCGGTAAAATAAGATATAACTTAAATCTTTTTAATTAAGAACAATAAGAATAGTTCTTAAATAGAGATCAAGACAGCTTTAGTATTTTGTATTCATATGTTGGTTTCAATTAGAGCCCTTTAATATATACAGTTTCTCATTTCTTTTCAGTTAAATCAAGTAGATGTAATAAATCGATCAAAAGGTTTATAAAACAATAAAAATTGATGAAAAACATAAAGTGGTGAATCCTTACGGTTTTAAGATCATGATGATATTGATATCATATCAAAGTATATAGTTTTATGTTCCGGATTCAATAATCAATACATGAGTTATCTCTCATTTGTAGTACTCTTATTATTTATTTTAGTATTCTTTGGTTTTATTTTAATGGTTCAAGAGTGTCATTAGGATCATCACCATATCTCTAATTGAAGTGGTTATTTTACATTTGGTTTTGAATTAGTTTGTTTATTAAAATGTTGTTGCTATACAGAATAATATGAACATTTTATCTTAAGACTGAAATTTCCTTCTGAAACAAAATGCATCTTTTTCCAAGTGCATGTGGTATAGTGGAATCTAATATCATGGGCAAATACACCCACTTACATTCTGTATGTAATGGATTCTTAGGTTTAGTGGATTCCGGCTAAGTCTAATTTTTTTAATGCTACATTTGTAGGCAGCTTGTATGATAATTAAGGAATCTGTTGAGCCGCTCTTGGAGGAGTATCGCCCAACTGGGATTGCATTGTTGAAGTTCAATAAACTAACTCTTGGAACTGTGGCGCCAAAGATTGACGGTTTCTTCTACATAGATGGAGTCGCGTCAACTATTCACTACATGCACATTATTCTCTATTCTTCATGATTTAAATTAATTTGATTCAATTGTTCCCGTGACTTTGAAAGTTTGCGTACAGTCAGGAGTCAAATTAATGATTCGAAACTAAGATATAAAGATTTTATTATCTTTAATATTTTACATTTAGCAGTTACAACTTACAAGTCATCATCAACCCCAAGGGTGGCCGAGTGATAGACGACCCGAGTTAAGATGTTAAGATACACTCCAATGGATGCACTTTGGGTTCGAAATTATCCCACTGATGGCCCATATGCCTTTCAATGGGATGATTTAAAACGATACATGTGGTTTGCACAGGATTGTTTATAGAGGGTTTGAGAACTTTTTAGAAAGTATATGAAATTAACAAGTGAAATGTATTAAAATAAAGCAGGAGTTTTCATTTCTCTGTCTGTTTTGGATACAAAGAACATGTGATTAGGTTATCATGTTAGAATACATACGTTAGTATGGTAAGCACTAATGTGAAAACATTATAAAGTGTTTACTATTAATGAACATTGAAGTATTTGCACTATGAGCAAATATATTTCATCTTACATCATTAACCAATACCAAAAGCTATTTTAATTTTCACCATTAAACATATTAATAACCAAAATTTAAATTCTAATATTTTTTAATTCCATTCCATTAAACTAACGTCACCTAATATTCTTTCTTATAACTAACTATACAAATTTGTATGACAATTTAAAGATGATTTTGCTAACAACCATATAATATTCTTTCTTTGTCTACTCTGACATTAAACAAACATGCTTTTAAATAATAAATTATTTGTCGCCGACGCCGCTTTGCGCGGGTATACTACTAGTTCTAAACAATAAAGACAACTTGGGAAAATTCAATCAGAAAGCTGATGAAGGAATTTTTATCGGATACTGAAAAGAATCAGTGGCGTTTCTAGTCAATAACAAACACACAAAGACCGTCAACGAAAGCGTAAACGACAAATTTGATGAGGGCATCATAATGGCTCCTGGACATGCTAGTTCAGGACTCGACTCTCAACAGACAACTTCTATGAAGTCAACGGAGTTTAAAGAGGATATAAATGATCTAAATAAGTTGTTTGAAAATTATTATGAAGACTACTTTGATAAGAGCAAATCTGATATTCCTATTTTGGTTCCTGACAGGGTTACTGAAGATCCTGTGGTAGTCTCATATCATTCACAACCACCAATTTCTGAAGATACTGGAGAGATTTCGTCAACAAGTACACCATCCGTCTGAGAGTGTACAACAATTTCAAGCTCCAGAATTATAAAAAAACTCCCTTGAATACTCAAAACTATGAATCCCCTACTTCAGTTGAAATTCCAACAACATCAAAACCTATCCCTCGTCAACCCTACCTGGATTTGAATCTCAATCAAGACCAACTCCAACCTTACCCTTCTCATTCTTTTAAATGGACAAGGGATCACCCATCTGAAAACATCATTGGCGATCCCTCTGCATCTGTTTAAACCCGGTGAGCTACCATTGATGAATGCCTCTTCTCAAATTTTTTGAGCAAGATAGAACTCTAAACGGTGAAGGGAGCTCTTCAAGATGTCGATTGGATAGTAGCGATGCAAGAGGAACTCAATCAATTTGAGAGGTTGAGAGTCTGGCGGTTGGTGGAAAGACCGAAGGACAAATCCATTGTTGGCACGAAGTGGATTTTCAAGAACAAGAATGATGAACATGGTGTCATCTTTCGCAACAAAGCAAAACTCGTGGCCAAAGGATATAGTCAGCAGGAGGGAATAGACTACGACGAGACATTTGCCCCCGTTGCCTAAATAGAAGCAATTAGGATGTTTTTAAGAATTTTACTGTTTATCAAATGGAAGTAAAAACTGTGTTTTTGAATGGGGAGTTAAAAGATGAAGTATATACATATCAGCCCGAAGGATTTATAGATCCTTTGAAGCCTGATCATGTATATATTTTAGAAAAGTCACTGTTTGGCCTTAAACAAGCACCACGAGCTTGGTATGATGTCTTATCATTTTATCTCTTTAAATGTGGCTTTAACAAAGGCGCAGTGGACACTACCCTATTCATTAAACGTCAGGGTCCAGATATCATAGTAATATAGATATATGTAGATGATATAATTTTTGGGTCTACAAATGCTGCTGGTATTGTAGCATCTTCATCAAGACCTGGGGTTGTTCCCTCAGTAGTACCTTGGTTTGTAAGCACCTCTTCATGGGGAGAAGGGATGTGCATTTCAACATCATCAGCGGTGAAACCTGATGATGGAATGTGCACTTGGGTAGCAGCCTCATCAGAGGGATGTTCTATTCCCTCAGGTTCATTAGCTTGAGTTGATGGTCCTTCAACAGCTGTTGGGTGTGGAACAGCTGCATCACCAGGAGCAGAAGTTTGAGGCTGATCTGCTGGATGTTCTGTTCCAGCAGCTTTGGCACCTCGTGCGGACTCAGATGGTGTATGGGAAGTATGTGGTAGTGACTGTGTGGACTCAGTGTGGAGTGAAGAGGGCTCCTGTCTTTCAATGTCTTTAGCCTGTTGAGAGGCTTGGACAGTTGAGGTGGCAGTCTCCTTTTGTACAACTGGTTTCTGTTGGAAGGAACCAGAGGGCCTAGGCTGACGCAGGGTGGACTCATGGTGGAGTCAAGCCTGCTCCAAGTTTGTTGCACTTTCACCCAAAATAGGAGAAGTAAAAACAGCAGGGGTTGCTTCTTAGTCAACTGACTCCTGTTGGGAGGGGTCAGAGGGGCTAGTTTGAGAGGATGGTTTCTTTTTGGCTAATGATTTGCGTCTGTTATAGGATTTGAGGGATAAAGTGGAGGATGGATGTTGTGGAGAAGTGATGAGAGGTTCTATTTGGACTGGTGGTGAGACTGGGTCAGGAACAGGGAGGTCAGCTTGTTCAATGGTCTCAGGTGCCATAGAGACACCAGCCACAAAGGCTTCAGGTTCAGCAGATGAACCAGAGTGAGGAGTCTGCTCCCCCTCAGCCACTGAGGTTGATGAGGCAGACTCTGTTTTAGCCTTCTTGCGGACAGGCTCAGCTTCAGTTTATTTCAAGGCCCTCTTCACCATTTTAGGCCTTGATTTGGATTTTCCTTTAGGAGCAGTCACTAGATCCACCCTCTGAGTAGAGGGCCCTTCCACCAAACCGAGTAACCTCTTCATTGGAGTGGACAGAGGAGGCTTATTGTTGAGTACTGGAGTGTAAAAGACTCTATTCCTAATAACAGGGAATGCAGAAGTAGTTAACAAGGGATGAGAGTTGTACAGGTGCTCACCACAGACATGTTTGAAGATGAGGCTTAGAAACCTTGGGTATCTGACAGCAGCAGGGTGATGTTCTTGCTACACCAAGTTCCTTAAATTCATGAAAATCCATCTAGCCATGTTCAGTGTAGTCCCATCCACAAACTGCAGGACTATGGGAATCTCATCTCTGCTAAGCTGGTCAAAGGAACCAACCTTGCAACTTAAGTACATCACCACACATGCAAATAGAAAACTGTATGTTGGAGACAAGTCCCTTCTGAACAACGTAGCACCCACTTTTGGATCTGCTGCACCACAAAAGCGTAGCAGATTGCGCATCTGGTCATCCTCAGGTCGTGGTTTGTCATATTTTTCAGCAACAGGAAGTGAGAAGAGCAGTAGTTATCTTAATGGATTGAGTTCCATTGAGAATGGTTCCCCTGATGGTTTTGGTTGAAGGATTATATGAGCAGGTGTACCAAAACACATAAACCATGTCTTGGTACAGGACACCAAGAGAGGCTGTCAGTACATAGTTCAGGGGGTGGGCTTGAAGAAAATCCACCATCTGTTCATAACCCTTTCCCATATAGTTTTTGGGAATGGTCAAGTTGGCTATGTAGTTGGTGGGTTTGAGTGTGAGCATCGTGGTGACACAAGGATGTTTTTGGACAACATCACCAACGAATACTGGCAACAGGGGGTTGTTTTGGTGAGCCATGTAGAAAGTAGAGGATGAACGATGCTTGACACTTTGTCGATTTAGGGTTTTATCAGGTAGTTATGGAAGCCGTAGAGAACAAGAAGATAAAACAGTGGTTGATGTATTTATAGGATTTGAATGTGAGTGAGTAGGAGATAAAGAGGTTTGGGCGATTGATTTGAAATGTTTTTTAACGGAAAATGGAACGGTTTGCCATGTCAGAATGGTTGTCAGGCCACTTGACCTTTTTAACTACTAACACACGTTAACAAACATTATCCGCAGGTAATTAATTTAAACAAATACATAATTTAAGAAACTTAAATGTGAAGAAAGGTAATTAAAACTGATGTTCCAAGCTGTTGTTCAAACCTGTGATGGGCAGGTTTCATCACAAACTGATCATCCCTCAAGCTGTTCATGCAACCTGTGCAGCTAGATGAGAACAGATTTCATTGTGAGACCTGTTCAATAGCTGAACAGGTTACAAGACAATGCCTTGTATGACAGATTGAGAGAGTGAGCAGGTTGGAAGTTTCTACAACAGAACATGTTAGAGATTAAAACGTATTTGGTTAAGTCTGTTATATGTCCAAGCTGTCCAAGTTTACAGAAACTGACTAAGCACAGAACAAGTAAAACCTATTCTGTCCAAGCTGTTTTGTAAAATCTGGACAAATTGGAACACATGATCTTTAGAGCATCACTGACACCTAGTCACTTTTATTTAACATGCCCAGCTTGCTTACAAGGTACTTAAACCTGTTTTTGTCAAGAGGTTTGGTGTTAATGTCTGCAAGCTATTCATCTGTGGAAATAAAACTTACCTCCACATTACCTTTCTGGATGTGATCTCTGATAAAATGATGCCTGACTTCAATATGCTTTGTTCTTGAATGAAAGATTAGATTGTTGGAGATAGCTATGGCACTTGTATTGTCACATAGAATAGGAGTTTTCCTATATACAAGCCCATAATCGTCAAGCTGATGTTCCATCCATAGAATCTGCCCACAGCAGCTTCCAGCAGCAATGTACTCAGCTTCAGCAGTAGAAGCAGAAACTGAGTTCTGCTTCTTGCTACACCAACTGATCAACTGACCACCAACGAGTTGACATCCACCTATTGTTCTTTTCCTATCAAGCCTGCAAGCTACAAAATCGGAATCTGAATAACCAATTAGTTCAAGACTGAAGTCTTTGGGATACCAAAGACCCAAACCTGGTGTACCTTTAGGTATCTGAAGATTCTTTTTACAGCAGCTAGATGTGATTCCTTAGGATCAGCTTGAAACCTAGCACATAAACAAGTAGCAAACATAATATCTGGTCTACTAACAGTTAAGTATAGCAAGCTTCCAATCATGCCTCTGTAAGCTTTTACTGAAACAACTTTTCCACAGGCATCAACATCCAACTTTACATTGGTTGCCATTGGGGTTTTGATGGGAGAACTTTGATCAAATTTAAAATGTTTCAGAAGATCTAAAGTATACTTTCTTTGATTAATAAAAATTCCATTGAGGTTTGTTTAACCTGTAATCCTAGAAAGAAAGTAAGTTCACCCATCATGCTCATTTCATATTTAGATTTCATGAGCAGTGAAATTTTTTTGCATAACTATTCATTAGTAGAACCAAATATTATGTCATCCACATATATTTGAACAACCATAATATCATATTTCACATTCTTCATGAACAATGTGGTATCCACTTTACCTCTAGAATAACCATTGCTCATAAGAATTTGGGCTTGTTTTAGACCATAGAGAGCTTTGTCCAACTTATAGACAAAACCTGGATGTAATTCACTTACAAAACCTGGAGGCTGCTTTACATATACCTCTTCTTGCAGCTTACCATTCAAAAATGCACTCTTAACATCCATTTGAAATACCTTCATGCTCTTGTGGGCAGCATGGGCTAGAAACAAACGAATTGCTTCTAACCTGGCCACTGGAGCAAATGTTTCATCATAGTCTATCCCTTCTTCTTGTCTATAGCCTTGAGCAACCAGTCTTGCCTTATTTTTAATAACATGACATTGCTCATCCATCTTGTTTCTAAAAATCCACTTGGTGCCAATTATAGTTTTACCTTTAGGAACAGGGACCAACTTCCATACTTTGTTTCTCTCAAACTGATTGAGCTCTTCTTGCATGGCAGTGATCCAATTAGCATCTTTTAGTGCATCATCCACTTTCTTTGGCTTCATTAGGGACACAAAGCTAGAAAATATACAAAACTTTCCTAAGCTGTCCCATCTGGTTTGTAGGCCTTTGTTGATGTCAAAATTATTTGATCATTAGGGTGACACCTGATCCACTTACGATCATGTTTCAATGAAAATTCTCCCGTATTATTCTCATTTTCATCAGGTCTTGTAGAATAGCTTACAAGATTTTCAGACACACTGATGTCTTGATCCTGTTCCCCTGTTGAACATGAATCTCTATTGTTGAACATATCAGCAGAGGATTCAGGAAAATTGATTGGTTCTGGACATGGTGCATTAACTATGTTAGTACACTTATTCACACTGGGTGTATTAACATAATCATCATCATGACCATTGTGGTTAACAGGTTCCACTCTGGATGAAGTGGAAGCTTTTGAGTCCTTTTCCTCAACATGTGAATGCATAAGATCATCGAAGCTGAACTCTCCTGAAACTTATTCAGGATCAGCTTTGGTGGAGTTATTTCTAGACTCCTCAAAGGTGACATTGATAGATTCATCTATCGCCTTTATTTTGTAGTTGTATAATCTATAGGCTTTAGAAACAGCAGAATATCCAACAAACACACCTTCATCAGCTTTGGATTCAAATTTTTCCAGTTGATCCCTTTGATTGAGAATGAAGTAGGGACATCCAAACACATGGAAATAGCTTATATTTGGCCTTCTCCCTTTGATTAACTCATAAGGAGTCTTGTTGAACCTTTTCACCACTAAGGATCTGTTTTGAGTGAAGCAGACAATGTTGACAGCTTCAGCCCAAAATGATGAAGGCAAACCTGATGCACACAGCATGGTTCCAGCAGCTTCAATGAGGGTTCTATTCCTCCTTTCAACAACTCCATTTAGTTGTGGAGTTCTTAAAGTTGAAAAGTTTTGTGAGATCCGTTTTCTTCACAAAAGTCCTCAAGAGTACTGTTTCTGAATTCAGTACCATGATCACTTCTAAGCTGCTTAACTTGACCAGAGTTTAGAACTTCCATCTTTTTGATAAATCCAATAATCTCTCTGGCAGACTCTCCTTTGGTCTTTAGGAAGATCACTCATTTAAACCTAGAGAGCTCATCAACCATTACTAGAGTGTATCTTCTACCTCCTAGACTTGGGACACTAATAGGTCCAAACAAGTCCATGTTGATTAAGAAGACAGGAGTATCAATAGAAAAATTATGCTTCGATTTAATAGATGTTTTTCTCTGCTTCCCTTTCTCACAAGCTGTGCAGAGTTTATCCTTAACAAAGGTTATAGAAGGCAACCCTGTTACCAACTCTTTTGTACAGAGTTTGTTGAGATTCTTGAAGTTCAGGTGTGACAGCCTTTTGTGCCATAACCAGTTTAGGTCTGCATTGCTCCTTGAGATAAAGCAGGTTTCAGTTTTGGGATCAGCAGATTTCATATCCACAACATATACACCTTTATTTCGTAGTGCACACAACAAAACCTTGCCTCAGTATGTACCCCAGGTGCTCATCAAAGTTAACCTTGTAGCCAGCATCACACAGTTGACTAATGCTAACAAGATTATGTTTTAGCCCAGACACATAGGCTACTCTTTTGAATATTGCAGCACCAGATTGAAGGGTTCCATATCCTTCTGTGGATCCTTGAACATTGTCACCAAAGGTGACTTTTGGCCTTTTTTCAGGCCTGAGATCACTCAGCAGGTCTTTGCATCTTGTCTTGTGGCCTGAGCACCCACTATCCAAGTACCAAACCTGAGATGGTTTAACCTGCAGAGTGTCATGAGAAAATATTAGTTATTTTTAGGGGAACTCATCATAAGGACGAGTTCTCCGTCTTCATCAACATTTGTTGATGGACCAGTAAGATCTACATAAATATTTCCAATTTGGATTGTATCACCTTGGATACTCTCCTCAATGACCATGTTACTTCCAACACCGCTGGTTTTTGCAATGTTGGAACTAGCAGTGTCAGCAGTCCTTATGTCCTCAGTTTCAGGACAGTCTTTGGCCATATGAGTCTTCTTCCCACATTTATAGCATTTTCTCTTTTTAGACTTTTCGAAAGAAGTACTCCCAGAAACACATTCTGGGATATCCTTGTTGGCCTTGTCAGCAGGTTTAGCAAACTTATTGCTATTCTTAGAAGAACCAACAATTTGAGTGGAAGCCACAATAGCAACAACTTTACATGTATCCTCTTTCCTCTTTTTTAGGAGGACAAAAATCAAATATAGAAAGTTTAATTGGCTTGTCATTCCACAGGTTTGGGAAACTTATTCCCAACTTTCTCAGGTTGAGCAATGGCTTTGCCTTGACCCTTACTGAGATGTGATGAATGTTGCCTATCAACATAATCACTGCTTCTGGTTTTGAAAGACATACCTTCATTTATAACCAGTTTTCCACTATGATTTAAAAACTTATTTGAAATCACAGCAGATTTGCTAACAACATGAGACTCACCCCTGTCAAAGCAGACTGTTTACCTTTTGAAAACTTTTTCTCAAAATGTTCAGCATCAAAAGGGTTAACAGGTTTCTTCCCATCAGCTTTAGATCCAGAACCTGTCTTGTTGACATGTTTGGTGTTCAAAGCTGCAGTTAGAACTTGTTTTCCATTCTTTTGTTTGTGTGAACCAGCTATGCACTTAGCAGGCTGATTTGATGGAGAGCACATTCCATCATGAGTCTTTAAAACTTTTTCACACAATCTGTCAGTGTTTTGAAGCCTGATGAATCTGTTTGTTGAGACCAGCTTTCCATTTACTCTTTGAATAAAAGTACTTGGAAGCTCACCAAGAGTGGATAAGTCTTTTTCCAGATTATTTATCTCAACAATTAAATCTGCTGTATCAAGATCCCCTCCAAGATAGGCTTGAATTTGAGCAGGGATCAGTTGACTGATACAATGATTGACTTTTTGTGCAGATTGGAACCAAGAGTCAACAATCTTTTGAAGTTTGGCATGCTTTGTGTCTGTCTCTCTCTTTTCTTTTAATAAAAAGGCGTTGATGTGTTTTACTTCATCAAGTTCAGTTTCCAACTTATTAAAGCAGTCCAGTTTATTAGTTTTTGTTTCAAGATCAATTTTAGCTTAGAGATCTCAGAGATCAAAGCATCATGCTTCTCAATAGTAACTTTTAAATCAACAAGAAAATATTCAAACACTTTCACTTTTTCATCAGAACTGTAATCCATGAAATTTTGTACCTTATACATCATAGTTGGGTTCCAGTTCTCCAAGCTGCTGAGAGCTTCAGCTTCAGCCAAGTCCTGTTTCAAGTTGCTTGTTGAGGGGACATCAGTGTTGGCTATCAGACAATTGTTGTCCTCTTCATCAGATGATGAATCAAACTCCTCTCAGTCACAAGTCTCAGCCATGAGTCCTTTCTGCTTGTTGGAAGCCACTGAGTCTTCCAACTTTCTCAGCTTAGCCATGGCCATTAGGTACTTAACCTTGTAGCCATCATCTTTATTTGTCTTGTATGGTTTGGATGTGGAGCTAACAGCTTTAGACACACAGTCAGCAGCTATATGGCCTGTTTTGTCACATTTAAAGCACTCAGCCTTAGTTTTGTCAAATGTTTTCTTTTTGATGGCACCTGACTTCTTTTGCAGCATCTATCCACCAAATCACTTTTTATTGAATTTTCTGACAAGCATAGCAATCATTTGCTCATCATCTAATTCAGTAAGATCTTCACAATCTTCTTCCTCATACAATTCTTCCATTTCATCATCAGCATGTTGATTAACTTGTGTGAACACATCACACACCTGACCAGCAGGTTGTCTCACGCTGGCCTCTAAGGCAGCACCTCTTTTGGAAATTTCTAAGGCATTTCTTTTTTGTTGCCTTGATTGTTCATCATTTAGTAAGGATCCATACAGATTTACAATATCCATACCTTTGATGGTGCCTAAGTTTCTGAGAATAGTAGAAAAATAGTTTCATTCCTCAGGCAGAATGTCCAAAAAATTGTTTACCAGAGTTAAACTATCTTTCGCGATCCCAACAACTTTGAGATCATTGATTAGAGCAGTGAACCTGGTATAGGTTTCAGTGAGAGACTCCTTTGGCTTTGCAAAGTATAGTTCATACTGTCTAACAAGATTGTTGATCCTGTTATCCAGCGTGATAGTGAGACCATCATAGACGGTACACAAATTATCCCACGTCTCCTTTGCAGTCTTCATTTTCTCAACCTGTTTGAACACATCAATAGGAAGAGAAATAAACAGGTTGTTCCTAGCCTTTGCATCAAGTGCAACCAGCTTTTTGTCTCCATCAGACCATTGAGCTTTAGCCTTTGCAAAGTTCCTAATTTCAGGAACAACTCCTTTAGGAGCAGGATTGATAGTAGTAACGGAGGTTGTAAGGACCTTCCATTACTATCTCTGGTAGTTGTATGTCCAGATTCTCTAAATAGAGCATCATTCTGCACTTCCAGCCAGAACTTCTGATGATTGAACTTGGGAGGTTTTGCCATAGAGCGATTATCATAGTAAGAGGAAGAGCTAGCAGCACATGTTTCTTGCCAGGCGATCGGTATTTGAAACCTTGGATAATACTGGAACGAGAAATGACATTCACAGCCTGAGCAAGAAAAGACTAATGCCTTATAATAGCGAGTGACGGGCTATTGGATGTCATGTCAAACGAAGAAGCATGTGAAGTAGAAAACGCATCCTGATCTGGCACAAAAATAATGGAGGGACGCAGTCGTAAGAGACGATATGGGAGGGGAACCTGCAGCGCAAGCAACAACTGATTACCTTTCGATGCTGGCGATCCAGAAAGGAAGCAACCACAACATATCGGTAATCATGGTGGAAAACCTCAAAGAAGGTTTGAAACAAAATCATGATTTAATGATATAGTGTTTTTTTAGTAAAAAATAGAATCTTTTGGTATCTCATTGTTAGTCCATTCATTTTTCATATGGGCTTTGAATGTGTGTATGAGAAGTCGATCTGTTATAGGTTATAGCATTATCTCTTCTATCGTGGCTATGTATACTACTAATTAAGATCTCTTGTTGTAGAGACTGCTTACTAACTCATTAATATATACTATTGTTATTATTATCATCATCTTCCATTTTAATCTTCATGCCTTTTAATGTCGTTATCAGCGTATGTTTAAAGAGCATAATATAAATTAATTTAAATAAGGCTTTGTATGTTTAAGGTCGGTCAAGTAGCTGAAAGCTAAAAGATATATAGAAAAGCAAATTAAAACATAAAAGTAAAGTGTATATTTGAATAGCATGTTTGATGTGTGTAAGAGAGAGAGCACTTTAAAAAGTGTATTTCATGGGGCAAAATGCAATTATCTGTGTAATGACACACATTACACGTTATCCATTAGTATTTTTCATGGTATGGGAGAGTTTCGTAAAAAGAAATTTGGTAGATACCTTTCTTTTCACTTACTGCTGTTTAATGACACACATACACACATTACGCTACTCTGTTTTAAAAAATAAAATGATGTTGCCGTGTTTCATTTTAAAGCACACACCACACAAACTTATTTAATTTATGTTGCTATGTATTCTATGTACTTGTTATTGCTGCTATGTATTTAAACAGCACATTTTAGTTGCTATTTTTTTTTTGTTGTTTGATTGAATTAAACTATTGAATTAAAGTTTGATTGGATTAAACTGTTGTGTTTCACTATTTTTTATTTAGATTTTCTTGAGATAATTGTTCTTTAAATAACCTATAAGTTATGATATGATATGTACAACCAATATATATTATATTCTAGCTCAACAATTTAATTGTATCAATGAGCTTCTATTGTGCCATTTAGCTTACCCATTCATACAACATCTTGAGTCACGTTTCTGCTCTACATATAAAAAATTGGGATAATTTGTGCATAAAGTTTGTAGCCTTTAGTATATTGATGTCAACTTCTAGGTTTCAACGTAGTTTCTCTTTTTTTTTTTTGTTTTTTCTTTTTGAATCTCAGATGTCATGCACTCAACTTTTAGATTTTCTTTTAGTTAAGTAATTAACAGTTTCTATGTATATGACAAATACCTTTTTATTTGTTGTGTTGATGATAAAGAATTTATAATTCTTTTTCAACCATACAGTTTTCATGATTTAATCGACCATGAAATTCTTTAAATAGATTATCATTATGGTGCTTCTTTAGAACTTTAAATTATAAGTACGTTAAATTTTTTGCAGAAAAAGTGCTAAAAAAGTAACATAAAATGTTATTTTTGACAACAAAGGTAAAATAGAACTTTTAGGCATTGGAAAAAATATTATAAAATTCAACTTTAACAAAAGAAAGTATCTAGGATGGTAAATTTGAATTTTGCGATTCTTTCTTGGTAAAAAAATAATGTTTCATGATCCTTTTTCAATCAAAATCTTTTGCATTACCTTTCTTGACAATTTCAACATCACTGGGTACTATTACTCGTTGCCGCTGCTTTGCGCGGGTACACTACTAGTAATAAACAATATAATTTGATTTAATAGTAGTGGTGTACCCGCGTAAAGCGGCGGCAGCAAAATCTATCCATTTGGTAACGTGTTTGTTCAAAAGTATATCATTTTTAAAAGACCAACTAAGATGCATCGATGGTTGTGTTGAATTGGCACAAAAAACCAACATGAATTAAGACCTAAATCAAACAATATTAAACTTCAAAACCAACGAGGAAGATGAATCGATGGATGGGTTGAAGGGTACCTATGACATTTGATCTTTAATCCTACGTGAAAGCTAAGTTGTGAGCAGAAATGTTAAATTACTTGCATACAAACAGTTTTCTACACCAATATATCCAAAAGTCATAATTATGACACCGATTCATTTGTTATCAAATTGACTCTCCTACCATAATACATTTAAGGTACCATAAAAGCAATCAAGTGCTCTTTTTAATATTAAGGTACAACTCACACAAAAAATTATAGAGATTGTTTAGAAATGCACATGGATCGCCTTAGATTAACTCATTGTCATGAACTTGACTTATTACCACTTTTTAATATTTCAGTACAACTTCAGTTTGTTAATTAATCATCCAATGATTAAGTTGACCTTTTATAATGACATCTGATATCATGTTTATGTCGTTTAACTGCACTTTATTGAGTGTCACTCAACGGTGCGACCCTCTGGTGGTTTATGACTTCAACTATGATGTTCAGTGATGTCATTTGGGCACATTATAAATCCAACACAAACAAAGTTTATGAACTGATGAATCAAATTGAATTTCAAATTTAACCAACTATGCTAACCAGAGAGGTTTATGTAAACTTCACTAACCAGTCAGGATTAATTCTAAGTAGCTATGTTATACTTATTTGAAATTTGGAACTATTTGGTCTTGCATAAGACATTTGATTCTCATATTTTATAGAAGCACCTTATTTTCAGTCACCATCATGCTCGCCAACAACACTATCAACACTCGTATAAATCTAGACAACTAACTTTTAGAACATAAGAAAATAACTTTTTAGCTGTCTTTACATCAATTTATGTGTAGTTTCTAGTCATTCTTGCATTATGTTATTTTTTTAAAGGGATAATTGCGCAAAAAACCAACAACTTGTCAGTTTTTAGTGATTAAAACCCTAAACCATTTTCCGATGCATAAAAAACCCCGAACTAACTAAAAATCAGTAAATCAAGGTTTTATCAATGGGTAACCGGTTGAAACCGGTTTTTAAATCCTACGTGGACCGGTAAATAACTTACGTGACATAAGTTTTAATTGTTGAAACCGGTTGCCAAGTATTACACGTCATTTAAAACCCCGTTAATGATGTATTCCCATTTAAAAAGTACAATTAAAAATTATCAACGGGGTTTAAATGATGTGTAATACTTGGCAACCGGTTTCAACAATTAAAATTTATTCAACGTAGGTTATTTACCGGTCCAAGTAGGATTAATAGTCTGTTTCAACCGGTTACCCATTAATAAAACCTTAATTTACGAATTTTTAGTTAGTTCGGGGTTTTCTATGCAACGAAAAATGGTTTGGGGTTTTAATCACAAAAACCCGACAAGAATCTAGAATTGCAAATGTTGTATACCACTTATGAAAGGCAGTTTCATTGTCCTTGAAATTTCAAAGAATCTAGAATTGCAAATGTTGTATGATAAAATGTGGAGCTGGAATTGTATTTTCCTTGCAGAAATCGTGGTTTGTTTTCTGATAGACATTCTTGTTTTAATTGTTTCCGTAGATCATGTTGCCATTGCCTCTAGCAGGAGAAGAGGGACCTGAAGCATTCTCTGACGATTTACGCCCATTCTTTGGCTGGTATGCAAGAAAAGGCTGGACATTGCTTACTTTAGGTGCTTTCTTTCTCTCATAATTTTTTAGAACTTATGTTTTCTTCTTATTTGAATTAGTGTTAATACTCTTGTATAGTGAAGGATTCAAATCGAGTATTATAGATGGTCAGTCTTTAGACTTTATAGACCTCTTCATTAGGTGAAAGTTGTGTTGATTCCATCTTTTTTATTGTCTCTTCATGACATAATATAGCTTTCTTAGGGGACATCAGGATAATACAAGAGGTGCCCATGTGTTCATGTTATGTTAGCAATTGAAAATAACAAAAAGTCAAAAACAGATGTGGGATTTCGGGAACTTTTTACCCACTATTTTATTGACTAACAAAATATCTTGAGAGACCAATTGCAATGAGAAATTTTAGTGTGTCATCAGACTACCTATCTAAACGTTACTTATAGACAGCCAAGTAATGTTAGTTTAATCTTGATTATGTAAATAGTTTAGAGTTAAATATGTAATTATATAAAGTAAAAGGGCCTAGAATAGCATTTAGTAAACTTGAAGAGTTGCATCCTTTAGTAAGAGTCGCAACCCTTCGTGAAGAGGCACGTCCGAACCATTGTGTCGGTTCAGACACACCTTTTAGTCTAGTATATATAGATTGCATTGTAAAGATTGTAATGTGTGTATTTCCAAGATTATTAATAAAAGTTTAGTTTGAGTAAATCCTGTAATTGTTTATAGAGAGTTTTCCTAACATTGGTATCAGAGCAATAGGTCAAACGATCCTGAAATCTTATCATTTACCGAGAATCTGAGAGACAGAAACAGTCGAAGAAATACACCCGGCGATTAAAGCATCGTCGTTTAGGAAATTGGCAAAAGAGATTGCCATAGATACACGGGGCAAAAGAACACAGAAGTATTCAACTACCAACCGGCAGCAACAACGAAATTAGTTTTATTTTAAGAGAGGAGTCACTTCAGAATCTAGACAAGATTCACATCATAGAATAGGCAAAACCGATGCAAGCAAACAACAGAAACAGAAAGTAGTAAAACCCTACAAGTAGACCGAAGGCAAAATTCAAGCAACAAGTTTTCAGAAATCAGTAAGCCCCATTGCAATTCATAGAATTCAAGATATAGCAAAACCCTAGAATCAGATATTGCTTTATACCGAATTAAGAGCAACAAAAAATCAGAAAGTTAAACCTGATTTTTGAAGAAGCCACAACCGCAGAAACCCACGGTCATAAAGCCAAAACCAGGGTCGTCGCCTACCACCACCAGAAACCGCCAATCGCCACCATAGAATCCATAATCAGCGATTGACACATAGGCAATGGTTAGGGTTAGGATTCGCAAGCATCAACACCGATTAAACAGAGGTATAGCACTGAATCGCAAGAAACCGATTCAGAAAAGGCATCGATCAGAGAGTGGCACCGATTAGGAAGAAACATAACACCGTTTCAGAGAGATAGGGAGTATAGCACCGATTCATTGAGCATAGCATCAGGGTTGCACCGGTTCAAGAGAAGAGGGGTTATACCGATTAGGAGAATCGGTTCAGCAGAGGCCAAAACAACGTTTCAGTGAAAGAAAGAAAAGAAACGTTCAAGGGAAAATCACAAAGGTGGGCCAAGAAGGAGAGCAGGCCCAAAGAAGAAAAAAGGAAGGCCAGCAGGGAGCCAAAAAAAAAAAAGAAAACAACCATCAGGTTCCATCTATTAATATATATAGAAATTATATATATTATTATTATTTTAGAATTAGACTTTTAATTTATTAGGATTATAAATTAAAGTTTGAAATTTGTCATTACAATTTACGTTAGGAAAACGATAAATTGTTTGAAAAATAATTGTGGTTAGACAAAAAAATTAAGTTGAATTATTTCTTAGATTTATTTTGAGTTTAAGAGAAAATCAAATTAAAAGAGTATGTCAGGAGATAAAAATAATGTTGTCGTCACAACATTATCATCATATCAATGTCCAGTTCTGAAAAATACGAATTATACATTATTGGCATTAAGAATGAAGAAAATATTAATGGCAAATGGAGTATGGGATTTGTCAGGAGATAAAAATAATGTTGTCGTCACAACATTATCATCATATCAATGTCCAGTTCTGAAAAATACGAATTATACATTATTGGCATTAAGAATGAAGAAAATATTAGTGGCAAATGGAGTATGGGATTTGATGGAAGAAACAGATACATCAAATGAGATTGATGTAAAAAAGGATAGTTCAGCATCAGCATACCTATTTCAACGGTTACCAGAAGATAACGAAAATTGCACATTACAAAATTGCACAGGATCGAAATAATCAAAACTTGATCTTTATTAACATATCATTGAATTCACACATTACAAATTTTGATTAAGATTCCTATTTATAAATGTCTAAGAGGTGTGATGAAAAGACGCAACCTTTCATGGAACCTTTTCGAATAGTTGTGTCTATTCATGAAGAGACACACCCTTTCGGTTTTGTCTATTGACTATTCTAGTCCGTATACTTTCACTAATTACAATAATGATACAATAACTAATCTAAATTACATTTTAATCTAACAATCATGATTAATCTATCATTCTCCCCCTTAATCTTGATTGTTGCTTGATAAGCCTTCAACTCCAAGTAGTTGTCTTGTTAGTACACCCTGTGTGACGATAGCAGTCCAAGTCGTATTAGCATTTTGTCTAAGTCATGTTACAAAGTTTTGAATACTAACTAGTGTTTGATATATGTGTTTATATGTGTTTGATATTTATTGATTGTATGTTTGAACTTGATGTAATGAATTACAAGAAGTTCAAACATAAAGTCCAAAGATTAATTCAAACATAAGTTAAATCATATATTTAAATAGAAGTTGGACATGTGAAATTCGAATATAGGACAAATTCGAATTTAACATGGAGGTAAATTCGAATGTGTCATGTAGACAAACTCGAATGGGCCTTGGGCCTGGATTCGAGTTTGTCCAATGACAAACTCGAATGGACCTCTATAATTAGGGATTAACTCGAACCATTAGCAGACTTTTGCAGAATTCGTGTGAGCAATTAGCAAAAGGCGATCTCGAGTTTATCAGCTGATAGTGAGTGTTTTCGGAGAGAATCATTGCGTAGGTTCGCTCGTGGTCGATCGTACAACGTTGTGGTAGTCTCCGTGTTTCGTGTGAGTGTTATATCCGTCAAGCCGCTAACGAGGATTCCGCACTCGTTGGTGTGTGTCGCGTCTAGATAGATCTGTTAGTTTCAAGACCTTACATGTCTCATTGTGACGAACTTGATTCTTGGTAGTGCTTTTGTAAGTATGTCAGCTCTTTGTTTTTCTCCGTTGATGTGCTCGACTATCAAATCTTCTCTTTCAACACATCTCTGATGAAGTGGTACTTGGTGTCAATGTGTTTACTTCTTCCATGAAATACTGGATTCTTCATTAAGGCTATTGCTGACTTGTTATCAACATAAATCTTGATCTTTTGTTCTTCAGTATTTGTAATCTTGCTAAGTAATCTCTTTAACCATATTGCTTTAGTTGCTGCTGCTGTTGCTGCAATAAACTCTGATTCACATGATGATAATGCTATTGTTCCTTGTTACTGTGTACTCCAGCTAATTGGTGAATCTCCAAAGTAAAACACTATTCCTGTTGTTCCTTTTCCTTCTTGTGTATTAATACCATAACTGCTGTCACTATAACCTTCTATGTTGTTTCCTCCTTTGTATCCATAAGATATTCCATAATCTTTAGTTCCTTTGATGTGCCTTAATATTTTCTTAATAGCTTTCATATGTTGCTCTTGAGGCTCTTGCATAAAACGACTAAGTAATCCAACTAAGTAACTTAAGTCGGGTCTAGTATGTAGTAAATATCGTAAACATCCAATTATGCTTCGATATTCTGTGGCATCTACATAAGTTCCTTCTGTAAGGTTTGTCAATTTAAGTCCCGGTTCCATAGGTATTTATACATCATTGCAGTCTAACATTCCTGCATCTTTGAGTATCTTATTTGCGTAGGCTGTTCGCTTTATTGAAATCTTGCCATAACTTTTCATAACTTCAATTCCTAAATAATATGCTAATAAGCCGAGATCACTCATCTCAAACTTATCCTTCATTTGATCCTTATATAAATCTATCTCTTGTCTTGGTGTTCTAGTGATTGTCAGGTCATCTACATATACTCCTATCAATAGTGTTGATGACTTGGTTGTTCTTGTGTAAACAGCTTGTTCTAACGCACACTTGCTAAAATCTAATTCTTTCAGGGTCTTATATAATTTTGTGTACCATGCTCGTGGTGCTTGTCTAAGACCATATAGAGCTTTAGCGAGTTTATAAACCTTTCCTTCATGTCTTGGCTGTATAAAACCTTCTGGTTGTGAAACATATACTTCCTCTTGTAAATCTCCTTGTAAAAATGCTGATTTTACATCTAAATGATGTACTTCCCATTTATTGTAAGCTGCCAGTGCTAATATCAGCCGTATTGTTTCAATTCTAGGTACAGGTGCAAAGACTTCTTCAAAGTCTATGCCATGTTCCTGTATGTATCCTTTCGCTACTAATCTTGCTTTGTGTTTAACTATTTCTCCATTGACATTTCTCTTTATCTTAAATAGACACTTTAAGCCTATTGCTTTATGATTCCTAGGTAAAGTGGTTAACCTCCATGTATTATTCTTGGTGATAGAATCAATCTCTGCCTTCATAGCTTCAATCCATTTATTGTAGTTTCTAAGTTAATCTTCAACTAATAATAACTGTTCATATATGTCACTTAAAGATCTGTATCCACTTATAGTTACATGATCAATCCTTGAGTCTGAAGATGATGTTGTATCTGGGCTATGTACAAGTATATTGGTTTGTTGAGGGGTGTAAGTTTCATTATTTGTTTCTGGTGAATGTGATCTTGGTGAGTTGGTTGGTGAGGTTGTTTCATTTTGAATGTGAGGGATATTTTCTGGCTCTATGGCATGTCGGGTTTCAACAGTAAAATCACTCCACTCAGGTTCTTCTGAATCAAAATCCTTTGTGTATTCCTCCCAATTCCATGTTTCGTCTTCTTTAAACTTTACATCCCTACTTACACAAATCTTCTTTGTTTCTGGATTAAATAAGCGATATGCTTTTGATCCAGGTTCTGTTCCAAGGTATATCATTTGTTTGCTTCTATCGTCTAACTTAGTTAAGTGTTGAGAAGGTACTTTTGCATATGCTATGCAACCAAAAATCCTAAGGTGAGTTAGGTATGGTTTCCTTCCCTTTAAGGCTTCATATGGAGTAATATCTTCTAAAGACTTAGTAGGTGTACAATTTAGGATATATATGGTGTGTCTAACTGCTTCTGCCCAAAAAATTCTGGGGCATGTTTGTTGATATCATCATACATATTGTTGTTGAAAGTATAGTTCTATTTCTACGTTCAACAACTCCATTTTGTTGTGGTGAGTATGGTGTAGTTAACTGTCTTAATATGCCATTATCTTTACAGTATTTTTAAGAAATCACCTGAAGTGAATTCTCCTCCTCTATCTGTTCTAAAAATCTTCATCTTAGTTCTGTATTCATTTTCTTCCCTTGATTTGAATTCATTGAAGAATTCAAGTGCTTCATCTTTTGAACTTAGAAAATATTCCCACATATATCTTGAGTAGTCATCTACTAGAAAAAATGTGTATCTCTTTCCTGATGGTGTAGGTGGTGATATAGGACCACATAAATCACCATAGACTAATTCTAATGGTATTTCTGATCTTGCCAGGGTTTGTTGTGGAAATGAGGTTCTAATATGTTTTTCTTTTAAGCATATATCACATATACTTGTCTTATTCTTAATATTGGGTATTCCTTGAACTAAGTTCTTTGATGCCATTGACTTTAGAGAATTAAAGTTCAAGTGGCCTAATCTTGCATGCCAAAGCCATGCTTCATCTTGCAAGTTGCTTAAGAGGCATACAGGCTTTCCTAGTCTTAGGTCTGCTTTGTATAAACGATTTGTTAGGCACAAAAAGGCCTCAGTCAAACCTGTTCTACATCTGAGGGGGAGATTTATAATCAAACCTGTTGATGCATTTGAAGGTTGAATTTAAGGCCTGTTATATGTCTTATTGAAACCTGAAAATGATTTGCAATATCAGTCTAAAGCTGTTCTATATGTTGCATGTGTTGCAACTAAGACAGTTTGTCCAAGCTGCTCTATCTGCTGAACAGGCTGGACATAAACTGTCTACGCTGCTCTACACTGTTGAGCAGCTTGGGCATTTTTAAAGTGTTCTGTTCTTTGTGAACAGAACCTGTTCTTTGTGAACATGCTAAACACTTTATGGAATATGTTTCCAAGTCATCATGTATTGTTTTTGACTGCTAGATCAGTTTACAAAGTCGAAGACAAAGTGGAAAACAGAACTGCTCAGCCTGCCCAAGCTGTTCTGTAACATGAAGACAAAAGTTTATTTGAAAAAGGGTGACAGACCTTTTTCTTATATCAAAATAGGCCTTTACAAGGAAGAAAGACGCAAAGTTGACATTCCTAAATTAGTTAAAGGCAATGCAACAGTAAACAAAGTAAAAAGACAAAAGTTCTGCACATGTGAAGTCAAGTCTGCTTTTCAGAAAAGTGCAGAAAAGGTTATGTTGTCTTTTCAACAAGACTTCTCCTTTTTCATTCCGTCCAATGAAGATGTTTATCTTAGATCCTCTGAGTGAGTATAAAAGGAAGCTTCTAAGGTCAAGAAGAAGTGTAAAGAAAGCTAAGTGCTGAAACCAAGAGTGAACGTGCAAGTGTGATTTTCATGCATGCAAGCCTTCTGTGTAAACCAGCATCTGTGTGCCTAAGCTGTTTTACATAAGTTGTTCCCTTAAGTCTTGTAAACACAGTGAGTGCTTCTTAGTGAGTGTATTCATTGTATACTAGTTTGAGTTTGTCTTAGACTAGTGAGCATACTGTTGTATCTGTTGTCTCAGCTTGAACTATTCCGCATTCAAGCTTGTTTGTAATTAACAAATTGTTGATAATACATACAAACATTGAGAAAATAGTGTGTAGTTTTTAAATAGCTGTATTCACCCCCCCCCTCTACAGCTTAAAGCTATATACTTTGGGAACCTTTCGGGACCTACAACTGGTATCAAAGCAGTTTAGAGTGTGTGTCATTCTAGATCTCTCATTCTCCCAAGTTTCCATGGACAACAGTGCTGCAAATTCTTCTTACTATGACAATGGCTCTATGGGCAAACCTCCAAAATTTAATCATCAAAACTTCTCTGGTTGGTGCAGAATGATGCTCATTTAGAGAATTGGATTTGTACAACTGCCAGAGATAGTGATGGAGGGTCCCTATGTGCCAAACCTCTTGTTATACCATACACTCCAGCTGCTTGACGGAGCGCTCCTGAAATCAGGAACCTTGAGAAAGCTAAAGCTCAATGGTCTGTGATGAAGGACAAGGACTGGTTGGTTCTGGATGCAAAAGGCCGAACACAATCTGGTCTTTCTCTTCCGGATGATTGTGTTCCAACAGGTTGTGAAAATTGAAGACAGCAAAAGAAATGTGGGATACTTTGTGTACTGTCTATGATGGACCCACAATCACACTGGACAACAGGATCAACAATCTTGTTAGACAGTATGAACTTTTCTTTGCTAAACCAAAGGAGACTCTCACTGAAACCTACACCAGTTTTACTGCTTTAGTGAATGATCTCAAAGCTGTTGGGATCACTAAGGACAGTCTCACCCTGGTGAATAAATTTCTGGACATTCTACCTGAAGAGTGGAACTACTTCTCAACAATTCTAAGGAACTCAGGTACTATCAGAAGTATGGATCTAGTCAATCTGTATGGATCCTTACTGAATGATGAACAATCAAGGCAACCAAAGAGAAATGCCTTGGAAATGTCCAAAAGAGGTGCAGCCTTTGTGGCTAATGTGAGACAGCCTGTAAATCAGGTGAGTGATGTGTTCACTCAACCTGATCAACAAGATGATGACAAGGAGGAAGTGTCAGATGAAGAAGATACTGCAGATCTTGCTGAACAAGATGATGAGCAAATGATAGCTATGCTTGTCAAAAGGTTCAACAAGAAAAGGTTTGGAAGTGGAAGAAACAATGCTGCAATGGAATTTGCGGGTGCTCTGGCAAGGAAGAAGGCATTTGATAAATCCAAGGCTGAGGTGTTTTCAAATCGTGGCAAAACTGGTCATGAGCTGCGGACTGGGTGGTCAAAAAGCTGTTTCGATACAGGATCAAACCAGAGCAACCAGAAAGCAAACAAGGTGAGGGTTTTTATGGGTTAAGTACCGTAGGTGCCATACGGCTACGCTAAGGAGTTGGAAAACTCCGTGGGTCCACCGCACCAAAGAGAGACTTATGTGTTGCAAGGACTGTGATTGGATGCGAACTGCTATCTCATCCTTGCATGAAGTAGACAATCAATGTCGAGGCAAACACTGATGTCCCATAACAAGCAGTTCCTCCCACAGATACTGGTTGAAGCTGAAGCCATTCAGGAGTTAGGAACTGCGAAATCCTACTCAGTGATTATAAGGTACAAAAGTTTTTGGGCTTGACAATTCAGAAGAAAACGTAAGTTTAAATAGCTTGTGATTAAGCTTGTTAAATAAGATGCTTATTGACTCTCAACTTCAAAGCCTGTTGAAATACAGTGATGAACTGCGTTTCCTAATCTGGGAAACTTCTGATGAATGTAACATGATTATAAAACACCATCCAAATCTATACTGGAAAAAAGACATCTCACGATAAGAATTGGAATAACTGAAGATGAGGAAATAACAGAAAGCGTTAATGTGAGTGAGAAGAAAAAGACGAAACAGAAGAAAGAGAAACAGATATAACCGCATTGCTACCTTCAAAAGATAGTTGAACTCGTTGCGTTGCCACATTCTGCACGAAAAATTCAGCCATTGTATAAGCTCACAGTTCGCTGCACAATCCAAGCTATCTTGGAGGAGGATCATTGACACAAAAGCTAGCTTCCCATTGGTTGGATGAATCAATAATCTGAAAGAAGATTTATATCAACTCTTGGTTGGAAACTTTAACCAATACTTCATTCTCAATGTGAATGGTGAAAGCGTTCAACAAACAGGTTCGTCAGACCTAAGAATAACTGAAGTAGCTTGTGTGAACTTAGCTCAAAATGCTTGATGTTGGAAGTGTTGCTTCATCCAAATCAGAGCCTGGGCTAAGTGCTAGCTGGGATCACACAAGTCCCAAGCAAGGAAGACTGCTCCAAACTGACAGCTGACTTGGCACATAAAACACCTGGTTGACAAAACATTTCTGGTCACAAATCATGAATGAGTAAGAACGGCAAATGGTAATCTTTTTTGATCCTAAACACGTTTGAAAACCAAGATTTTCAAAAAGGTAATCAGTCTGTTTTAAACAAGGGTTAAGCTCTTCGATGTTGAGAAACAAAAACTGGCGGTGAGTTACCAAAACGTTTTTCAAATCGGATAGGAGTAGTAACGGTTGTAAAACAAGAACAAAACTTTATTAAAACCAGACCAAATCGCCAGTGAGTATGCGGTGAGTAGCAGCATATCACAATTCTAGTGGGGCAAAGATAAAGCCATTGTCCAACTGGATAATCGGGAATAAGTCTTCCCAAAGCATGTGGAAGCGCAAGGCCCCAATCACGCTTCCCCAGGTCTTTGGAGTATCTGTCCTTTCTAAAAAGAGACAGAAGAGGCACAGCCAAAGTATGGCTTAGTTTGAACTATCCACGTCAACTGTGGATTCAACATAGAAAAGTAATAAAACTAAACTTAAAACTAGCTAAATACCTGCTGAAGAATCAACAGAAGACACTCAGAATGGTGTTTTCTGAAAGAGCTTCGTTCTAGCAAAAATCTAAAAGAGAAAATGTTTACAAATGTGGATAGAAGACCATCTGGCCAGGACTGTACCTGAATCTGAGGACATGATGGGCCTTTGACTCTGAGGTTGTCCCCGTCC
The DNA here is from genome assembly GCA_020465985.1 of Centrapalus pauciflorus. Lineage (NCBI taxonomy): Eukaryota > Viridiplantae > Streptophyta > Magnoliopsida > Asterales > Asteraceae > Centrapalus > Centrapalus pauciflorus. The sequence continues at coordinate 118,449 of JAANYP010000746.1, read as the reverse complement.
CTCACAGTTGTCGCACAATCAGTGGAGTGGAATGTCACAGTCACTGAGAGATGGTAATGTCAAGCTGGGTACCATTCAAAATCGGAATATCTGTTGATGAGGTCCCCTAGAAAAATGACTAATAGTCTCTTATCTCACGCTGGCAAGAAATAAACACCCCAGGTGTTGGTAACTTGGACAGTGGCGCTCAGTGGCACAACACGAAAGGTTTGTAAAGATTGCTGAGTGAACGCAGGCCTGAAAATGGCCAAAAGTCTACACCTTTGGTGGTGACAATCGTACATCAGGGATCCACATGAGGGATATGAAACTCTTAAAGCTGGTGCATAGCCGTGTTCACAAGAGCTAGCCTATGTGGTTGGGCCCTAAACAATAAACCAACGCTATGTTAGCATCAGTCCGAACTATGTGGATGCTGGCTACAAGGTTAACTTGATGAGCCACGGCATTGGGTTACCACGTATTAGGATTCCCAAGGCAAGTTCTGCTATTGTGCTCAATGAAAGAAAGGTGTATAGGTTGTGGATATGCATTCTGCAGACCCCACAACGGAAACTGTTTTTCTCACAAGAACAAATGCTGATCTAAACTGGACTAGGCACAGAAAGACTGTGCACATCTGAAACTTAAAGAACTCAACAACGCTTAAGAAAGAGTTGGTGCGAAAAACACACAGAAGGTTTGCCTTCTAATGACTTTTGCTAAGGATAGTTATCACAGCTTGGAAAAACTCTTTATAATCCAAAACTAATTTCTCTATTGATATCCACTTTCTTAATCCCATAGGACTTGTCTTTTGACTGTTAATGTCCCAGGTCTAGGAGGTAAGAATGATTACACTTTGTAATGGTCTGATGAGTTCTCCAGGTACACATGGTTGATCTTTCAAAGAGCCAAAGGAGAGGCTGCGAGAGAAATTATTGGATTTTTTAAAAAGATGGAAATGCTGAACTCTGCCCAAGTAAAGCAGCTTAGAAGTGATCATGGTACTGAATTCAGAAACAGTACTCTTGAAGACTTCTGTGAAGAGAAAGGTATCAGTCAAAACTTTTCAGCAGTAAGAACTCTTCAACAAAATGGAGTTGCTGAAAGGAGAAACCGAACTCTCATTGAAGCTGCCAGAACCATGCTGTGTGCATCAGGTTTGCCTTCATCATTTTGGGCTGAAGCTGTCAACACTGCCTGCTTCACTCAAAACAGATCCTTAGTGGTGAAAAGGTTCAACAAGACCCCCTATGAGCTGCTCAAAGGGAGAAAGCCAAATGTCAGCTATTTCCAGGTGTTTGGATGTCCCTGTTTCATTCTGAATCAAAGGGACCAGCTGTCAAAATTTGAACCTAAAGCTGATGAAGGAGTGTTTGTTGGTTACTCTTCTATCTCCAAAGCCTACAGAGTATACAACAACAAAAGAAAGGTGATAGATGAATCTATCAATGTCACCTTTGAAGAGTCCAAGAATGCCTCCACCAAAGCTGTTCCTGAATCAGTTTCAGGAGACCTCAACTTTGATGATCTGATGCATTCAATCAATGAAGAGTACTCAAAAGCTTCCACTACACCCAGTGTGGAACCTGCTAATCATAATGGACATGATGATGATTATGTCAATACACCCTGTGTGAATAAATGTACTGACTTAATTACAACTGCATGTCCAGAACCTATCAATGCTGATTTCCCCAGTTCCTCTGCTGATATGTTCAACAGTGGTCAGACATGTTCAACAAGTGAACAGGCTCAAGACAACAGTGTGTCTGAAAATCTTGAGAGCTGTTCAACAGGACCTGCTGAAGATGTTAACAACTCTGGTAAGTCATCATTGAAAAATGATCCTAAGTGGATCAGGTGTCACACCAATGATCAAATAATTGGTGACATCAATAAAGGGATACAAACTCGGTGGGACAGCTTAGGGAACTTTTGTATGTTCTCTAGTTTTGTTTCACTGATGGAGCCAAAGAAGGTGGATGAAGCACTAAAATATGCCAATTGGATCACTGCCATGCAAGAAGAACTCAATCAGTTTGAGAGAAACAAAGTATGGAAGCTGGTCCCTGCCCCTAAAGGAAAAACAATAATTGGCACAAAATGGGTTTTCAGGAACAAAATGGATGAGCAAGGTCATGTCATTAGAAATAAGGCAAGACTGGTTGCTCAGGGCTACAGACAGGAGGAAGGCATTGACTATGATGAAACATTTGCTCCTGTGGCCAGGCTAGAAGCAATTCGTTTGTATCTGGCCTACGCTGCTCATAAGAGCATAAAGGTATTTCAAATGGATGTGAAGAGTGCATTTTTGAATGGGAAGCTGCAAGAAGAAGTATATGTCAAGCAGCCTCCAGGTTTTGAAAATGAACAACACCCAGGTTTTGTCTATAAGTTAGACAAAGCTCTCTATGGTCTCAAACAAGCCCCTAGAGCCTGGTATGACACTCTTACTGAATTTCTTATGAGCAATGGGTACTCCAGAGTTAAAGTGGATACCACATTGTTCATAAAGAAGGTGAAGTCTGATATTATGCTTGTTCAAATTTATGTGGATGACATAATATTTGGTTCTACTAATGAGCAACTATGCAAGAATTTTTCATTACTCATGAAATCCAAGTATGAAATGAGTATGATGGGAGAACTAACTTTCTTTTTAGGATTACAGGTTAAACAAACCTCAACCGGAATTTTTATAAATCAAAGAAAGTACACTTTAGATCTTTTGAAAAAGTTTAAATTTGATCAAAGTTCTCCTATTAAAACCCCAATGGCAACCAATGTAAAATTGGATGCTGATGCCAGTGGCAAAGCCGTTTCAGTAACAGCTTACAGAGGCATGATTGGAAGCTTGCTATACTTGACTGCTAGCAGACCTGATATTATGTTTGCCACCTGTTTATGTGCTAGGTTCCAAGCTAATCCAAAGGAATCACATCTTGCAGCTGTTAAAAGAATTTTCAGATACCTGAAGGGTACTCCAGGTTTGGGTCTTTGGTATCCCAAAGACTCAAGCCTTGAACTAACAGGTTATTCAGATTCTGATTTTGCAGGCTGCAGGTTAGACAGGAAAAGCACAACAGGTGGATGTCAACTCCTTGGTGGAAAGTTGATCAGTTGGAGTAGCAAGAAGCAGAACTCAGTGTCCACTTCTACTGCTGAAGCTGAATATATTGCTGCTGGAAGCTGCTGTGGGCAGATTCTGTGGATGCAGCATCAGCTTGAAGACTATGGGCTTGTGTATAGGAAAACTCCTATTCTGTGTGATAACACAAGTGCCATAGCCATCTCCAACAATCCAGTATTTCACTCAAGAACAAAGCATATTGAAGTCAGACATCACTTCATCAGGGATCACATCCAAAAAGGTAATGTGGAGGTAAGTTTTATTTCCACAAATGAACAGCTTGTAGACATTTTCACCAAACCTCTAGATGAAACAAGGTTTAATTACCTTGTCAGCAAGCTGGGCATGTTAAACAAGAGTGACTAAGTGTCTCTCAACGGTCTAATAATTCGTATGTCTCACACTGCTCAAGTTTCTCTGAACAGCTTAGACAGAACAGGTTATACATGTTCTGTACTTAGTCATTTGTCTAAAAAACTTGAACAGCTTGAACATACAACAGGCTGAACAAAAACAGTTTAACCTGTTTATTCGTCCAGCCTGCTCTGATGGTTCAGTCTTCAACCTGTTCACTTCTTCACACTGTAACCTGTTCATCTATTGAACTCAACCTGTTCTCACAAAGGAGAGCAGGCTGAAGGAACAGTTTGAAGGAAGAACAGCTTGAAGACTGAGAACCTTGTTGACCCTGATCATCACAGGTTTGACCATCAGCGTAGACCAACAGTTTAATTACCTTTCTTCATAATTAAGTTTCTTAAATTATGTTTTATTTAACTTAATTACTGCGGATAATGTATGTTACGTGTGTTAGTGATCAAAAAGGTCAAGTGGTCTGACAATGTTTCTGACATGGACAACCGTTCCGTTTTCCGTTAACAAACATTTCAAATCAAACCGCCCAAATCTTTTCTCTCTCATACACACGACCATTCAAAATCCTATAAATACCACCATACTGTTTCATCTTCGTCTTCCTCATCATTCCCAGAAATTCTCAAGAACCCTAAAATCGACTAAGTGTCTTTTGCTTCCTCAAACCTTCAAATTTCTCAAATGGCTCACAGACCCAATCCCTTTCTGCCAGTTTTCGTTGGTGAGGATGTTGTTAAACATCCTTCTGTCACCACGATGCTGACCCTGAAACCCACCAACTACATAGCAAACCTCACAATCCCCAATCAGCAGCTCAGCCTCAAACTTCTGTTCCCCATGATTCAGCTGTTCAACACCAAACAGCTGCTGAGGGACCAACAACACAAGCTGATGAACCTCAGGGATCATACCATCCCTCTGGTGAGGCTGATCCCTCAATGCAAATTCCATCAGCAGGTTTCACCACTGCTGATGTTGAAATGCATATCCCATCTCCCCATGATGAGGTGCCTTTAGACCAAGGCACTGCAGAGGGAACCACCACTGGTCTTCATGAGGGTGCTGCAACACAAGCAGCATCTGAGAGGCCCCAAACATCATCTCCTTCTCCTAATGATGCAGCTACAGCCGCTGCTGAAGGACCCCTTGATCCCTCTAACCTGGGCCACCTTACTTTTGCCCAGGCTATGGAACTATTGTCCAAAGTTTCTCTTCCTTCTCCCTCTCATCCTCAAACACCAGCCTCATCATCATCTTCTCCATCTACTCACTCCAAACAGTCCACCCATACACCACCATCTCCCAAAGACCTGCCTTTGAAGGATCAGCTTTCATTGCTGACCAACAAAGTTGGTTCTTTGGAACATACCATGCACTCCCTACCATCCATAATCTCAGACTCTGTGTCTGAGCAGCTCAAAGGATTCTTTGATACGTTTAAAGAATCCTTCCCAGTTACTCCACAAGCTGACCACTCTCCACAGCTGCTTGCACTCACTGCACAGCTGCAAAATGTAACCAACTCTCTTTCCTCTATCCTCTCCTCACAACAGGACTCTGTGTCCTCTATGACAGCTATTTCTCAACAGCTGTCCTCTCTCCTCACTTCCTGTAATACTACCATTCCTTCCACATTGGCCAGCCTGAACACTCTTATAGGTTCTCTATCAAATTCTGTGTCATCAAACCTTGCTGATGTGCAAGATTCTCTTGAACTTCATCTTGCACAGCTCCAAAGTTTGTTGTTCACAGCTTCTGATAGAGACAACATTGTTAAGCTGACCACTTTTGCTGATTCCCATTCTTCTTCTCTTCAAAACTGTCTTTCCCAGCTTGGTGAGGTGAAGGACAACTTGGCTTACTTAGTGAACAGCCTTGTTGGTCCTAAACCTCCCAAACCTGCTGGCAAGCCTGCTGACTTTGTGTCTTCAGGCAGACCAGGGGTTGAAGTCGCTGCATCATCTCCTTCAAAGGGGGAGAAATCATCTGCCTCGAAGACTAAGTCTAAGGGGGAGAAGATTCCTTCTCCTAAGGAGATACCAGTGTCTGCAACCCAAACTGATCAACCAGCAGAAACAGGTGCAGCTGAAGGTGCTTCCCAAGCTGCTATGCCTACTCAGGCTGGCTCTCCAAACCCTGCTCAGTCTAAGGGGGAGGAAGTCATTCCTGAGGACAGGCCTAGCAGCAAAAGGAGGCACCTTATTCTTTCAGAGGAAAAAGAAGAAGAAGAAGAAGAAGAAAGTATTCCTGAAGCTGCTGTCCCTAAAGCAGCAGCTAAAGGAAAAGAAAAGGCAGCGGTGGATCCTATTGAGCAGAAACAGGCAGAAACTCAGTTTCACAAAGCCAGAGCCAAAGAGATGGGCCTCCCTATGCACAAATACTTTGAGTTTAGGGAAGAACAACTTAAGGCTCTGGAAGAGTTAAGAAAAGAAGAACAATCTGCCAAAGCTGCTAAGTCTCTTGCCCTCCAAGAAGCAAAGAAAATAAAAATGTCTACCTTGGAGGTGCAAAAGAAAATAATGGAAGCTGCCAAGCAATCAGCAGGAGAAAAAGGGAAGGAAGTGGAAAAAGGTACTCAGGTCTCAGTGACCAAATCAACAGTACCTTCTGCCAGAGCCAAATTCCATTTTGACAACTTGGCCAAAAAGAAATTTCATGATGTTGCTACTAGAAGGCTGGCCAAGGAAGGAATTGTCAAAGCTGTTCCCATATCAAGAAAAGGCACTCAGTGGAAACTTCAGATCACAAGGATGGGTGCAACAGGCCCTGAATTGGAATCATATGATCACGCTGATGTGGCTCAAATGGGTTACAGGGAATGGGTGGAACTGGCAGTTGCCCTGAGCCAGTCTAAGTCAGAAACGGCTAAGACTATCAGGGCATACATAAAGAAGCTGATGGAGAGAGTGAGTGAGTTGGGCCTGATCCCTAAAGAAGTCAAAGAGGGTGTCTCTGTGACATCCCCTAAAATCAAGGCCAGAAGGAAAAAGAGAGATTCAGAGCTGGAAGAACTCCTTATGATGATTGAACAAGGAGATTATGCTGTGGAAATTAAAGGAGTTGACCACAGCCTGCCTGAAGGAGTTGAATTTGAAGATGGCAAAGTGATTGAAGAGCCTGAGTTAGGGGCATTTTTTGTGGATCCCTTATCTCAGAAGAAATGTTTTCAAAGAGCTTCTGACCTACACAAAGTTGGTCTTAAGCAGCTTGCAGCCTTCAGAATTGCCACCTCCTTCAGTCAGTCCAGCCAATGGAGAGCAGCTGTCTGGGAAGAGCTGAAAGGATTTTATGACAGAGGTGAGCTCCAAAGTTCTAACTTTATGTTTCTTACAGCTGAACTTGAAGAACATGAAGAAACAAGGGAAGAACTTTTAAAAAGATTCAAAGAAGGGATGCCACCCCCTGTCGAATGAAGTCCACCTGCCATCTGGGTAGGTGAAGAATGGAAGCTGTCCATTAGTTGGACAGGCTTGCCATTATCTGCTCCCGTCTCAAACAGTCCAAATCTTGTACATAAGTTGTACACTCTGTACATTAGTTGTACACAATTACATTAGTTGTAATTTTTTATTTTTTACATTAGTTGTAAAATACATTAGCACATTAGTTGTACTTTTGTAAGAACATATGTTGTTCAAGTATAGTCAAGAATCAGTGTATATATAAACTGATCTTTTACTTTACTGTAATGTTGTAATTTTATTTCAGCAAATGTACTGTAAAAATATATAGTGATTTTTGACAAAACCAGCTTGGACTGGTTATTGCAAATAGGGGGAGATTGTTAGGCACAAAAAGGCCTCAGTCAAACCTGCTCTACATCTGAGGGGGAGATTTTATATTCAAACCTGTTGATGCATTTGAAGGTTGTAATTTAAGGCCTGTTATATGCCTTATTGAAACCTGAAAATGATTTGCAATATCAGTCTAAAGCTGTTCTATACGTTGCATGTGTTGCAACCAAGACAGTTTGTCCAAGCTGATCAGTCTGCTGATCAGGCTGGACATAAACTGTCTACGCTGCTCTACACTGTTGAGCAGCTTGGGCATTTTTAAAGTGTTCTGTTCTTTGTGAACAGAACCTGTTCTTTGTGAACAGGCTAAACACTTTATGGAATTTGTTTCCAAGTCATCATGTATTGTTTTTAACTACCAGATCAGTTTACACAGTTGAAGACAAAGTGGAAAGCAGAACCGCTCAGCCTGCCCAAGCTGTTCTGTTACATGAAGACAAACGGATATTTGAAAAAGGGTGACAGACCTTTTTCTTATATCAAAATAGGCCTTTACAAGGAAGAAAGACGCAAAGTTGACATTCCTAAAATGGTTAAAGGCAATGCAACAGTAGAAAGTAAAAAGACAAAAGTTCTGCACAAGAGAAGGCAAGTCTGCTTTTCAGAAAAGTGCAGAAAAGTTATATTGTCTTTTCAAACAAGACTTCTCCTTTTTCATTCTGCCCAATGAAGATGTTTCTCTTAGATCCTCTAAATGAGTATAAAAGGAAGCTTCTAAGGTCAGAAAGAATGTGAAGAAAGCTAAGTGCTTAAATCAAGAGTGAACGTGCAAGTGTGATATTCATGCATGCAAATCTTCTGTAAACAAGCTTCTGTGTGTCTAAGCTGTTTACCAAAGCTGTTCCTTAAAGTCTTGTAAAATACAGTGAGTGCATCTTAGTGAGTGTGTTCATTGTAATCTAGTTTGAGTGTGTCTTAGACTAGAAACCATACTGTTGTATTCTGTCATCTCAGCTTGAACAATTCCGCAGTCAAGCTTGTTTGTAATTAACATTTGTTGATAATACATACAAACATTGAGAAAAAGAGTGTGTAGTTTTTAAATACTGTATTCACCCCCCCTCTACAGTTTATTACTATATACTTTGGGAACCTTTCGGGACCTACAATAACATTTTCTATTTTTAGATTTTCTGAAAGAAGAACTCTCAGAAACACATTCTGAATTTTCTCTGTTGGTCTTATCAACAAGTTTTACAAAGATTTGATTTGTTTTGGACAGCCCATCAGATTTTATAGGAAGTTCATCTGTAGCAGCTTTGCCTGTATCTTCTTTCTTCTTTTTAGGAGGACATAGATCAATAATAGGCAATTTAACAGTCTTTTGTCCTTCCAAATGTTTGGAAAACTTATTTCCAATTTTCTCAGGTTGTGCAATGGCTTTGGGTTTGCCTTTACTGAGATTTGATGACTTTTGCAAACTTGTGGTAGCATGATCATCTTGTTTGGTTTTAGCAAAAGGATTTCTTTCATTTATAACCAGTTTACCACTATAATTTAAAAACTTATTTGAAACCATAGCAGTTTTACTCTGAACATGAGACTTACCCTTGTTGGTTGCATGTTGTTTTCTTGTTGAGAGTTTCTTTTCAAAGAATTCAGCATTGAATGGAGGTATAGGTTTCTTACCATTAGTCTTGGCCTCAAAACCTGTCTTATTTACAGGTTTAGCAACCAACACTATAGGTTCATGTGAAGCAGTTGGGCACTTAGCAGTGTAGTTTGATGGAGAACACATCTCATCACTAGACTTTGCAACTTTCTCACAAAAACTGTCAATATTTTGAGGCCTGACAAACCTATTTGTTGAAATCAATTTTCCATTTACATTTTGAATAAAAGTATTTGGAAGTTCACCAAGAGTAGACAAATCTGTTTCCAGATTCTTGATTTCAACAATTGAAGCTGTTGTATCAAGGTCTCCTTCAAGATATGCTTGGATTTGAGCAGGAAATTGCTCATTGATACATTGATTTACTCTTTTAGCATAATGGCACCAAGAATCAACAATCTTTTGGTGCTTTGAATGCTTTAAGTTTGTTTCTCTCTTTTCTTCTAACAAAATTGTGTTGATGTGTTTTACTTCATCAAGCTCAGTTTTCAACTTATGAAAACTGTCAAGCTCATTAGTTTTAAGTTCAAGATCATTTTTTAATTTTAAAATCTCAGACCTTAAAACATCTTGCTTCTCAATAGCAGCTTTGAGATCCACAAACAAGTAATCAAACATTTTATCTTTTTCTTCAGAACTGTAATCCTTAAAATTTTGTACCTTGTACATCATTGTAGGATTCCAGTTTTCCAAAGAGCTAAGAGCTTCAGCCTCAGCAAGATCCTGTTTGAAATTGCTTGTAGAAGGAACATCGGTATTGGCCACCAGGCAGTTGTTATCTTCCTCATCAGAGGATGAGTCAGAGTTTTCCTAATCACAGGTTTCAGCCATCAGTCCCTTCTGTTTGTTAGAAGCCACAAAGTCTTCCAACTTTTTCTACATAGCCATGGCTATAAGATACTTAACACTATAGTCATCATCTCTATTGGTCTTGTGAGGTTTGGATGATGAGCCAACAGCTTTGGACACACAGTCTGCAGCTATATGACCAGTTTTGCCACATTTAAAGCACTCTGCTTTAGATTTGTCAAATGCCTTCTTTTTAATGTCATTTGATTTTCTATGTGACATACTAGTTCCAAACTACTTCTTGTTAATTTTTCTGACAAGCATTGCAATCATTTGCTCATCATCAAGTTCACCAAGATCTTCACATTCCTCTTCTTCTCTGAAGTGACCTCCAAGTTAACATCCGCCTGAGAATCAGCTTGTTGAACACATCACACATCTGATTCACAGGTTGCCTCATATTAGCCACTAAGGTTGAACCTCTCTTAGACATTTCCAATACATTTCTCTTTTACAGCCTTGATTGTAAATTATTTAGTAAGGACCCATAGAGGTTTACTAGATCCATGCTTCTGATAGTACTTGAGTTTCTAAGAATAGTTGAAAAATAGTTCCAATCCTCAGGTAAGATGTCTAAGAACTTGTTTACCAAGGTTAAACTGTCCTTAGTGATCCCAACAGCTTTGAGATCATTTATCAGTGCAGTGAATCTGGTGTAGGTTTCAGTAAAGCTTCCCTTAGGCTAAGCAAAGAACGACTCATATTGTCTAACAATATTATTAATCCTATTATCCAATGTGATAGTGGGACCATCATAGACAGTGCATAGAGTATCCCACATTTCTTTGGCAGTCTTCATCTTTTCAACCTGTTTGAACACATCATCACGGAGGGAGATTACAAGGTTGTTCCTGGCTTTTGCATCAAGGGTCACCAGTCTCTTATCTTCATCAGTCCCTTGAGCTTTTGCTTTCTCAATGGTCCTGACTTCAGGAACAGCACCTTCTACAGATGGAGTAATGGTAGTAACAGAAGTACGTACATAAGGACCTTCCATCACTATTTCTGGAAGTTGAATATCCAGATTTTCAAGGTATAACATCATTCTGCACTTCCAGCCTAAGAAGTTTTGATGATTAAACCTTGGAGGCTTGGCCATAGATCCATTGTCATGGTAGGAAGAGGTGTTTGAAGCACTGTTGTCCATGGTGGAAAATGAGAAGAAATGAGAGATCTAGAGTTAACACACACTCTAATGGCTTTGATACCACTTGTAGGTCCCAAAAGCTTTTTCAAGTATGTATTAGATAAGCTGTAGGGGGTGAATACAGTTAAACATTTATCACACACATTTTCTCAATGTTTGTATGTATATATATTAACATTTGTTAAATTACAAACAAATTTGGATTGCGGAATGATCCAAATTGAGATGACAGAATTGAAATAACAGACTTTAAACTAATCTAAGACTCACTCAGACTAGTTACAATGAAATGACTCACTAAGTTTCACTCACTGTTTACACAAGACATAGACCGAACAGCTTTGAGGTTGAACAGCTTTGACACACTCAACTAGATCACTCTAAGTTGAAACGGAACATGTATGCATGAAAACACACTTTGCTTTGTAATACACGTTCTCTGTTTGTGGATGTCTCTATTGATAATCTAATTCCTTGGATCCTTCTCTTTTATACTCATATACAGAATCTCAGTGAAGCTTCTTCATTGGATGTAGTGAAAAGTGGGAATGTCTTTGCAAAAAGACAAGATTGTTATTCTGCATAAGTCTGACAAATCTGGCTTTGTCCACTTGCTGCAAAATCTTTGTCTTTTTCTTTGTCTCTGTCATCCACAGCTTTACCTTAAAATAAATGTCAACTTATCACCTTTATTCTTTCTTGTAAAGCTATTTTGATATAAGAAATGGTCTGTCACCCATTACAGATATCCATTTTGTCTTACATGCTTTCAGTTAGCTCTGGCAGATACTTGACAGTTCTGATTTTCCACTTTGTCTTTAGTTGTAGACTGTTCTTTCAAGACATTGAATGAGGACACGGAAACAAATTCCATGGAGTGTTAAACCTGTTCACAAAAAACAGAACAACCAACTCTGTGAAAACTGTTCAACAGTTATGGACAGCTTTGACAAACTGTCAGGTTACAACTAATGTAACAGTGTAAGGCAGACTTAGGCAGATTTTGCAAATCACTTATCAGGTTTGATTGAGGCATTCAAAAGCCTTTAGATCTTCTCTTAAGTGTATCATACAGGTTTGATTAAAAATCTACTCCTATGATATAGATTAGGTTTGATTGAGGTCTTTTTGTGCCTAACATATATATTAGAAAAAACGCACGACAAAATGAAATTGTGAAGAGTTAATGGAGTAAGATGTCGCATGAATTATTTTGTTTTATTAGTATATATATAACAGATATAAAATATTTTTTGGAATCATAAAAATCAAATCTATTAGCGGAAATAGATTGTTTGGTACCATAGAATATAATGACGTTTTAAAAGCAAGCCTCACGTCTTTGACCGCCATTTTCTAGGTTGGCCTGCTATTCTACTAAATTCATTTATTAAAACAGCGCATGTTATTAAATAGTACTTTATTAAATACAAAAGGTAAAATTCTTCGTGTTTTCCTTGTTGGGGTTGAATTTAAGTTTATAATCAGAAAATTTTATTCCACCTTTCTATTATATGCTTTTGCTTTTTTCCACCTCATCTAAAATTAAAAAAGTATTGTACTTCTTTTAAATAAGAAAAAGATAATACTATGATCAACAATTGTCTTTTAAATAAGAATGTCTTCTCCTTTATGAATTTTAAAAACTTTTAGCTTTTTTTTTATAAGTCTTTTTTGATTGAATTTTTTTTAGGAGTTTATTAATATAATAAGTTGTTAATCATAACTTTTTTCAAATAGTTTTTAAAAGTAATCAGTTTATTAAGAAAAAATTAAATTACAAAAGTAATATTAATTATTTATATTTTTAATTTGGTTTATTTATTTGTCATTTTATATTTTTTAGTTTGAGTTAATTTATAAAAACATATCTTAACAAAAAGTCCAGTTATAGATTAGTTTTGAAAAAAGACCCATTGTATCTTTATCAGTTTAGTTGATGATTTTTTTCCTTTCTTATTTTGAACGAGTTATTAACACCCGTTGCTGCGGGGTAAAAAATAATTAGTTTTAAAAATAAATATAAAAACAAATGAACAAAAATACTTTTCAAGGAATTCAAATAACGAAACACAATTGAATCAGGATCGAAAAGTGAAAATGGAAAGTTGATATAGATCTAAGAAGCAAGACAATTAATACTGTTAGTTGTTTATTATCATTGATTTCTAGATTTTGCAATGTTAAACAAACAATGTCTTATTAAATTGGATCGGAACCAGATTTAATTAATTAAATATTCATATCCATAATTTGAAAATTTGACATTGATTAGATTTACTCGTCAATTTAATTTGTTGCTTTTACTATCAAATCATATAAATTTATAAACATAATGTCTCTAATACATTGATCAGGGTTGGTCAACGATACATAGTAGTGTTCAATGTTATACATTATCATATTTAATAAAAAATCTAATAAAGCAATTTCATTAATTTTGTATCGTGCATTTGAATTATAAAATCTTTTTCATACAAGTAAACACAACATAATAGTTTCAAAACACAACTCCAAACATAAGTATAATTAAAATCATAATTTTAAATGTGTAAGAAAATGTTGTACTAATAAATGTTAAAATAAGACTAAACAAAATCTTATTAAAATAAAAGGGCTTAATAAAAGATAATGCTAAGATAATGACGTGTTATAAAAGAATTAAATTTAAAATAAAAAAAGAACGAACAAATGTCATTGGCCTACTCCATGCATTTGAATAATAAAGTATTTTTCATACGATTAAACATAACTCCAGACATAAGTATAATCATAATCATAATTTTAAGTGTGTATAAAATATTGTAATAATAAATGTTAAAATAGGAATAAATTAAAATGGTTGAATGAAAGATAACGCTAAGATTATGATGTGTTATGAAAAAATTAAATTTAAAATAAAATTTGAAAAAATGACATCGGCTTACTCCATCCATTTGAATAATAAAGTCTTTTTCATACAATTAAACATAACTACAAACATATGTATAATTAAAATCATAATATTAAGTGTGTAATAAAATATTGTAATAATAAATGTTAAAATAGGAGTAAACAAAAATTTATTAAAATAAAAGGGCTAAACAAAATATAACGTTAAGATAAGGGTGTGTTATGAGAAACTGAAATTAAAAAAGAAAAAAACGTCATTAACATAGCTGATATGTGTGTGTAATAAAATATTGTAATAACAAATGTTAAAATAAGAGTAAACAAAAGTTTATTAAAATAAAAGGGTTAAATAAAAGATAACGCTAATACAATGGTGTGTTATGAAAATTTGAAACTAAAAAAAACGTCATTGGCGTAGCAGATTTGTTATATATATATACTACAAAGATAAGTATAATTAAAATCATAATATTAAGTGTGTAATAAAAAATTGTAATAATAAATGTTAAAATAGAAGTAAACAAAAATTTATTAAAATAAAAGATGGGCTAAATAAAAAATAACGCTAAGATAAGGATGTTTTATAAAAAATTGAAATTAAAAAAAAAAGATAAAAGAAAAAAAAGGCCATTGGCCTATATGATATGGTAAGTGTGTGTGTGTATATCATTGCAGAATCTTAATTTAGTGCATAACTATAGAACCAATCTAAACCATTGGATTATTATATAACACTAGGGATAAGATGGTAATTATGAAATTAACATTGAATAAATTGTAGTCTATCAAGTTTGACTACCCACTTTGACCATTTTTTACTCTTTTAATATCGAAGGTACATGCAGTGTTGAATGTGTGAAATAAACTGTAATTCGACATTGAATGATCTCTATACAATACATTGAATTGAGGTCTACATAAAAAAAGATTTTACGAAAAATAAACACGTAAAAATTTTTTCAAAAAAAATATGTCATTACTGTTCTTATTAAATCAACCAACTTTTGACTACTAATTTTGACCATTATTTTGAATCTGTTAATTTTGAATGTACATGCAGTATTGCATCGACGTTGAATTATATCGGTCATGCTACATTGCATCGTGGTCTGGTAATTTTTTTTTACAAAAAATAAACGCGTAAAATTTTTTCGATAAAAATATGTCATTACTGTTCTCATTAAATCAACCAACTTTTGACTACTAATTTTGACCATTATTTTGGTTCTGTTAATTTTGAATGTACATGCAGTGTTGCATCGACGTTAAATTATATCGGTCATGCTACATTGCATCGTGGTCTGGGTAATTTTTTTTTTACAAAAAATAAACGCGTAAATTTTTTACAAAAAAAAATATGTCATTACTGTTCTCATTAAATCAACCAACTTTTGACAACTAATTTTGACCATTATTTTGGTTCTGTTAATTTTGAATGTACATGCAGTGTTGTATCGACGTTGAATTATATCGGTCATGCTACATTGCATCGTGGTCTGGGTAATTTTTTTTTTATGAAAAATAAACGCGTAAAATTTTTTCGAAAAAAAATGTCATTACTGTTCTCATTAAATTAACCAACTTTTGACTACTAATTTTGACCATTATTTTGGTTCTGTTAATTTTGAATGTACATGCAGTGTTGCATCGACGTTGAATATACGATATCAAGTGTTGATTCGACATTTAATGTTATTTTAATTTAAAGAAAAAGGATATTTATTTTACTAATGCCACTCTTTTTGCTATTTCCAGTCTATTCCTTTTTTACCCCTCAAAGAATTAAATAATCACTAATGTCAATTTTTTTTCACTAATTCCAAACTTTATGGTTTTAATCAAGACCATTAGATTAATCTAATCTATGGACGATATTGGTTCTACGGTTCTACACTAAATTTAGCATCTGCAATGATCTCCTCTCTCTCTCTCTCTCTCTCTCTCTCTCTCTCTATATATATATATATATATATATATATATATATATATATATATATATATATATATATATATATATATATATAATTCGTGGTTTCTATTTTGTTATTGGTTTGATATTTTGACATGTTAATTACTAGGGGCGACAAGGGTTTGGTTTATGGGTTTTTTGGTTTTTTCAGTTTGAAATTTTTGAATCCTAAACTAAAAACCAAATCAAACCAAATTCAAAGATACATAAACCAAACCATAAACCGAATTTGAACTCGGTTTAGTTTGGTTTACAAACCAAATATTCAATATCCAAAACAATCTACAAACAATTAAAGATCAAACAACAAACGTAAAACTTTCATGCATCTCAAATAGTCCAATATTAAGTATGTGATCCAAAAAAATATCAAGTTAAACATATATAAAACATTTTACATCAAAAGAAATTAATACTAAATTTCAAACATACATACACACACACACACACACACACACACACATATATATATATATATATATATATATATATATATATATATATATATATATATATATATATATATATATATATATATATATATGTGTGTGTGTGTGTGTGTGTGTGTGTTTGTGTGTGTATACATTTTTGGTAATTCGGTTTGGTTTGGTTTGGTCTGCTATCGGCTAGACCAGAATCAATCCAAAACTCAGTTTCAAAATCGGTTTTGTCTGAAACCAAATCAAAAACCAAAATTTAAATTTCATCCGTCCCGAACCAAAAACACCATTCATCTCTATAAACTACATTAACTGATCAACAATCCCAATCTATGTATATGCATCATTATATTGTTTTTTAGTCTCGGTGACTAGTGGCGGATCCAAGAATTTTTCTTATCGGTATCACTTTTTTAGAGTAAGTTTAATACTTAGATTTTCGAAATATAAATCTAAGATGAATCGGGTCACGGAAACGGGTTGCCCATACAAAATTAACAAATAACAAGATTATTCTACTTAAAAAACTACATAATATAATATCATTAAAACTTAAAACCAATAACTATCGTAAGTCATAAAGTTTTGCAACTGTTGCATTCGAGTCTTCGTCTATTGAAATCTTAAAGTTTTACAATTGTTGTCTTGGTAGATGTCACTCAAAAAAAATCTAGGTGTCACTTGAGTTTTTCATACATACGTACCTCAGAATTTTAAAAATTTATCGGTGTCGAGTGACACGCATTGTTTTGCACTAGGTCCATCTCTGACGGTGATAAAATTGATTTTTGTTTGTTCGAAGTTATGGACTAAATAGATAAAAAAAATCCCTAAAGAACTAAACCGCTAACACAATGAAAGGGTGTGCAGAGCTCGGGATTTGGTATTCAGTTTCGGTTTAGTGATCTTGGGTTTTCATTTTGGTCTGGTTTTATAAAATTTCATTTACAATGAAAGGGTGTACAAAACTCAAGATTTGATCGATACGAATTGGAACCAGTGTCATCCGGTTTGTCAGTCTAGTATCCAGGATGTGTTTGTTTGATGTGTTTTTAACATAAAGGATTTGAGTTTGGGTTTCATTAATATTGTTTGTTTATGAAATTATTACCAAATATTTGGAAATAATTGTCAAAAACTAAAAATCATTCACATTCGTGGGTTTTCTTTGTCCTATTATTTTTTTCTTTTATTTCTTTCGAACCTATCCTCATATACATACTCATTTCTAAACTCTTTAACAAACCAAACGCCCCCTCAGTTTCAGTTTTTGTTCTCGTTTTGGTTCGTTTTACGTATTTTTATTTAAAAGTTAGAAAAAATTAAGACCGAATGACTTTCATATGGAAGTTTAAAAGAACCTAGACAAATAGAAAAGGCAAGATTGCTTTTACGCGTGTGTGTCTATATATATATATATATATATATATATATATATATATATATATATATATATATATATATATATATATATATATATATATATATATATATATATATATATATATATATATATACACACACACATATATATATATATGTATGTATGTATATATGGAGGTTCTATGGGGCATCATATGCATCGGGAACCAAATGGGAACCAAAAATGCATTGCTTGTTTACAAAGGGTGAATTAAGGGCATTTTGGGAATGCTTAATAATATATTGTTAAATTATAAGATTTAATTTTATTATTTATCATTTATTTAGGAAACTAAATAAAATTATTAACCACCTTTCCATAGATCCATCTCCTTTTCTCTATATTTCACTTTCTCTTTCATGGCTAGCCTCTCTCCATCTCTCTTTCTCTCAACCAGTTTTCACAAGACAACCACTACTATTACCGCCAGACCCAGCACCACCATCGCTGTCCACCGTCGGTATGCAACTCTGCACCATACGTGTGCATCGATGTTGATGAGAATTTGCTTGCGTTTGTTGATCATGGTTTTTGAGTATCAGTTGTTTCACAAACAGTTCATTCTACGATTCTGTATCATGCTTATGGCTAGTCAAAGAATTCTAAGATTCTTTATTAATGTTGGTTATTGCTTCCAAGAAATAGTTGGACATGATGCACAACATCAATGCATCACGACAATGATGAACACATTGAAGACGTTGATGAACACGTTTAAATTTCAGAGATGCATCAGAAAATTAACACGTTTAAATGTCGAAATGCAACACGATTTTGGTGATGCATAATGATGGAACAAAGACGAGGGTGAATATGGCCGAAATGCATCACGATTTTGGTGATGCATAATGATGGAACAAAGACGATGATGAATATGGTCGAAATGCATCATGTTTGAAATTGAATTGGATGAAGATGCATCGTGTTTGAAGACGAATCCAATAAATTGGATGAAGATGCATCTTGTTTGTTTAGATTCGGATCAAGCATCTTCCGATTTTGTCATTCCGCGCGCGAGAAGTTATGCACCCGTGCACCCATTTTCAAGTTAATTACCCTTTTGCCACTACAATCTGAACCATTAAAATTCAAGATCTAAAGGTGCATACAGGTTCCCAAAGTACACAATGCATACACGTGCCCCATAGAACCTGACCCTATATATATATATATATATATATATATATATATATATATATATATAGATATATATATAGAATCAGGTTCATCAGCGTACCAATAAGATTCCAGCGTACCCTAATGTGAATGATCATTCACATATTTTTTTTTTTGAATAGACATATATAAGACAACATTATAAGAGTTCTTTTCAAAAGAAGCAACATCATAAATCTTGTGAATGATAAAAAAAGATCATGTGAATGATCATTCACACCATTCACATGGTGTGAAATGACCATTCACACCATTCACATGGTGTGAAATGACCATTCACATGGATGACCATTCACATAAATATGCATTGAGCATTCACATAATTTTTAAAGACACAGAAAGTGTGAATGTATATGAAATTCATATATCATGTGTATAACATTAAATTAAACATGGTTATGAGAAGAAAAAATTTAAAAAGTTTTTTAAGGTTGGTACCTTCGGGTGCACTTGATTTCGAGAGGTACCTTTTTGAACCTGAATCTATATATATATATAGGGATAAGATCCATTGTGAACAAGTTATTCGTTGTGAACGTTGTGAACAAATAAAAAAATACATATAATCATTCATGTATATCAAAAAGTGTTTGTAACAAGATTCATAAGATTTAAAGCTATTTTTTGGTTGTTCACAATGAATAAAGTGTTCACAAAAAATATTTAGTCTCTCTCTCTCTCTCTCTCTCTCTCTCTCTCTCTCTCTATATATATATATATATATATATATATATATATATATATATATATATATATGTGTGTGTGTGTGTGTGTGTGTGTGTGTGTGTGTGTGTGTGTGTGTGTGTGTGTGTGTGTGTGTTATAATCTAAATTGTAACATTGATTTTGTGAATATATTAAGAAATATGTAGGATTTTTAAATTTTCAGATCGATCGTTTCTTATTAACACATCACACATATATATACACTACATGCAAGAGTCATCCATCAATGGTGTTTGCATGGAAAACACTGTAGGTAGTTGCTTGTGGTTTTTTACAAAGGAGGAGATTATCCAGACATCTAGAATTTTATAACACTCCCCCTTAGATGATAATCTCTAAATAACAGTTCAACCATAAAGTGTTGTCTTCTTAAAAACCTTGCTAAACAAAAACCCAGTGGGAAAAAACCTTAGACAAGGGAAAAAGATTACAGCGATTGGTTGTCTCCCCCTCATGTTATCATCTGAAAGTCATCACGAATTTTGTAGATGTCGCATTCCAATGTTGTGAACATGCTTTCTGAAAATTGCTTTAGGAAGTGCCTTTGTAAAAAGATCTGCCGAATTGTTACTAAACTGAATGTATTTCATTTCAATCTGATTGTTCTTTATTAGATCTTGCGTGTAAGCAAAAAATCTTGGAGGAATATGTTTAGTTATGTCACTCTTGATATATCCTTCTTTCATCTGCGACACGCAAGCTGCATTGTCTTCATAAATCAAAGTTGGACTTTTGCTCATCTCTAGTCCACAAGAAGACAAAATAAGTTTTGTCATAGATTTCAGTCATACGCTTTCTCTACTAGCTTCGTGTAGTGCAATAACTTCAGCATGATTTGAGGATGTTGTAACAAGTCTTTGCTTCTGAGAACGCCATGAAATTGCAGTACCACCATTTAAAAACACGTATCCTGTTTGAGATTTTGCTTTGTGTGGATCAGATAAGTAACCTGCATCTACATATCCAAGTAAACCTTCTTTTTAATTGTTTGAATAAAATAATCTCAAATCAGTGGTTCCTCGAAGGTATCGGAAAATGTGTTTGACTCCTATCCAATGTCGTTTGGTGGGAGCTGAACTAAATCTTGCCAACCGATTTACTGCAAAAGAAATGTCAGGTCGTGTACAGTTTGTAAGATACATTAAAGCTCCAATTGCACTAAGATATGATACATCTGGACCAAGTAAATCTTCATTCTCTTCTTGAGGACGTAATGGATCATTATCAACATTAAGTGATCTAACAACCATTAGTGTGCTTAAATGATTTGCTTTGTCCATGTTGAAACGTTTTAAGACCTTTTACGTATAATTTGACTGATGCACAAGTATGTCATTGTGCATGTGCTCTATCTGTAAACCAAGACAATATTTGGTTTTTCCAAGGTCTTTCATTTCAAATTCTTTCTTTGTAATTTGATTGAATACATCTCTTTGGGTTTGTTTCCTAATGCTTCTGGCATTTTAAATCCTTCAGGAATTTTCATATAAATATCACTATCAAGTGATCCATACAAATAAGCCGTAACAACATCCATTAGACGCATTTCCATATTTTTAGCAACGGTAAGACTAATTAAGTATCTAAAAGTGATTGCATCCATTACTGAAGAATATGTCTCCTCATAATCAATTCCTGGTCGTTGAGAAAAACCTTGAGCCACATGTCTTGCTTTGTATCTTGTAATTTCGTTTTTCTCATTTCGTTTTCTTATGAATACTCATTTGTATCCTACTGGTTTTACAGCTTCAGGTGTGAGGATGATAGACCCAAAAACTTTTCGTTTATTTAACGAATTTAATTCAACCTGCATAACTTCTTTCCATTTAGGCCAATCAATTCTGTTTTGACATTCAACCACAGACTTTGGTTCTGGATCATCATTTCCAGTAATGATATCGTATGCAACAGCATAAGAAAATTTTTCATCAATATCTTCCATTTCATTTCTGTTCCATATGATATTTGTATGGACATAATTGATTGCAATCTCTGTGTTGGAGTCATCTATTTCCACCTCTTTGGAAGTATCGTTATTTTGTATTTCTCCAGGAACACCTTTCTTATTGTCAATCATATTTTCAGAGCTCTTTCTCTTTCGAGGATTTTTATCCTTGGAACCAAATGGTCTTCCACGTTTCAGACGTGTTTTTGATTCTTGAGTGACTTTATCATTAGCTCTTTTATTTGGAATTTCAATCCTAGCAGGTGTATTTGCTGCTGGCACATATGATTTAGTCATTCTTTTAGTATCAGTGAATGTATCAGGCAGTTGATTTGCAATTTCTTGTAAATGCATTATTTTCTGAACTTCGAGTTCACATTATTTTGTCCGAGTGTCAAGATGAATCAATGATGGTTCACACCATGTACATCCTTCTCTTTGCTTTTACTTTCTCCCCCTAATGCTGGGAAAATTGCCTCATTGAAATGGCAATCAGCAAACCGTGCTGTGAAAACATCACCTGTCAGTGGTTCAAGATATCTTATTATAGAAGGTGTTTCATACCCTACATATATACCCAATCTTCTTTGAGGTCCCATTTTTGTACGTTGTGGTGGTGCAATAGGAACATATATTGCACAACCAAAAATTCGAAGATGGGAAATGTTTGGCTCATGACCAAAAGCAAGTTGTAGAGGAGAAAATTATGATAAGAACTTGGTCTTATACGAATTAGCGATGCATCATGTAAAATTGCATGTCCCCAAACAAAAACTGGAAGTTTTGTCTTCATTAATAATGGTCTAGCTATTATTTGAAGACGTTTAATTAATGATTCAGCTAAACCATTTTGTGTATGAACATGAGCAACTGGGTGTTCAACACTAATTCTAACAGACATGTAATAGTCATTGAAAGCTTAAGATGTAAATTCACCAGCATTATCAAGCCTTACATTTTTAATGGTATAATCATGAAAATGTGCTCTTAATTTAATAATCTAAGCAAGAAATTTAGCAAAAACCACATTACGGGTTGACAATAAACAAACATGAGACCATCTGCTTGATGCGTCTATTAAAACCATGAAGTATCTAAATGGTCAACATGGTGGATGAATTGGTCCACATATATCACCTTGAATTCTCTCAAGAAACATTGGGGTTTCTTTTCCAATTTTAGTTGGTGAATGTTTCACAATAAATTTTCCAAGAGAACATGATGTACATGGGATCATTTTACCTGTTTGAGGGATCTTCTGGTCCTTTAATGGATGTCCATTTGTACTATCATTTATCCTCTTCATCATGGTTGTTCCTGGATGACCTAATCTGTCATGCCATAAACTTAATTCTCCAGGATCATAACATTTTTCTTTGACCACCAGATGTGATTCAACCATGTTTATATATGTATAATGTAAACCAAAACCAAGTGTTGGTAGTCTTTCTACTACATGGTTATTGTCAATAATATGCATAAATTTCTTATTCTCTATCGTCACAGTCTGAGTATTATACCCATTAAGGTGTATGTCATTGAAACTCAACAAGTTTCTTTTAGACTTTAGTGAAAATACAGCATTATTTATCAAAAACCTTGTACCATTAGGTAATATAAAATGAGTCTTTCCAATTCCCTCAATCAGATCTGCAGGACCTGATATGGTATGTATATTTGCTTTACTTGGCTTTAATTCTGAAAAGTATTTCTTCTTTTTAAGAATTGTGTGTGCAGTTCTTGATGTAGTTCTTCGATAAAATTCATTTTAGACTTCTAATCATAAAAAATAAAGTAATAAGTAAATATGATAAAATTTGTTAAGGAGAAACACATCCATATTATTATTGAAAAAGTGCAATACATGATACAAGAAATAAAACATACCTTAGGAAAGACGAAAACACGATTACATTATTAGATATCTAAATCATCAAAGAAATCTGAAGCATTCAGTTCGGGCATTGAAACATGAGGGAGATCGGTAAAATTTGTTTCTTTCTCTTTTCCTTTAAGAGACTCTTCATAAAGTTTGCATAGATGTGGTGTTGTGCGGCAAGTTCTTGACCAATGACCAGTCATTCCACATCGGTAACAAAGATCTTCAGGATCTTGAGAAGCACTAGCCTTTTGTTTATCATTTTTGGGTCTTTCTTGTGATTTAGATTTCTTATCACGTGGAATATTATTATGACCACGTCCACGTCCACGTGAATGACCTCTGTTATGATTACAGTTATGATCATAGTCATGATTATAACTATAATTATTGTTTTGATTATAGCCATGGCCACGGCCACGGCCTCGTTTACGACCAAATCCCCGTTCTTGTCCATGTGTTGTACTTTTAGTTGTAGCATTTGCTTCAGGTAATGCTAGTGATCCAGTTGGACGAGATTGGTGAAATTTTTCATCAAAAGTTCATTGTTTTTCTCTGCAACTAGAAGAACGGTGTTAAGTTTAGAATATTTTATAAAATTTTGCATCCGACACTGTTGTTGTAAGGTAACATTTGATGCATGAAATGTTGAGTATGTTTTCTCCAACATATCTGCATCTGTAACTGTCTGGCCACAAAATTGGAGTTGTGAACATATTCTGAACAGTGTAGAGCTATAATCATTCACTTTCTTAAAATCATGGAATCTCAAATTATTCCAATCATTTTTGGCATTTGGAAGCAAAATCTCCCTTTGATGATCATATCTTTCCTTTAAACCTTTCCATAGAATACTTGGATCTTCCGTATTCATATACTCAGATTTTAAATTTTCATCAATATGTTTACGAAGAAATGCATTTGCTTTTGCCTTTTCTTGAATTGAGCAATTGTTGTTTTCATTTAGTGTTTCTACAATACCCATTGATGTTAAAAGTACCTTTACATCAATGCTCCATGGCATGTAATTATTGTCATTTACGTCCAATGCAACAAATGATAACTTCTCAAGATTTGTCATATTGACTATCAAAATAAAAGTTAAACAACATAAAATTAGCATTAATTTATTTCAATAAGAAATACAACACATAATAGTGGGAGAATCGTAAACGAAAATAGAAGCAGAAAAGGATACATCTCATCAAATCGACGTTGCAACAAAGAGTAGAAAAGTATTGAAAGTATTACAATAAGAAAAATAAAAAACGAGAGAGGCATCTTCATTCTTCAACCAGTTAAAAGTTGATGATTTAATGAAATGTTGAAGTTTTATATTGGAGTATTTATAGAGAGAAAAATCGAGTCATCAAACGGTCGAATTTTTTTCTTTTGACCGTTACAACAATTATGTAACCGTTGTTAAATTTTAATAAAAAAATGATTAAAAGATAATTTTCATTTAATGTAGAATAATGATTAAAAATATATAAAAAACACTTGTTATAAAGAAGACAAAAAGAATTAATAGTTTGCATTATAAGAACAAAATATTAATTGATGTAAATTAGTAATCATAATTAATGAAGAAAATAAATGTTAGTATGTATAAGTAAACGTTAGTACATAAATAAACGTCAGTATGCATAATTAAACAATAGTACATAAATAAACGTTAGTATGCATAATTAAATGCTAGTACATAAATAAAATGTTAGCAACAATTATTTAATTTTTAGTATAAGTAAAAACGTTAGTATAAATAAAACGTTTGTAAACATAATTAAAATGTTAAAAATAATAATACATGTTAGTTGTCCATAAGATGTATTATTATTGTTATCGTAAAAATTATTTATGGTAATTATATATCTTCTCATTATATATATATATATATATATATATATATATATATATATATATATATATATATATATATATATATATATATATATATATGGTTAGATGTCAAAAACAGCAATAACTTTTTTGTACTTTTACCGTTTATACCCACATTATTTATTTTTTATCATTAATAACAACAACTTTTGTATTTTTTGCCGGTTATACCAACTTTTGACCTGGAAACCTGTTATAGCAGGTTACCATCAATTAATACCAACTTTTATATTTTTACCAATAATAGCAACAACGTTTTATATTTTTACCAATAATAGCAACGACTTTTAATTTTTTACCAATAATAAAAACATATCAAATTAAATTTTTCTTTATCTTTAACTAATCATTACATTAAAGAAACTAAATTTATGAAAATCAAAATACAATCAAATAAGTTCATAATCCATTTTTTGTTTAAATTTTGTTAGAAATAAATCAAATGCAATGTGTGCCTATAAAAGAGATAAAAGATAATGTTGTCTATAGACATTAAAAAATTAAGATTATTTTAATGTGTCATATTTTCATGCGTATTCGGGTTTTATAGGTATGATAGGGTCGACCATTTAAGTGTAACATGACAATGTGAAACTTAAATTATTTTGTATAAGATGTCATAGAAATATAATGAACACATTATGCTACATTTGTATTCTTTTTTGGATACTTAGTTCAACAATATTTGCATTATTTATTTATTTGATAAATAAATGAATAATATTATAAATAATTATGATTTAATCATGGATACTTAGTTCTTTATTTATTTGATAAAAAATGGTAATATTTAAAAAGTTGCATCCATTTATTTTATGAATAATTATATATGATTTAATAATCCAATTATTCTATCTCTAACAAAATTTGGATGCAAATATAAATTATGAACTTATTTGAACGTTATCTGATTTCCATAAATTTAAATCATATATAATCATCCATAAAATAAAGGGGCGTATCTTTTAAATATTATCATTTTATTTATCAAATAAATAAAATACTAGTTATCCATAAATGGTCGCCCCTATCATACCCCTATAAGGTAAAATTAGGAGTGTGCAAAAAAACCAAAAACCAATCTGAAACCAAAAAAACCAAACCTTTGGACTTTGAATTTTCAAAAACCAAAATTTTCGGTTTGGAGGTCAAAATAACGGAAAAAACCAAACCAAACTGAAGTTTTATAGGTTTAAATTTTATAAGTACTCTTCCTTCGTTACATTTCTTCATTTTAGTTTTTTATTGAATATAGAAACTGATGTTTCGGTTTGGTTTTTGATTTTTTTCAAAAATCAATACATGCTCACCCCTTATCAAAATAATCTTTATTTTTTAATGTCTATAGAAAACATAATTTTTATATTTTTTATAGGCACACATTGCATTTGATTTATCTCTAACAAAATTTAAACAAAAAATGGATTATAAACTTATTTTATTGTTATTCGATTTTCATAAATTTAGTTTTTTTTAAATAATAATTAGTTAAAGATAAAGAAAATTTAATTTGATATGTTTTTATTATTGGTAAAATTTTACTAGTCGCTGCTATTATTGGTAAAAATATAAAACGTTGTTGCTATTATTGGTAAAAAGGTAAAAGTTGTTGGTATTAATGGATGGTAACCTGCTATAGCAGGTTTCCAAGTCAAAAGTTGGTATAATCGGTAAAAAATATAAAAGTTGTTGCTATTAATGATAAAAAAATAAATAATGTGGGTATAAACGGTAAAAGTATAAAAAGTTGTTATTTTTGGCATATATATATATATATAGAGGTTAAATTGAGAACTTTTATGCATCGAGAACCTCGAGGAATTTTGTGCATCAGATAATCTAACAAGGGTGCACAAATGGCATTTACGGAAAACTAAAAATATGGTAATTAATTTATTTCTAAAAATCATTAATAGATATTTAGGAGTTACATTTTGAATTAAAATCTCATATTAACTACATTCCTCATTTTCTTCCCCATTTCTCTCTCTCTCTCTCTCTCTCTCTCTCCCTTTCTCTCTCTCTCTCTCTCTCTCTCTCTCTCTCTCTCTCTATATATATATATATATATATATATATATATATATATATATAATCGTGTTCTTCATGATTTTTCTTAGATGATGATGATTTGAAGACGAAGATTAACGATGAACAACGATGATGATGAACATGAACAAGAGAGGTAACCGATGATAATTATGAAGAACATGATGCATAGATGGATGATGAACGATGAATAATG
This sequence comes from Centrapalus pauciflorus, assembly GCA_020465985.1. Taxonomy (NCBI): domain Eukaryota; kingdom Viridiplantae; phylum Streptophyta; class Magnoliopsida; order Asterales; family Asteraceae; genus Centrapalus; species Centrapalus pauciflorus. Next base: position 90,964 of record JAANYP010000746.1, on the reverse strand, counting down.
ATAATGCATAGATGGATGATGAACAATGACAATGCATAGATGGATGATGAACAATGAACAACGAAAAATGATGATGCATAAATGGACGATGAACAATGACGATGCATAGATGAATGATGAACAAGTTGAACATGATGCATAGCTCAATGAAGAATATGAACGACAATCACGATGCATAAAAGAATGATGAACAAGTTGAACACGATGCATAAATGAATTTTTGTATTTTTTTTTGTTAAATGCGTCTTTTTTTTAACATGATGCATAGATAAACAAGATTAACGATGAAATGCATCGATATCTATCATCTTTTTTTGAATTTGTGTAATTTTTGTTAAATTTGGAAATGTATCAATTGAATTTATTTGGCATTTATTATTTGATTATTTGTTGAAATATTAAAATTTAATGAGGTATGCACATTCCCCAAAATGTCCTTCCTTGATTGTTCCTATAATGCACAAGTTGCATAAAATTGTCCAACTATTTACCCTTTTGCCATTAATCTAATCCATACAATTTTGTGATCTAATAGATGATATAGGTTCTTTTGTACCTCGATACATAAAAGTTCATAATTGAACATCCATATATATATATATATATATATATATATATATATATATATATATATATATATATATATATATATATATATATATATATATATATATATATATATATATATATATATATATAATATGGTTCATGTGAGTGCCTAAAAAATGCAGATTACCGTGAGTACCTGTGAACACACGGGTTTCCAATGTGAACATGCACTGAAAAAAAGTTTTTTTAAAAAAATTTCCATATTCATTTAGATACAGATAATATAAGGCTATTTGTAAAAATTACATACATTCACAATTATGAGCATCTTAAAAGTCATGTGAACGTGAAAAAATTAATGTGAACATGCTTAGTGTGAATATACGTTCACAACTGTGCAGTTGATGTGAACACACACGTTTCACATTGTAAATTTGTAATCCCGAATATTATCAGCACCTTTAATGTTCTTTATCAAATCCGAAGAAGAATCAAGCTCAATAATTGAGAAATGATGAAGAAAAGACAAATGGAATATTGAAAGTGAATATGCAAAATGGCGGCTGTTGTATTCTCTTTGTTTCAACCGTGTGATTACAATGAAACCCTAGGAGCCTATTTCTAGGCTCCATTAGTTAACTATTGAACATTGTCAACTTTGGTCCCTTGACTTTTACAATGAACTAAATTACAAGGAAATAAAATACAAGGAAACTACTAAGTAAATAATTATTACAAAACAACTCCCTATTATCGAAATAAAATGTCTAACACTCTTCCCCTTTTCGATCATTTAGGAGGTCCTGAAACTCTGGCATGATCCGTAGATTCTCGGAGTCCAAGGATGACGTCGAAGCGTCTAGTCACTTGTCTCAAATGTAGCCGTTCGTTCAGGAGTTCAATGCTGCTGAGGGTATCCTGAATCTCCTCTGGTGAGCATCTTTGTTCAGGATCTGGTTGAGCGTCAAAGTCTTGAACTTTCTGTGTAAGCGCGGCTCGAACCAATCTGAGTGTACCATCAGAGTAACAAGGAAGATCCTCAAATCGCATGAACCTTTTGTAGCCCTTGTGATTGACAAAAATGACACCCGGGCCTCCTCTGAAAATAACTCTGTAGGCCGGATGGTGGGCTAGAAGGAAGCTATCCTATTCCGGTGCTCGAAGACCCACTTTAACCATCGCGCTCTCGATAGCCATCTGGAAGTCTCTAATGATCGAGCGACGGTTCATGCTTCGAACTAAGGCACCCAAAGCAGTCATGCGAGACAAATGTCCTTTAATGCGATTTTTCAATCGCTCGTGTAGGAATTCGACGTCGTCCACATTTATGAAGTCTAGGTCATTCTCGAAGAACTCATCAGCAGTGCCATCTTCTCTTTCTACTTGAAAGGCGGGGTATTATACTTTTGCCCTTTTGCACATGGTGATAGAAATGAGTTTCTTTATCTTCGATTTGGACACTTTTGACCTTCTCTCCCTGAGCATTAGTTGATTGTATTCGGCCTGTTCAGCTTTGGTTACATTTGTGAGTTCCATAAGTAGGCGTCTGCTGAAGGATCCAGGCTTCTTTCTGAATACCATTTTAAATCTTTCTTCTAGGTACGGGTTCTGAAACTGCTCAGGGGGAAACTTCTGTAGGAACTCTTTGAGGCCCTGAACGGGGGGTTCTTCGATTTTAGACCTTTTGGCTTCAAGAAGTTTAATGATTGTCCCCCGCCGTTCTTGTCGAAGTTTGTCTTTTTCTTCTTGAGGCAGTTTTTGTACTTTTCCTTTTGAATAATGGTCGACCCAGAATAAATCATTTTTCCTGTATACACCATGTCCTTCTGGAGTTTCATCAAAGCAGTCGACCCTTTTGGTTTGAGAAGGACCTGGTTGTTCGGTTTGTTGGACTGGAGGAGGGCTTGGAGATCTAGGAGGGCTAAGGACAATATGGGATCCTTTGAGTGACTGGGGAGCTTGAATGGATGAAAGGATTTCTTCTTGATGGGCTGGCGGTGGTGTGTTTAGGAAGTCAAAGGAAGAGGATGAAGATTTTTTCGTTGGAGATTCGGGTTCAGGCTTAGAAATTAGTAAGGGTTCGTTGTCGTCAATATCGGGTGCTGAATCAGATACCAATATGATTTCAACTTTCTCATGAGGTTCCTCGAACTCTACCATTGCTGTCATCGGATCCAGTGGAGCTGGACCCTCGAACATGGGCTCGTCTTCTATCATTAGGAATTCATGAGCCTCCTGCCTCTGTTCCCCTGACCCCTGAAACTCTGTCCCTTCTGTGGTCTCTGCTCCCCCTATTAATAGCATGGAGTCCTCATACTGAACCTTTCGCCTTTTCTCCCCCTCATGACGATCAGGGTCGTCCCGATCGCCATGCTTTCTTTTTGGGGCCTCTGCTTGAGGGCGGCACTGGAGTTCGATTACCGCCGACTCGAGGCGGTCCATTTGGGAATTTAACTGCTCTTGGACTTGAAGAATTAATCGGTTAAGTGCATCGATCTTGTCCGAGAGCTCTGAGATTTGATTTTAAACTGAATGGGAACCTGGTGGGGGGCCATCTTCGGAAGCGACACCCTTACCCTTTATTAGTGAAAGTAGGGCGGTGTGACGCTCCTCGGCAGCTTCCCTTTGGGCGTCCAGGTCAGCCCGGGTAATCACGCCGGCAGCACGTAGAGCTGCCGTTAACATCTCCAAATTGATTGGGAGATGGCCGGAAGTGGATGGCATTGATTGAGCCACTCCCGGTCTTCCTTCCGTCATTTCTGGCTCCTGTATAGGACGCGCAGATCCGGAAGTTTGAGGAGCTGCCACGGAGGCAGCTCTTGGGGATGCCACGGAGGCATCGTGTGGTGTTTGTATATTGGGGGATGGAAACATGAAAGAAGGAAGTGCGGTCACATGGGGAGGAGTGTGACCTCTTTCAACACCGCCACTCTCCGAATGAGAGGGCGATGAAGTATGTGCTATGACCCCGTGAAATGAAGTGGTTTCCCTTTGAGGGGAAACCAAGTGGGTGGTGGTGGTGATTTCGACCGTTGGACTGACGGTCTTATGGTGGGGAGTCCGGCTAATTGGGCTTAGTTCACCCTCAGATTGCATATCCCTCGCTCGCACGACAGAGACGGTTCTTTCTGAATCCGCCGTCTCTGCTGCCTCACCGCCTGCTTCCTCCCTCACTAACACAGGCTCCCTCTCACCAGTACCCAGAGATTGTTGGACTTCCACCCGAGCTCCCTCATTCTCACTCATGCTCGCCTCACCTTCGGATTGGCTAGTCTCAGACGGTTCTGACTGAGACTCATCCGGATAACACTCTTGAATATATGCCCGAACCCGTTCCAACCCCCTTGACCTCATTAGCAAAGATAGAGGTATTTTCATTATCGGCACTGTGGGGGCCCCCTTTGGCAAAGTTAACTTTTGAATAGCCACTGTGGGGTAGACGTCTGCCTCAGGACGTTCATGGATATCGTCATCATGGTCCATGGCATACTGGATGATTAGCTGTAGAAACCGTTGGAGAGGTTTGTATTTTCTGCCTTTCTTGGTTCCCCTCTCCATGTGGACTCGTTTTAGTTCCTCGAAGAGGAAAGCAGCATAATCCACATGGCGGTCAAAGGCAAAGCCTGTGAACATGGCTAGTACCTGAGCCGATGCAGAGTCGTGGCCGGAATGCTTCGCGGTGAAGCATTTGTTGATTACATCAAAAAGTATCCGCCAGTAGGATGGAAGATTTTTGGTGCGGAAATCTGAGGGTTTGGAAAGAGGGCCATCATAACCCAGAGTTTGGATTTCAGCTAGGGTTTCGGTGATGGATGGGTTGGGATCAAAATGTTCGCGGGTTGGAAGGTAGAATTCGGCTGGTAGGTGAAGGATGTGGCGTCTGGTGGATATGGTGAGTTTGACTGGAACACAGTCTATGGTGGATGTAAAGTGAGGTTCAGGGTCAGGAAAGTATTGTAGCCTGTTCCAGAATTGTTGCAAATAGATCTGGGGAACAGCAATGGCGGTGGATAAGGCGTAATGGATTGGATGGCGAGTGAGGATGTCGAATGCAAGGGTTTGGGGTTCTTTGGTTAGGATGGAAACGTCGAGCTGCCAGTTGTGTGGAATAAACTCGACAAACTCGGCGATGGGGAGGATGGATTGTTCTGGGAGTTGGGCGTTATTATTTGGGATGGGGTATGGTAAGAATAACGGCTGGTTCCATAATCCTGTAATGTGCATCAGAGTTAGAATAAGAAGACTTAACTGATAAGGCATTGATGTGAAGTCTAGATTAGTGTGAAATAGAAACTGCCTGATCTGTTTAGCATCGGGTCTTTATTAGTAGAATTTTATTCTACTAATAAAGTCCAAAGTCAATCGTTAAGAGACCGATGTTAGACCAGACTTTTTCACTCAAACACTAGTCCTAACTCTAATCAATGGTGCACTTTGAGGAAAATATTTTTGTATATTTGAATTTATAAAAAAAATGCAAAAATGAAAAAATATGAAAAAAAAATGCTAAGTGTTGGATTTCGGATGGTCCGAATTTGGATGAACAATGTCACCGAATTCGGATCAGGCCGAAATCCGGATGATGCATGAATGGTTTGTGTGGGGTCCGAATTCGGATGAGGTGACAGTAGTGGCCGAATTCGGATGGGTGTCCGAAATGCATAGAAGTGGTGATGTGTGTGGTGGTCCAAATTCGGATGGTACATGAACATGTTCCGAATTCGGATGAGGTGCAGATGGAAATGTTATGTATGCAGGAATGACAAGGAACCCAACTCGGATGGTAACCGAATTCGGATCCAATCCGAGTTCGGATGCACAGTGATGATGCAATGCGACTTAAGTTAATTTTCAAAATTCCTTGAAGGACCGAATTCGGATCAGTGTGGACCGAATTCGGATCTACAGTGACCGAATTCGGATCAACAGTGACCGAATTCGGATTTCGGATGGTTGAAAAATTGAAAATTTTAAACTAAGTGGGACGTCTGAATTCGGATGATGGTCCGAACTCGGACATCCGAAATGCATGAGAGCAGTTAATGAGTTCATGCAAAAAATAAACGTGAACAGTTGAAACTTAACCAAAATGCATGAAATTACAGATCCTAGTCTAAATATGCATGATGAACATTTTATCTAATTACAACTAAATGAAAAACACACATTAAACAACCCAAAAATAAGAAAAACCGAAAAGAAAAGGTAAAGAAAATTTGAAAATCAAACACACAAAACATGAAGTTAAACACTGAAATAAATGTAGAAACAGGTTACCTGGAAGTGCCGAAGTTGAAAAATGCTAGAAAATCGGAGAAAAACGATATTCCAAAAGCTTGGAATGGAGGTGTGGGCGGTGGGAGTGGTCGTCGGAAGAGAGAAAGAGAGAAGAAAGGTGAAGAAAACTTGAGAGAGAAGGAATTTGGAGACTTTGACCGTTTGACCCACCCTTTTAAAGGGTCTCGGGTCGGGTCGGGTCAGAAGATCCGTGCCCCTTTTCCCAGAAGATGGGCCGCCGGATTGTTTACTTAACACACACACAAAAATAAAAAGTTGGGCTTTTTTAAGAAAATAAACAAAGAAGATTTTTAATAAAAAGTTTGGCCCAATGTTATTAAATCTTTTTGAATTTTTCCATGAAACTATAAAATAGAATATTTTTGGTATTTTCTTTGATCATTTAAGTTAAGATAAAATAAACTAAACTAAAATAAAATAAACTAAACTGTTTTTGGGTTTTTGATAAATTTGAACAATTAAAATCTTTTTGTGATTTTCTGACCTATTAAATTAAACTTAAAATTAAATGAAAATATGACCAACCTAAAATTTGAAATTTGACTACAAAAATTAAAAAATAAAGAATTATAAAAATTTAAAATCCTAACTATACTCCCCCTCAAATAAATACCGGTTCTTTTCCTTTTGATTTTCTGATTAAGCTCGTTAACCCTTTTAGCCTTAAAAATACAGACAAACCTGGATATTGTTTGCGTCCCACTCCGTGATGAACAATTCACATAGCAATTTGTTAGGATCATTTATTATTAAAAATGTACACAGATAAGGAAATATTGAGTTTCAATTTTGTGATAATCCTTAAATTTAAATAACAGATATTTTCTAAAATAAAGGAATTTCAATCACGATTGATTGAAATAGAATTATTTAAGACAATATCTGATATTTAACTGGAAGGAGGATTCAACATGCCGATATGGGATACTAAAAACTGAAAACGATGTTCGTCTAAAGCTTTAGTAAATATATCCGAAAGTTGATATTCCGTGCTAACAAAATACAACTCAATGGTTCCCTTTTCTACGTGATCTTTAATAAAATGATACCTGATATCTATGTGTTTTGTTCGAGAGTGCTGCACGGGATTGCAAGAGATGGCAATTGCATTTCGGGAATCACAGTAAATTGGGATATTGGTTAGTGAGAATCCATAATCGCGTAATTGTGTTCTCATCCACAGCACTTGAGAGCAACAGCTTGCAGCTGCTACATACTCAGCCTCAGCTGTAGATGTGGAAACACAATCTGTTTTTTGGAAGACCAACTCACCGGTCTATCTCCTAAAAACTGTATTCCTCCCGACGTGCTTTTTCTGTCAACTCTACAACCTGCAAAATCAGCAACTGAAAAAGCGGTAAGATCGAAATCGGTTCCCTTTGGATACCATAGACCAAGTTCGGGTGTACCCTTAAGATAACGAAAAATGCGTTTTACCGCAGTTAGGTGTGATTCTTTTGGGTCGGCCTGAAATCTAGCACAAAGACATGTTGAAAACATTATATCCGGCCTACTAGCAGTCAAGTATAGTAAGGATCCTATCATCCCTCTGTAAGTTGTATTATCAACACTTTTCCCAGAAGGATCGGTGTCTAACTTACAGTTGGAGGCCATGGGAGTTGCGATACTCGTGCAAGAGTCTAACTTATACTTCTTGAGAATGTCAAGCGTATATTTCGACTGGTTCATAAAATTCCCATCCTCAAGTTGTCTGACTTGTAATCCGAGGAAAAAGTTCATTTCCCCCATCATACTCATCTCGAACCTGGACTCCATTAGGGCTGAAAAATCCTTACAAAAATTACTGTCAGTAGATCCAAATATAATGTCGTCGACATATATTTGTACTAGCATTATATGTGGGCCTTCCCTTTTTGTGAACAGAGTTGTGTCCACCACACCTTTATAGAAACTGGCAGAAATAAGGAAATTTGAAAGACTATCATACCATGCTCGAGGTGCTTGTTTTAAACCATAGAGGGCTTTATCTAGCACATAAACATGGTCAGGTTTATGTGCGTCAACAAAGCCTTGTGGTTGTTCAACATACACCTCCTCGTTAAGTTCACCGTTTAGAAAGGCAGTCTTGACGTCCATTTGGTACACTTTGAAATCTTTGTGAGCCGCGTACGCCAAGAAGATTCTGATTGCTTCGATCCATGCAACTGGAGCGAAGGTCTCATCATAATCTATCCCTTCTTGTTGTCGGTAGCCTTTGGCAACAAGTCTTGCTTTATTCCTTATCACAATGCCGTTCTCATCTCGTTTGTTCTTAAAGATCCACTTTGTTCCGATCACTGTACGGTCTTTTGGTTTGGGAACTAACCGCCATACTCTTAGCTGTTCAAACTGGTTGAGTTCCTCTTGCATTGCAACTATCCAATCTGGATCTGTTAGGGCTTCATCCACACGAGTGGGCTCTATCATACTAAGGAATGATGCGAAGAGGCATTCATTAGCAGATGCCCTACGAGTTTGGACTCCTGTTGAAACATCACCAATGATTTGATCTGATGGGTGACTTCGGGTCCATTTAATCTCGTGTGAAAGGGGTGATCGGGATGGAACCTCTGTGGTTAATATGGGGATGGATGAAGATTCATGGTCAATGGTTTCAAATGATGGTACCACTAGTTCCGGTTCGATTCCCGAGTGTTCAGGTGAGGGAAGAATTGTTGGTATTATATGTGAGGGTATTATAGGAGTAGATTCAACTGCGGATGTGACGGTGGATGATGTAGATGGATGAGGGTATGTTGATGTAGATGGAGCAGAAAAACTTTGTGCCGCAGTTGAACTGGAAGGATTACCTACATTATTGACAACATTAGACACACTAGCGTTAGGACCGAAAAATTCAACATAAAAAGGATCAAACAAATTAACCAAATCAGAAGAAGAAAAAGAAATGGGGTTATTAGAAGAGTCTCCAGGCATTTGAGTAATGTGAGGTCCTGATTGATCAACTTCGGGTGCCAGTTCAGCCAACTCATCAAATGTGACATGCACACTTTCATTGACTGTTTTGGTTCGGGTATTGAATGCGTGATACGCTTTCGAGTTGGATGAGTATCCAATGAAGATCGCTTCATCCGCCTTTTCGTTAAACTTCCCGAGGTTGTCTTTGTCGTTCAGCACATAGCACCTGCAACCAAATACACGTAAGTACTTGATAAATGGTACTTTATTCAAAAAGAGTTGGTAAGGAGTTTTGTTAAAGCGCTTATGGATAATGGAGCGATTTTGTGTATAACATGCTGTTGATACGGCTTCGGCCCACAAGAACGGAGGTAGCTTAGAGTATGTGAGCATTGTACGAGCGGCTTCCACAAGCGTACGGTTACGCCTTTCCACGACCCCATTTTGTTGAGGTGTTCGAGCAGCAGAGTATTGATGCTGAATACCTTTGGATCGAAGGAAGCCCTCAACTACCGAGTTCTTGAACTCCGTGCCGTTATCTGATCTGATTGATTGCACTGACAGCTGCTGTTGGGTCTCGACACTCTTGATAAAATCTATGATTTCTTGAGCTGTCTCGTCCTTGGAACGCAAGAACCTGACCCAGGTATATCGTGAATAGTCGTCAACGATAACCAACACATATCGTTTCCCGTTTATGCTTTGAGTCCGCATCGGTCCGCATAAATCCATGTGAAGTAACTCCAATACTCTTTTTGTTGATGGTTCGGGCTTTGGTTTGTGAGATGATCGTTTCATTTTTCCTTTCTCACAAGCTCCACACCAATGGTCCTTTCATAGCGCAATTCAGGAAGACCTTTAACCAATTGTTTCGCAACCAGCTTGTTGATATTATCAAAGTTCAAATGGGATAATCTTCGATGCCACAACCAAGAGTCTTTTGAAGAGGCTTTTGATAGTAGGCAAATGTTATCCTTCACTATTAGCTTAGCTACGTCAATGGTGTAGAGGTTAGAGTTTCGGGAACCTGTTAGGATTTCTTTTCCATCCATACTCTTAACACTGCAATTCTTAGCTCTAAAAGTTACCTCTAGTCCTTTGTCGCAGAGCTGTCCTATGCTAAAAAGATTATGTGATAACCCCTCAACATAGTCAACGTCCTTGATGACCAGATTATTTAGAACTAAGTCCCGTATCCTTTGATGTGAGCCTGATGGTTGTTCCCGAATTTTACAGTTCCGCAATACTGTTCAACAACGTTGGACAGCAATTCTCTTCTTCCCGTCATATGCTTGGAGCAACCCGAATCCATATACCAAATGGACTTCGTCTGAAAAGGAAATAAATTTATACAATGAAAATCTATATGCATTCAAACACATCCATTTTTAATTCACAATCAAACCATGTTCTGAACCGAGATGTTCAAAAAACATGATGAGATAAGACCGGGTCCTGGGCTGTGTGCACAGAAGCCAAACGTGTCGGTTTAAGCACAACCGACAAGCAAAAGAACGGCTCCTAGTCTATAGTAACTAGAAGCCATTTCTTTGAAGAACGGGTCTTGATCAGAAGTAACCAAGAACCATCTGCATAAAGATCACACAACCTTGGGAACCCACCTCAATATGGGTCCCTTTTTGTTAGGATTTCTAATATCGCACGTGTACAGTTTTAGGAACCGATTTAGCATTTGTGTTTGGTCTGGATGCATAACCCTTTGGAATCCATTGAAGATTGGATTTATTGGGCTTTGGAACCTTAGGCGCTGAAATTGCCTTTGGTTTTTGTCTTTTTGAGACCTTTTTGACCGTTGCTTTGGTTTTGGGCCTTGGCAACGGACAAATCTCAATTTTATTTGAGGCCGATGATGCAACATTTTTTGTTTTCTTTTTCCGAATTCGTTTAACAGGATATGGCACGAAAGCATTCATTTCAGGAACCTGTCGTCTATATCGAGTTAGACATAGATTAAATAAATCACTGAAAGAGTACTTTAAAGGAACAACAGAATTCGGTACCTCATTACAAGCATTGTCACACACATTGTTACACAAATTGTCTTTAGAGATTACAGACATCCTATCTCTAGTAACAAATTCATTTGGCATTAAAGCCTTCTTCATAAAAAAACTCGTAAAATCCAGCATGGTGGTTTTTGGAACTCTTCTTATATGATCTGTAGGAACAAAACGATTAGAGTCAGTAAGCATGGAAGATTTAGACTTGACAGAATTTTCTTTTTGTTGGTGAGCGGGTTTCTTAAAAGACTTGGATTTGATCTGAGTCTTTTTAGAAACCTCATTTTTGAAAGGTTTTGAACACTCACCTTTATAAATGACAGAAGAAGTTTCAGCTTTGGCCTTACCTTTATTTGATGACACATATGGAATTTTTGTGGAATGAGAAACTGTTTGTTCTTTTGAAAAATCCTTCAATTTTTGTGAAACCATTTCAAAATTTTCTTTGTAGACAGTTACTTCCACAGTTTGTTGAAAAGATTGATTTACCAATTCTTCTTCGCTCTTAAGAAGAGCATCTTGAAGATCAAGAGCTTTCTTTTGAGACGACTTGAATTCCTTTTCTAAAACAGTGATTTGTTGTTGAAAAACTTTTGCAGGAATATAAAGTTGAGGAGTTGATTTTACGGTTTCTGTTTTTAATTCAGCTTCTGAATAAGTTGACAAGAAGTCTTCCTCTAAAGTGGGTACTCTAGAAGAATAACTCTCGTTAAGTTCTTCATATTGAAAAGAAATTTCTTTATCTTTACGAGCACCACATTTCTCATTTTCTTGGTTTAAAACTTCTTTTGATGACTCAAAAAAGAAAGATTTAAGACCGGCTCCCATATAATTCATGTCATAAAATAACGGTAAAACATTTTGTGCTTTTTCCAAATATTTAGGATTTTTAAAACCGATTCCTTGTTTAGAATGGTAAAACCTAGTTTCTTTGGGCTGATTTAAGTGGATAGTTTGTTCTGTTTGACCCCTTTTTAAAAATGCATCGTCAAGGGTCTTTATTCGTGAGTACAAACTTATCCTTTCTTCTTCAATCATTTTGTATTTTTCTAAACTGTCTATATTTTCCATATTTACCGCATCTAACTGTTTTGTAAGTACAGAAATTTCTTCTTTTAAAGAGAGTTTTTCTTTTGATAGCGTGTCCATGCAAGATTCAAGATATATATTCCTATCCTGAACATCTACTTTTTCTATTAACATCTGTTTTATAACATTATGATTAGTTAACCACTTTGAATGATATAATTCAGATGATTCTTTTAAAGTTTGAGCTTGATGTTCAGCCTGTACACACTTTGCAGTTTCAGCATTTAATCTAGCTTGTAGATCAAGAATATGTGTGTGCAGTATACATTCATTATCTACAAATAAGTTATTTACATGTGCAGGAATGTAACAGGAATATACCTCATTTGACTCAGAACCGGATGTAGAGCATTCGGGATCGTTGGTTGTGGTCATCAGACATGCTGGTGGATTTTTCAATGTCTCCCCCTCAGCAGCATGATCTGAATTTTCAGCAGTGGAAACAGCACAGTTCTCCAACCCTATACGATCAACCATGTAACAGTTCTTGCCCTTTTCATCCTCCTCGCCGGTGTCTTCAGCATCCCAGTAGTCTTCCTGGGTGACGAGGGCTAAAGCATTTGTTCTTTTCTTGGCGGCCTCGAGCTTTCTCTCGTAATAGGTAACGTCTCTGTCAAAATTGTTCTTACACTCCCGAGCAAAGTGGCCCGGTTTACCACACTTGTAACAAAGACGTTCATCTGCGGCTTTCGGCTCGTCCGCTCTCACCCGTTCATCTCTCCTCTCTGCCGGCCTCTTATCGGCGCGGCGATGCTCTCTGCTGTCATCTCTCCTTCTGTCCCTTCTTTCAGGCTCTCTCCTCTCATCTCGGCGGTCATCCCTACGATCATCCCGTCGATCGTCCCGCCGATCATCCCTTCGATCATCGCGCCTATCGTCTCGCCTTTCATAACGGCGATCATCTCGATAGTCGAGCCTATCGTCGTACCTTCGGTCATCCCGATCATCCTTTCGGTAATCGTCCCTGCGATAATCATCGCGTCGTTCATCCCTTCTATCATCAGAGTACCTCCGCGGACCGGTGTCATAACGGAGTTGATTGTTAGTCTTGCTGGAGAACCGTCGTTGTTGGAGACGGTTGGTCCACAAGGCTATTTGTTCCTGTATAGAAGCCTCTTCCTCATCAAATACCTCACGTGGAGGAGAAGCATACCTGCACTGCGATGACGATGAACCTGGAGCAAAGGAAGGTGTTGGAATATTCTTGTTGGTGATCAAGTCGAGTTAATCATTTGGTTTCAATCCGGTGTTGGCTGATAGCAGTAGAGAGGCCAATTGATTTGCCATCAGCTTTTGTTGATCTACATCCCCTTGATACTTCTTGAGCTCCTTAAAGACGACATTGATGGATACCTCAGGAATGTTCAGGACTCGTTTCGTGGCCCGACAAGCAAGCTGCCACTCGGGGGCTAAGGCGGCAAAGAACTGGATGTTGATGTCATCCCTGTCCTTCTTTATGTGCAGTTTGTTCAACTCATTTAGGACCGCACAGAACCTTGTAAACGTGGCTTGCAGAGATTCCCCGTCTTTTGCGCGGAATTCTGTAAACTTAGCCTTTGCCTCCTCAATCTTGGCACGATCATCGAGATCTGCCCCCAGCATCTGGACTTCCAACTCGTCCCACATTTCCTTGGCAGACATTTTGCTGTCTACGCCAACCAGAATATCAGTGGGGAGGGCCTGATAGATTAAGTATTCTGCCCTCTTATCGGCATGTTGTCTGTCTCTCTCGGCGTCATTGGTCGGTTCTCGTTCAACTTTTGAGGCTAAGACAGGGGGTCAGCCTCAGGTCGGGCTGCTATCTCCCGATAGTAGATGAGGGGACCTTCGGAGATGGACTGAAGCATTAAATTCCCAAGTGGTTGCATTCCAACGAATTTAAGGAACCGGGATTTCCATTGTTCATACTCATCTGGATAGAGAACAGGTGGTCTGTTCTCAGATCCGAGTACGAGAGCTTCGCGAGACATGATATTGGGTGCTGAGTAAAAAGTGAAGATCTTAAAGGTGGAAACTTGACACGGATGGGCTGGACTTAGGACGAATAATACTGATTTCGGATGGAAGAGTAATTCGGATGGGATAGATTCGGGTGAACAGTAATTCGGATGGGCTTATGTTGCGGATGAAGTACGAATTCGGATGTGGACCTAATTCAGATGGCTTGGATTTCGGATGAAATACTGATTCGGATGGGGGGAAGTCTGAAGGACCGACGATGGAGGAACCGGATTCGGATGGACAGAAGGACTTCGAATGGAACTGAGGGAACCGAATTCGGATGGTCCGAATTCGGGTGAACAGTGAACAGGGCTTAGGAAAATGTCCAGGTGGGGACCGAATTCAGATGGTCTGAGTTCGGATGGTCCGAAATGGATATGGTCCGAATTTGAAATTTAAAATTTTAAGCACAAGTCCACAATAGTAAAATGAAGATGCCTGATCTGAACTTCGGATGGTCCAAAGTTCGGATGGGACCTAAGTGGGGTCCGAAATAGGCAGATGGAGGTCCGAAATTCACCTAAAAATGGTCCGAATTGGACCGAAGTGTGGTCCGAACTAGGATGGTAATTGGTCCGAATTGGGTTCCTAAACGGTCCGAAGTGCTACAGTAACAGGTCCGAATTACAGCAGGTTTTAGCAGTTTTCTAAGGCAGAACTGAGCAGAATTCGATTTTATCAGTTTTAAAGCCTAAAAAACATTTCTAAATGATTGATAAACTATTTTAAACACTTTTGGTGATTTAAAATACCTCAAAACACTTAAACACAGTAAAGAACAAGCTAAAAAAAACCCACTAAAAACCCATATTTTTGAAAGTTTTAAAACTCCGATTCTTGATGATTTTATGGAAATATGGAAGTGAATGAACTCGAAATCAGTATATGATGATATGGTGATGATTATAAGACTATAATAACACAAGAAATGCAGAAAAACAGAGAAAAATAAGATCTAAGCGATGAAATGATGAAGAACTTCGAAGAACAAGAAGAAAAACCCAGTAGAATCCGAGAAATGCAAGTTGAAATCCACCTTTTGGGCTCTAATACCAATTGTAAATTTGTAATCCCGAATATTATCAGCACCTTTAATGTCCTTTATCAAATCCCAAGAAGAATCAAGCTCAATAATTGAGAAATGATGAAGAAAAGACAAATGGAATATTGAGAGTGAATATGTAAAATGGCGGCTGTTGTATTCTCTTTGTTTCAACCGTGTGATTACAATGAAACCCTAGGAGCCTATTTCTAGGCTCCATTAATTAACTATTGAACATTGTTAACTTTGGTCCCTTGACTTTTACAATGAACTAAATTACAAGGAAACTACTAAGTAAATAATTATTACAAAACAACTCCCTATGATCGAAATAAAATGTCTAACACACATAGTTCTAGTGTGTGTTTATGTGTGATTTTTTACAAGTAGTCTTATATTATTGAGTTAAACATGATCATGAATAAAAATGGTTTTAAACGCGGTACCTCTAGTACTCCGCAAAACTAGTGGTACTCATTTGAACCCAAATCTAGGGGCGTATTTAGTTAATTACAATGGGTGTCACTTGACACCGATAAAATTTTAAAATACTGAGGTACGTATGTATCAAAACCCGAGTGACACCTAATATTTTTTTTGAGTGACACCTACGAAAAATTTATAAAATTATAACATACGTATCTAATTTATATTTGATGTTTTTATTACTTAAGTTTAATAATATAATATTGAGTTTTAATTAAATTGTTTTTAAAAAAAATATAAAAACAACAATAAAGAATGTTAAGTAAGTTAGCCCAAAAGGCTGAAGGTTTTTTAAAAAAGCCCAAGAAAAATAGTCAATGCCTTTGAAAGTTGAAACCTTCTCTCTCTCTCTCTCTCTCTCTCTCTCTCTCTCTCTCTCTCTCTCTCTCTCTCTCTCTCTCTCGGTATAATAATATGTTTTTATCAGTTATCATTTAGTCATTTTAATAGTTTATTTGTTAACTTATTAGGTGTAGTGGGTAGATGTTTAATACTTTAATTTACTGAAATATAAAATATATATGTTTAATTTACTGAAATATTTACTTATTCTATATTTCAGACAATTAGGTCAATGGACAAATTAAATGTTACGGCTGCGTTTAGTTAACGAAAATGAGTCATTTTTCAATTTCAGTTTTCAAGTTATAGTTTTTAGAACAAAACAAGAGTTTCTATGAAAAGTGAAAACTTGTTTAGACGATAAAGTTTTAGTTTTAAGAAAAATAAGATAAGTGATTATAAAATAAGAAAGATATGATAGATGATAGAAAAGTAAGAGAGAGAAAGAGAGTATTATAAAAAATATAGGGTATGTATTAGAGAAGTAAGAGAGAGAATATGAAAAATGGAATTTTAAAAAGTGAAATGAAAATGTATGAAATTGTAGTTAAGTAAACAAGTTTTCATTTTCATTGAAAAGTGAGATGAAAATTTTAGAATTTTTCATAAACTAAACGTACCCTTAGTGTTTGTTTTTTATAGTTTTTTGATCAATTGTTAAACTTATTTCATAATTCTTTAAAAACAATTTAGGGTAATTGACGATATTTTAAAATATAAAGACTCGAAGACACCAACTGTAAAATTTTAATACTTATTATATTTATTGATTTTAAGTTGTAATATTTTGAAAATCTAAGTATTAAACTTACTTTAAAAAAAGTAACACCGATAATGAAATTCCTAGATCCGTCCCTGCCCAAATACATGTGTGTGTGTGTGTGTGTATAGAATATGGTTCGAGAGAGTATTATCCCTTATGCAGCGGCGCAGCGCACCAGAAGGTACTACCTTTAAAAAAAATTTAAAAAAATTTTCATAAACATTTTTTAATTAACACTATGAAGATCATATGTAAATTTTACATACATTCACATATTCTAACTCCTAAAAATGACGTGAACACACACTTATATAATTTTGAATATATGTGAACGCACATTTATGTGATGCGTGATTTCATGCACTTCGATATTTCGGATTTGTGTGAAATTCATATATCATCTGTGTAATGTTAATTAGAACATGTTCATGAAAAAAATTTCAAAAAAAATGATATTAAGAATGGTACTTTCTGGTGCGCTGCATTAAAGGTGGTACTCACTTGAACCTAAATCTATATATATATATATATATATATAGGGTTGGGATCATTGCAGAACCTTAATTTAGTGCAGAACTATAGAACCAATCTAAACCATTAGATTATTATATAACACTAGGGATAAGATGGTAATTATACAATTAACATTGAATTAATAGTAGCCTACCAAGTTTGACTGCCCACTTTGACCATTTTGACTCTTTTAATATCGAAGGTATATGCAGTGTTGAATGTGTGATATAAACTGTAATTCGACATTGAATGATCTCTATAAAATATATTGTATGGAGGTCTAGGTAAAAAAATCTTTTACGAAAAATAAACACGTAAAATTTTTTTCAAAAAAAATATCATTACTATTCTAATTAAATCAACCAACTTTTGACTATTAATTTTGACCATTATTTTGGTTTTGTTAATTTTGAATGTACATGCAGTGTTGCATCGACGTTCGACATACGACATCAAGTGTTAATTCGACATTGAATTATATCGGTCATGCTACATTGCATGGTGGTCTGGTAATATTTTTTTTACGAAAAATAAACACGTAAAATTTTTTCGAAAAAAATATGTCATTACTTTTCTAATTAAATCAACCAACTTTTGACTACTAATTTTGACCATTATTTTGGTTTTGTTAATTTTGAATGTACATGCAGTGTTGCATCAACGTTGAATATATGATATCAAGTGGTCATTCGACATTGAATAATACCGGCCATGCTACATTGCATGGTGGTCTGAGTAATTTTTTTTTTACGAAAAATAAACACGTAAAATTTTTTCGAAAAAAATATATCATGACCGGTCTCGTTTTAAAGAGTATAAAATTCTCGTTTTTATGGTATAATTTTTTGATTTAACAATTAATCATATTAATGTTATTTTAAAGAAAAATGATATTTATTTTACTAATGCCAATCTTTTTGCTATTTCAAATCTATTCCTTTTTTACCCCAGAATTAAAAAATCACTAATGTCAATTTTTTTTCACTAATTCCAAATTTTATGGTTTTAATCAAGACCATTAGATTAATCTAATCTATTGATGATATTGGTTCTACGGTTCTACACTAAATTAAGGTTCTGCAATGATCTCATCTATATATATATATATATATATATATATATATATATATATATATATATATATATATATATATATATATATATATATATATATAAAAGATCTTTTGTGAACACTTTATCGTTGTGAATATTGTGAACAACCATAAAATAGCTTTTGAATCTTGTTGAAAATATTATCGAACCCTTCTATTAACCTATTAATCTTACTGGATCTTATAAATTTTATTAAATCCAATGAATTTTTTGAATTTTATTAATATTGTTGAACCCTATGCATCTTGTTGTAAAAACTACTATGAGTCTTTTGAATGTTCTGAATCTTATTGTAGACACCTCTATGAACCTTTTAAATCATATGAATAATGTTACAAACACTTGTTGATATATATAAATGATTCTATGTATTTTTATTATTCGTTCACAACGTTCACAACGATAACTTGTTCATAATGATTTCATCCCTATGTCTTCTTCTGGTAAGGCCTCGATTATAAATAAAGTGCGTTACAAAATTTTTGAGTATACCCTTTTTTTTTTCCTTTGATTTTTGCAAACAAAAATGAATTTTCTATATACTCCTATCATGTCCAGCCCACTATTACCCTTGCCACCATTGAAAACAATTGTTAGAACCGATCAAAAACAACCTAAAAACCTCATATCAACATTAAGCAATACCAACAAACATCTTAGAACATTAGCAGTTCGGAAAGAGTCGGTTTCGAGTTCGATATTCGATGCGTTCGACCCAAGGCATGTCCAATCCGGTAACTTTTCTCGTGTCAACGAACTCCCTCCGACTAGTTGCGAAGTCATTGAGGGAGAACTACCAAGTTTTCTCGAGGGAGCTTATTTTCGTAATGGACCAAATCCACAGTTTTTACCTCGTGGTCCATACCATATGTTCGATGGTGATGGTATGATTCATGCAATTCGTATTTCACATGGGAAAGCTGTGTTTTGTAGCAGGTATGTGAAGACTTATAAGTATAATATAGAGAAGGATGCAGGGTTTCCGATCTTCCCGTTATTTGTTACCGGTTTCGATAATATCATGGCGTCGGTTGGTTATATGGTAATTACAGTTCTTCGGGTTTTAACGGGTCAATTCGACCCATCCAAGGGCTTTGGTGTAGCCAACACTAGCTTAGCATATTTTGGTAATAAACTTTACGCATTATGGGAGGCTGATCTCCCATATGCGATTAAACTTGGTCCAGATGGTGATATAATCACTATTGGACGCGACGACTTTGATCGCACGCTTTACCCGAGCATGACTGCTCATCCGAAATTCGATCCCGAAACAAAAGAAACTTTTGCTATTACCTATGGCACAATGCCGCCATTTCTAACGTTTTTTCGGTTCAATGAGCGTGGGGAGAAACAAGCAAACGTTCCGATCTTCTCAGCATCGAGGCCGTCCTTCTTCCACGACTTCGCGATAACTAAAAACTATGCCGTTTTTCCACAGAACCAAATACAAACGTGGACATTTAATATGATATTTGGTGGGTCTGTGATGAATGCAAATAATAAGAAAGTGCCGAGGCTAGGCGTGATCCGGAGATACGCGAAGAACGATAAAGAGATGATATGGTTCGCGGTTCCCGGGTTGAATATCATTCAT
Organism: Centrapalus pauciflorus; assembly: GCA_020465985.1. Classification (NCBI taxonomy): domain Eukaryota; kingdom Viridiplantae; phylum Streptophyta; class Magnoliopsida; order Asterales; family Asteraceae; genus Centrapalus; species Centrapalus pauciflorus. Next base: position 71,231 of record JAANYP010000746.1, on the reverse strand, counting down.
GTTATCAATGCTTGGGAAGAGGAGGGTGGAGATGCTGTGGTGATGTTGGCTACGAACATATTATCGATTGAGCATGCTTTAGGGAGGACAGATTTAGTACATGGATCCGTCGAGAAAGTGAGGATCGATCTCAAGACACGGGTGGTGTCGCGGCACCCGATTTCGTCGAGGAATTTAGAATTTGGCGTGATCAACCCGGCTTATGTCGCAACAAAGAACAGGTTTGCAAACAATGGTCCTTTTACCTTAGAAAAGAAGTTGTGTGGCATCAAACCTTTTAAAATGTAAAAAAAAAACATATAACGTTTTAATGAAGTATATAGTTTTTTTAAAAATAAATTTTATATGTATATAAACCGCATATGTTTAAAGTTAGTTAAACTTAAAAAAATATATAAATTTGAAATATTATATGTTTAAATTAAATTAATTTGTTAAATTTTGTTATAACTTCGTATGAAGTTTTTATATGAATATTAACTTTATGAAATAAATAAATTAGAAAGGATTACACGTAAAAGAAATATTTCTTTAATTTAAAATTACATTGAATATATAATGTTTATAGGAATATAAAATATTAAAATTAAAATATAAAAATTAATACATATATGTATAGATTTAGACAAAAAAAAATAGACTAAATTTATAAGTATTTATATAAAGTAGTATAAAACAGAGACAAAAAATAAATAAATTAAATGTATAAATAGTTAAAAACTTTTAAATAAAAAGTATCAAAATAAATAAATACCCTTTTAAACAATAAATATAGAGATAGTTCAGTGTATATTTAAAGTTTATATGTAAGAACAATATACACTACAAGAAATAAGCCATTTAGTGATTAAAAAAAAGTGTCAGTAAAAGTCCAATTTTAGTCACTAAATCCACTTAGGCCTTTTCCTTCTGAAAATAAATTAGTCACTAAGGACGCCATCACTAAAAGTCTTTGGTGACACATAGTTTCAGTCAGTAAAGGTCATTACTTTTAGTGATTAATGTTTTTAGTAGGTATAAGGTGTTTTACAAATTTTGTGAATTCAGCCTCTTTTACTTACACAAGTAGTTTAGTCGGTAAAGATTGTTTTACTTACTGAATGTTTCAGGCTGAATAGGTAAAAAAGGACTTTTAGTGACTAAAACTTTCAGTCAATAAAGACTAAGTTATAATTATTATTATATTCTATTTATTTAATTATATTGCATATACTAAAAGCAATTAAAAAATACATAAGGTATACAAAAAAAAAAGTAATCTCATTACTTAAACCATGTTGATTTAATTGAAAATTACATAAAAAGTTCAATATTTGTAACACATTATTACAAAACTTCTAACTATAAAACTAGATAGTAAATAATGAAAATCCTTGATGGTCAAATCATTCTTGATGTTTAAATCCTTGCAATTTTCTTGAAAAGCTTGAGATCATTATCAACCTGAAACAAGAAAGACTCTGTTAAATAATAAGCATAAAAAGTCATAATCGCTGGTGGCTACATAACAAAATTTAAGCTCAGTAGTCTAATAAACAAGTCTATCTCAAACATTGAGCTAAAGAACAAACATTGTGTTACCTTAATCTCGTATCGGAAATCACTTAAAAACAATCACTAAAAGATTTGGAGCCTCTTGTATCACAAAGTGATTTTGTGCTCATCGTACACCTTCAAAACAAGACATCAAAATTTCAACTTTGTATATGAAACATATGACGTATAAATGTAGTAAAAAACCTTTCATATCAATCATCTTCCTACAACTCAACCCACTCGAATATCTTTAGCGTGAGATCCACTTTCGTATCCATCCAAGTCACCATGACATCTTAAGTGGCCTAATTTTTAATGAATCAGAATTTAGAAATTTCTACAACATTTTTACCTTGTCACCAATTTTTCCTTGAAGCTCTGATCCTGTTTCTATACTCATTGCTTCCATCTTATTGAACTAACCAATTTCAGCAGGGGTCAATTTCTTACTTTGTTTCATTAATAAAATATGATCATATCATATTATCAAATTACTAAATCTGAGGAGTTACCTATAAGGAGGAGGAAGCAAAATTGACCATAAGACGAATGTAGGAGTCAAAGTCAAAATGGTATCTCCTGAGAGGGTTATTGAAGTAGGTGTTGGTGACATCATTGCTGCCGTTTGCCACAATGAACAGGCGTTTGTTTAATATTTTGTTAACTGCTTCTTCTCCGGCCATTGACCTCACCTTCTCCAGGTAATCTTTAAACAACTCTATTTGTTCCGGAAGTGATATCACTGACTATGAACAAATAAGTAAATATATATATGAACCGACCTGTTGATTCAATTGTGTCCAATATTATGAATAGTTGTGTGTATATATATATATATATATATATATATATATATATATATATATATATATATATATATATAAGATTGATGTTACCATATTTCATGGGGGTATCTTAATAAATCGCTCATGAAGTTAAAGTAGGAGGAACATACCTATACATTAGGCGTTCCATAAAATCCTCCTCCTTCATCTTTAGAAGAAAATGGTGTGTCTCTTCTCCTAGTGCAGACCAAAAATCAACTAAAGTGTCAACCAGAAAGTCTGGCAGTATGCAAGGCACATGTTTCACGAGTTCCATGACCTCTGCCATATCCCACCATTCCTTGGCTGATCCACCCACGACCTCCACCCCCACATGCATCTGGATAGAGTTCGCGCTCACGTTCACTTGCTCTGGCATGGCCGAAGACCTGATTGAGTAAAACACACAATGCAAAAGATCACCACCACACAGAAATACAAAATGAGTAAAACACACAATTTAAAAGTTTTGTTTTTTGAGGTTCTGCTTCCATTGCAAGACACCTGACCAACTAATCCCTATTGCTGCAAAGACTTCCCATACATGACAATCTGCAAAAAACCTTCCAGCAGTAGCCCGTTGCATCTGGAGCAGTACATATTTTTTCGTGCTTGTTCAAACAGAGTTTGCTTATCAACTCTCAGGAGTTCTTGCCGAGCTTATCAAACAGAGCAGTAATACTTACAAATAATCAAAGTACTAAAATTTCTATTACAGGTAACATATATCAAAATATTCCAACAACACAACATATAAATCACCTTCATAAATATCAAATGTGAATTCCAATTCCAACACATTGATAAATCTCAACCACAAAAATCTTAACCCAACTCAAACAATATCTAAAAATACACATTATTAAATCTCATAAATCTGATTATTATCAAAATCAAACTACATATTATCTGGAATCAAATAATGATTTTATAAAAAAAATCAAAACCCCTGTGTGCAAATTGAAAATGGATCTTGGATCAAACACAAGGATTATACTGGCTTAACTCTATAAATTGAATATGTAACAAAAAAAAAATATCAACAAGAAAACCTTCAAAACAGAAGTTAAATAACAAAACTGAAAGATATTGAAAACAGAAACAATCTCAAGTTCATTCGTAATAGTAGCAACAAAGGGTCTTAAAGGAACATGTTTTTGAAGCAATATCATCGATTATGAATTCAGACAACTATATATTAGTAATTGATTAAAAGAAGTAGACGTACAAAAACAGATTAACAAATCTCGAAAGCTGATATGAACATACATCAACTAACACACGAAATCCCTGAAGTATTACTGATCCTTACTTCGGCTGTGACAGCTGCGGATCACCCTTCTGATTGCCTGAGACACATTAGACTCGAAAACGTAAGCAGGGAAGCTCGTAAGTACGCGAGGGTTAGACTCTGCAGAATTAAGCACATAGCACAACACATAGCACATATAAACTAGACACAATAACTCGGATACACATCATAATCTCTGATGAAATCCCGGAACTCGGTGCACATCTTAACTCAATGGGGATGTCGTTCCCCAGCTAACAGACTGCACACAGCAGTAGTTAGCTACCCAATAAGCACATGAGCAACCTGAAAATAACTTTGTCGCATATATACGGTCTCATACTTCATGATGGGTTCGGGACAGTCAGCCTGCGCGATTGCCCATCGCGGATACTCTGGAATTGATCTCAACTCATACACACATATCACATAGAAGGAAAGTAAATAGAATCATACCTGAGACGCCACATCTCTGTCTCAATTATCTCATCTACGACGTTCGCTCTACCAGGATGATACTGAATCTCATAGTCGTAGTCCTTCAGTAACTCTAAGCTGCGCCGCTGTCTCATATTCAACTTTTTTCAATTAAACAGCAACTGAAGAATTTTATGGTCGGTATACACAATAAATCGAGATCCATACAGGTAATGTCCTCATATCTTTAATGCAAACACAATGGCATCTAACTTGAGGTCATGTATAGTATGGTTCTCCTCATAAGTCTTTAGCTGACAAGATGCATACGTAATAACTTTCCCTCTCTGCATCAGAACACAACTCAACCAGTACTTGAAGCATGACAGTACAACACAAAGTCGTCTTTACCCCATGGCAAAGCCAATACTGGAGCATGACCTAAACAGGTCTTTAACTCTCGGAAAGCACACTCCTGCTCTTCGGTCCACTCAAAAGGTACGGACTGTTGTGCAATCTCGTCAATGGCATGACAATCCTCGAAAAGTCCTGGATGAACCGTTGATAATATCTAGCAAGACCCAGAAAAGTGCGTCCCTTGGGTACTGTTTTCGGTGGCTCCCAACTCATCATGACCTCTATCTTTGTAGGATCCACTTTGATACCTTCAGCACTCATCACGTGACCCAGATTCTGGACTTGTCGCAACCAAAACTCACATTTGGAAATATTTGCATATAATCTCTCCTTTCGCAATACGGTCAAAACCTCTCGTAAGTGTTGTTCGTGATCCTCGACGTTCCTCGAGTAGATCAAATTTCGTCAATGAACACGATTTACAAATCTATCCAACATAGATCTACACACCCTGTTAATCAAATCCATAAAAGCTGCTGGTGCGTTAGTCAGTTCGAATGGCATTACGAGAAACTCATAATGTCCATAACGTGTCCGAAACGCTATCTTGTGGATATCCTCGTCATTAACCTTCAGCTGCTGGTAACTAGATCTCAAGTCTATCTTTAAGAAGTAACTCGACCCCTAAAGGTTATCAAACAGATTGTCAATGCACGAAAGCGGATAGTGGTTCTTCACTGTCACCTTGTTCAATTTTCTATAGTCGATACACATCTGCATAGTACCATCCTTCTTCTTCACAAACAAAACTGGTCTCCCCACGGGGATGAACTCGAATGGATAAATCCACGATCTAATAACTCCTGTAGCTGTAACATCATCTCTCGCATCTTGATAGGTGCCAGCCTATAAGGCGTCTTAGCTATAGGCACCGCTCCATGGATAAGGTCAATACGAAACTCGACTTGCTGATCTGGTGGTATACCAGGAAACTCATCTGGGAATACATCGGGGAACTCTCGAATCACATGTATATCCTCTATGATTTTCTTCTCCTTACGTGCGTCAAGAACATAAGCCAAGAAGATCTTGCATCGCTTAGATACATACCACCGAGCTCTGGCCATAGAAACAATTCAGATGTCACCTCTATGTCACTCCCAATATACAGTCACACTATCACTGTCTGAAATGGGTATATGGGTAATCTTCTTTGCACACAGAATATCAACATGTCTGGTTGTCATACAATCCATACCCATAATAACATCAAAACTATTGATCTGAATCGGTAGCAAATCAATCAGGAACCGGTGAGTATAAATCTCTAACATACAATCTTGGTATACCTGGCTCTCTAATGATGTACTCCTATATACTCTCTCAACAATCAGTGGAATAGATAAAGCGGTAGCAGAAGCAGAAAAGTATGCATAGAAAGTAATAGACACATATGAGCCGTCTGCTCCGGAATCAAACAAGACATGTGCACTAATCCCTTTCAAAACATACGTACCAGAAACTACATCTGGCGCCTCTCGAGCCTCCTTAGCTGTCTCCTGGAATACTCTGCCTCGAGCACTGGAAACTTTCTCTCGACAACTCGATGATGCGGGCTCAGCTCTCGTCCCGTGTGCTCGCTCCCTATACAGAAGCCCCTATCTCTGGGCAATCTCTCGCTATGTGTCCCGGCTTCCCATATCGGAAGCACGGTGAGTCTCTGGAAGTATATGTAACAGTAGTATGCTCATACGGACCGCAACGATAACATCTCGGCTGCTCTATCATAAACGGCCCAACATGACGACGGCGACACCTCGGACAATCTCTCTCCCCAAAAGAACTATCAGCGCGACTCACTGATGGTTGGGACCCCTGTCCCACACTACTCTGAATGTGTGCATTGTATTGCGAAATTTGACTCTGGCTAGGTGCCTCGTATTTCTAACACTGCCATGATCCTCTCGATCTCTGCCTCTATCTCAATCTCAGTCTCGACGAGACCCAAAAGTCTACCCCTGAAATCGCCACTGATCTGGCTGCCTGTCTCTGGGAGTATCTCATGAGTATCGCCAATAACTCGAGGACTGCTCAGACGTCCCCGTCCTCTGTCGCTGTGAAGGTGGCTGATCCCTCTGTTTCTCTATCTCCCGCTCTTTCGTGTGGGCCATATCTAAAGCCTTGGAAAACGTAACAATATCATGCAGCCCTACAAACTCTCAAATATTAGTCTTTAACCCATCAATTAAGGCACCTGCCTTCTGGCTCTCTATATCATTGTGTTGTGTTGCAAATTATGAGTACTCATTAAATCTATCCACGTACTGTTGTACTATCATATCGCCCTACTGTGAATGAAGAAATCGACGCTTCATCTCTCGTCGATCATCACTTGGCATTTACTGTAACTCAAAGAATGCCCGAAACTGATCACAGGTCATCACATATGCCACAGACGGTGTCATAGAAGACTCAATGGACTTCCACCTTTGGGAAGCCCCGCCTACGTAGCATAGGCCATCATGTCTCTCAGATCCACATGCGCTACCCGAGTGGCAGCCTCTATCTCCCTTTCCCATGCCATAGCAACCCCTGCCTCACTGCCGCCTCTAAACTCTGGTGGGGCTCCTGTCATAAAATCCTTAAAGGATCGCCCCTCTGTGTAGTACAAGATGAGGCACCTGCCCCTGAATCAGTCCCCGTCACAGGAATAGCATCCCCAATGCCCGGTCCTCTACCCTGATCTGTACCCTGATGACTGAATAACTGTGCGAAATATTTCTTATAAATCAGACTTGCGGACATACTCGTCGCCTGATGATCTGTAGGCACCTGAACCCTCACCTTGACCTGTCATAATGACCTGCACAAATCGAAGTGGTTAAGCATAACAAGTAGATCACCCAACATTATACAATAAGCTAGGTCAGTTAATTTCTATTAATATAAGTCTCAAGAATGATTCCCAAGGATCTGAGAACGATTTAAGTTCAAGCATCCGCTAATGATACTCAGACTTCAAACCACAAGCTCTGATACCATCACGTAACACCCTCTCTTTGCACATAAATGTCACATTAACATAATATCCCAAGTGACAATATCACGATGAGCTCATAATACACATGTTAGAGGATTACATAAATCAGTGATGATTAAAACTTTAATATAAATGTCTTCACAGTGAACTCTTATGTCTAATATAGATAATCAACTTTGACTGAACTAACACACAACAACTGACTAGTGATTATCATACATAAGTAGACGTACAAAAACTTATTAACAAGCCTCGAAAGCTGATATTAATATACAGAAACTAACACACGAAATTCCTGAAGTATTATTGATCCCTACTTGGGCTGCGGCGGTTCCGAATCACCATTCTGAGTGCTTGAGACATGTTTGAAACGAAAACCATAAGTTGGAAAGCTCGTGGAAACGCGAGGGTTAGACTCTGCAAAATTAAGCAAATAACAAAACACATAGCACATATAATAACATGTAACTCGACATAATAACTCAGATACGTCTCATAATCTCTGGCCATAGAAACAATCCAGATGTCACCTCTACGTCACTCCCCATATACAGTCACACTCTCACTGTCTGAAATGGGTATATAGGTCATATTCTTTGCACACAGAATATCGACCTATCTGGCTGTCATACAATCCATACCCATAATAACATCAAAACTACTGATCTCGATCGGTAGCAAATCAATCAGGAACCGGTGAGTATCAATCTCTAACACAGAATCTTGGTATACCGGGATCACTAATGATGTACTCCCATCTACTCTCTTAACAATCAGTGAAATAGATAAAATAGTAGAAGAAGCAGAAAACTATGCATAGAAAGTAATAGACACATATGAGCGGTCTGCTTCGGAATCAAACAAGACATGTGCACTAATCCCTTTCAAAACATACGTACCAGAAACTAAATCTGGCGCCTCTCGAGCCTCCTCTGCTGTCGCCTTGAATACTCTGCCTCGAGCATTGGAAAATGTATCTCGACAACTCGACGACGCGGGCCTAGCTTGTCCGTGTGCTCGCTCCATATACAGAAGCCCCTATCTCTGGGCAATCTCTCGCTATGTGTCCCGGCTTCCCACATCGGAAGCACGGTGAGTCTCTGGAAGTACATGTAATAGTAGTATGCCCGTACTGACCGCAACGATAACATCTCGGCTGCTCTATCATACACGTCCCGACATGACGACTGCGACACCTCAGACAATCTGTCTCCCCAAAAGAACTATCAGCGCAACTCCCTGATGGTCGGGACCCCGGTACCACACTACTCTGAATCGGTGCATTGTATTCCAAAATCTGACTCTGGCTAGGTGCCCCATATCTCTAACACTGCCATGATCCTCTTGATCTCTGATCTCTTCCTCTATCTCAATCTCGATCTTGACGAGACCCAAAACTTTGCCTCTGAAATCGCCACTGATCTGGCTTCTTGTCTCTGGGAGTATCTCAAGGGTATTGCCAATAACTCAAGGACTGCTCAGACGTCCCTGTCCTCTGTCGCTATGAAGGTGGCTGCTCCCTCTGTTTCTCTATCTCCCACTCTCTCATGTGGGCAATCTCTAAATACCTGGAAAACGTAGGAATATCATGCAGCCCTACAAACTCTCGAATATTAGTCTTTAACCCATCAATGAAGGCACTTGCCTTCTGGCTCTCTGTATCAGTGTGGTGTGTTGCAAACTATAAGTACTCATTAAATCTATCCACGTACTGTTGTACTATCATATCGCCCTAGTGTGAATGAAGAAATCGACGCTCCATCTCTCGTCAATCGTCTCTAGACATATACTGTAACTCAAGCACTGCATGAAACTTATCCCCGGTCATCGCATATGCCACAGACGGTGTCATATAAGACTCAATGGACTTCCACCTTTGGGAAGCCCCGCTTACGTAGCATAGCCCACCATGTATTTCAGATCCACATGCGCTACCCGAAGGGCAGCCTCTATCTCCCTCACTCATGCAATAGCAACCCCTAGCATACCGCCGCCTCTAAACTCTGGTGGGGCTCCTGTCATAAAATCCCTAAAGGATCCGCCCCTCTGTGTAGTAGAAGATGAGGCACCTGCCCCTGAATCATTCCCCATCACAGCAATAGCAGCCCCAATGCCCGGTCCTCTACCCTGATCTGTACCCTGCTGACTGAAGAACTGTGCGAAAAATTTCTTATAAATCAGACTTACCGACATACTCGTCACCGCTGATCTGTCGGCACCTGAACCCTCACCTTGAACTGTCATAATGACTTGCACAAATCGAAGTAGTTAAGGATAACAAGTAGATCACCTAGCGTTATACAATAAGCTAGGTCAATTAATTTCTACTAATATCAGTCTCAAGAATGATTCCCAAGGATCCAAGAACGATTTAAGTTCAAGCATCCGCTAATGATACTCAGACTTCAAACCACAAGCTTCAATACCATCATGTAACACCCTCTCTTTGCACATAAATGTCACATCAACATAGTATCATAAGTGACAATATCGCGATGAGCTCATAATACACATGTTAGAGGATTACATAAATCATTGATGGTTAAAACTTTAATATAATTGTCTTCACAGTGAACTCCTATGTCTAATATAGATAATCAACTTAGACTAAACTAACACACAACGACTGACTACTGATTATCATACGTAAGTAGATGTACAAAAACTTATTAACAAGACTCGAAAGCTGATATTAATATAAAAAAACTAACACACGAAATCCCTGAAGTATTACTGATCCCTACTTCGGCTGCCGGCGGTTGCGGATCACCGTTCTGACTGCTTGAGACACGTTAGACTCGAAAACGTAAGCTGGAATGCTCGTGAGTACGCGAGGGTTAGACTCTGCAAAATTAAGCAAATAACAATACACATAGCACATATAATAACATGTAACTCAACATAATAACTCAGATACGTCTCATAATCTCTGATGAAATCTCGGATCTCAGTGCACATCTCAACTCAATGGGACGCCATTCCCCGGCTAACAGACCGCACACAGCAGTGGTTAGCTTCTAAATAAGCACATGAGCGACCTGAAAATAACGTTGTCGTATATATACGATCTCATACTTGATGACTGGTTAGGGACAATCAGCCTGCGCGATCACCCATCACAGATACTCAAGAAATCCGCGAGCCAAATGTCGCATAACATTATTTTAAATGATTTTAAGATTGTCTAAAAAACAAAATTGTAACAATCTTTATTTTGTTACATTTATTAGGTTTTTCAAAACCTATTGATTTATAATTACTTATTTGGCACCCCCAAGACTAGAATCCTGGCTACGCCACTGCATACACACATATCACATAGAAGGAAAGTAAATAGAATCATACCTGAGGTGCCACATCTCTGTCTCAATTATCTCATTACAATCATGCAATTAATGCAATAAGACTAGTAAAATAGAGCACTCGTTGAAAGGCTCATGTACTTACCCGATCATTGACAATCTATCTCGCAAAACCCTTCTGAACTCTATCGCGGCCCAACTCAGTGCCGACTCGACCCTATACGCATAAGGATCACTAAATATTAATTCAAACCCAAATGATACGCATAACAGACTCATACACTGACCCCGTAACTTAATCGGACCTCAAAAGTGACCCCAAACAAACCTCAAAGCCCAAAATCAAAGCTTCCCCTAATTGGCGAATCCCGGCCCGCACTTACACCAATCATGGTTGTGCTTTTGGTCGCGGTCGTGCTCATGATCTCGGCCATGTTCATAATCGCTGCTTGTACTCACCTCCACCGCCCTATGCTTATCGAAGTCGCGCTCAAGGGATCTTGACCGCGATCACAGACGAATTGATACATTTTGTTTCATTTGCATGGCTGACTAGGGTTAAAAGAAACCACAAAACTCGATTCTAGCATCCAGTAAACCATAAATTCGATATATCTCTAACTTCTACAGGCTATACAGCCAATTCCACAATTTGAGTAACATATAACACGAAATTAAGCCACCAATTTTGTACTTTCTTACCTTCTTTAGCTTGCTAACACAAGAATAAAGACGATGACTGATTCACAACCTCAGCATCTAATCCTTGCTTGCTTTTCTTCTGGTTCCAGCCCCACACCACTCTTCCTAATCCTTCTCCTTGATAATGAAGCAAAAGAGGAGAAAGGAATTTCAAAAGGAAGCTTTATATATATATATGTGTGTGTGTGTGTGTGTGTGTGTGTGTGTGTGTGTGTGACACCCTTGCCACAATAAACACCATTACAATCAACCCAGGATTAATCACCAATCCCATGATTACATAATGATCTGAATACTTAATTAAATTGCGGAAGCATTAAAGTACATAGTAAAAATAATACATCTGTTTTAAACACCCTATGGTGCTACAAGGTTTCAAGTCTAAGTCTACATACTCAAAAATTTATTACATCGTCCCAAATGTATTACGATAATAATCCCATGATTCAGTTGCCAAGATGAGTAGTAGATATCTTTAAAAGACTTCAATAGATGACCTAGCTAGAAGGTCCCACAGCGGATTTTCCTTTTCCTGTAAAAATGTCAACAACTGAGGGGTAAGCAAAGCTTAGTGAATACACAGATTTACGCATTCTATAAATCTTTATGAAGCCCCAAGAGTAACACCGACGACACACGTCGTATAATCTCTACGTACACAAAGTACGGAACTAGAGTCGCAGCCCCTACGAGCCCAAAGCTTGGCATTTAAACCAACCATCTGAGACAGACATAACATGGGGGATGACTTACTACCTACCAGAACCTCGGAGGGATCAGCTCCAGGTCATATAGCGCAGTAACATCGGAATAACAGATGCGACCCGCCGGTCCATCGATAGATGCACAACAAAAGAACGGACATGCAACAAGATCAATGTGCATCTAAATCTACGCAAGTTAGTAGAATTCTAAACGAAAGTGAAACAACATGTCTCAGCAGGCAATAGCTAACATAAAGCAGATATAAACATGCGAAATCATATGTACTCACAGTGGGTGCGTTAGTTAAATTTAGTTAATTTTATTTCTCCTCGGGCTTTCAACCTGATCCACAAAGTACCCCACTGTGGGTTAAACAATACCACAAGGGACCTGTTAAGTCAGTTGTAACAAAATATCATGTCAATAGTTGTTTAATTTCATAAAACATAAATTTTATAATAATTGACCCAACTTCGGATCCATAGCCGAATTCGGACCCTTACCCGAATTCGGACCATACACAAGTTTGGACCACAACCGAGTTCAGTCCACATATAATTCGGATCCTACTGTTTCGGATCCCATCCGAATTCGGACTCCGACCGAAATCTAACACTTGAAAATATTTTCTGTTTTGAATATCTGAAGTCCGGATCTCATCCGAATTCGGACCAGATTCGAGTTCATAACAGATCCGAATTCTGATCCTCCGAGTTCATACTTGTGCAGTTTCATCATTTTTCCAGATTTAATTCAATCATTTTTGTACTTATTCAGTGTTCGAAATAATTTATGCCAACTTAAATACACTTATTTCCAACACTTTCAACACTAATATTAACACTTTTATGTACCAAATTGAACACTCTTTGGTCACTTATATACAACCGTCGAACGCACATACTCAAAACACACACTAAATTCTTAAAATCATACTTTGAGTTTGAATTTGATACTGAAACTTCATATATAGCTTCCCTATCACTCGATTTAAACATATCCATGATAATACAACACATGCATTAACATTTGCTACTCCAAATCTATGATTCAGATTTTGTCAAAACCGAACCAAAATGCTCATAAATCCGAAATTCAAAGGATTAATCTAAATTACAACAATTAGATTTTTTAGGATGTTACAGCATGGGCTCCACCACGCTCAAACTTCGTCCTCGAAGTTACTTGACTCCAAACAGTTGTGGATATTTCTTCATCATTTCAGACTTAGCCTCCCACGTATGATTGGCTCCTTTGTGTTGCTTCCAACGTACAAGCACCATCTCACTCTCTTTGCTCCTTAATTTCTACACTTTAGTATCTAAAACACAATCCGGTTCTTCTACATATCAGAGCCTTTCGTCAATCTCTAGTTCAGTGTGATCAACCCAATCTTCGTTACCAGTAGTGAATGATTTTCAGAGATTTCCCACATGGAACACCAGATGTATGCTTGACATCTCTTCAGGCAATTCCAAACGATACGATTGATTTCCTACTTTCTCTATTATTTTGAATGGTCCAACGAATCTTGGAGCTAATTTGCCTCTTGTAACAAAACGAGTAACATCTCTCATAGGTGATACTTTTAAATAAACCCAATCATTCACATCAAAGCTGATCGGTTTATGTCTTCTATCATGATAGCTTTTCTGTCGATCCTGGGCCGCCTTCATATTCTGTCTAACCAGCTGTATCTTCTCATTCGTTTCCTGAAGCAATGTTGGCCCAGCAATCGGTGTTTCTCCGGTTTCTCTCCAACAGGTAGCAGTCCTACATCTTCTCCCATATAAAGCTTCAAACGGGGCTTTCTTTATTGTCGTGTGGTAACTGTTGTTGTACGAGAACTCTATCAGTTGCAAATGATCGTCCCAATTACCACCGAGATCCAAGATACACGACCGCATCATGTCTTCAAGCATCAGGATGGTCCTCTCACTTTGGCCATTGGTTTGCGGATGGTAAGCTGTACTCATTGCGATTCTCGTTCCCAGTCCTTCTTGCAATGCTGACCAGAAATTGGAAGTAAATCGGCTATCCCGATCCGACACTATAGACTTAGGCACTCCATGTCTAGCAATAATCTCGTCCATATAAATCTGAGCCAACTTTTCTAAAGAGTAACTTTCCCTGATGGGAATGAAATGTGCTGACTTAGTTAATCTATCAACGATCACCCATACAGCATCGTGTTGACGCCTAGCCTTTGGCAGTTTCGTAAAGAAGTCCATAGTGATGCGTTCCCACTTCCATTCTGGAATGGGAAGTGGTTGCAGACTGCCGTAGGGTTGCTGATGTTCGGCTTTCACAAGTCGGCATGTTCTACATCTTTCAACATACTGACCGATATCCTTCTTCAATCCCGGCCACCAGAAGTCTGCTTTCAACGTGCTGTACATATTAGTGCTTCCGGGATGTACAGAAAACCTTGATTAATGTGCTTCTTCAATAATTACTTTTCTCATGCCGCCGAGCTTCGGCACCCAAATCCTTCCATATACACCTTTCAGTCCTGAATCACTTGTTTCCATTATCTTCTTCTATACTCGAATATCCTCAGCATCAACATTTTCTTCCTTTAAAGATTCCTCTTGAGCGGCTTTAACATCGTCAATAATCGTGGAAGTTAACATCGTAGATGTCATCATGTAGCAGCACTCCTTAGAATATGCTTTACGACTCAAAGCATCGGCTACCACATTAGCCTTTCCAGGATGATAAAGGATTTCACAATCATAATCCTTTATAAGTTCCATCGAACGTCTTTGTCTCATGTTAAGCTCTTTCTGACTGAAAATGTACTTCAAATTCTTATGGTCTGTATACAGTTGACACTTAGTTCCATAAAGATAGTGCATCCACAACTTCAATGCAAAAGTGACAGCTGTCAACTCTAAATCGTGAGTGGAGTAGTCTTTCTCATGCTGCTTAGGCTGTCTCGAGGCGTAAGCTATAACCTTTCCACGCTGCATCAGTACAGCGCCCAATCCCAACCTCGAAGCATCCGTGTGAACCACAAAATCCTCATTGCCCTCGGGTAAGGCAAGTATTGGTGCTTCGCTAAACGTCTTCTTCAAAATATCAAAATCCTCTTGCTGCACAGTTTCTCAAACAAACGACGCATTCTTTTTCGTTAATGCAGTCAAAGGAACTGTAATCTTCGAGAAGTCCTTAATAAACCTCCGATAATACCCCGCCAATCCAAGAAAACTTTTGACTTCTATAGCTGATCGAGGCGGTTCCCAGTTTCTTATGGCTTCCACTTTAGCTGGATCTACAGAATTTCCAGTTCTAGAAATCACATGTCCCAAAAACTGAATTTGTTGCAGCCAGAGTGTGAATTTGGCATACAACTTTTCCTTCCTCAACAATTCCAACAATTCTTTTAGATGAGGAGCATGCTCGGTCTCAGACTTGGAATACACCAAGATATCATCAATAAACACTATTACCGATTTATCTAACATCGGTCTACATACTCTGTTCATCAGATCCATAAAGACAGTCAGGGCGTTAGTTAACCCAAAAGGGATCACCAGAAACTCGTAATGCCCATACCGAGTTCTGAATGCTGTTTTAGGCACATCATCTTCCCGTACCTTCAACTGATGGTACCCCGATCTCAAGTCAATCTTAGAAAAGACACTAGCCCCACGTAACTGATCAAACAAATCATCTATCCTCGGCAGCGGATACTTATTCTTAATTGTTAGCTTATTCAGCTCCTGGTAATCAATGCACATTCGCATCGTGCCATCTTTCTTTTTCACAAACAAAACAGGGGCTCCCCACGGCGATGAACTCGGTCGAATGAAGCCCTTATCCAACAACTCCTGAAGTTGCTTCATCATCTCTTGCATTTCGGTAGGAGCAAGGCGATACGGAGAACGAGCTACCGGTGCAGCTCCAGGGATCAAATCTATTCGGAACTCCACTTGTCTCTCAGGAGGAACGCCAGACAAGTCCTCCGAAAAGACATCCGGGAATTGTGATACAACAGGCACATCGGCCACAGTTTTCTTCTCAGCCTTGGCATCAATAGCATATGCCAAATAGGACTCACAACCCCTTGCAACAAGCTTTCGGGCTTTTCTAATGGTCAACAAGCACAGATCCCCACTTCTCCTATCCTCATATATGCAGATCTCACGCCCCTCCGGAGTAGTTATCTTTATCATTCGCTTCTTACAGACTATGTGGGCTTCATTTTTGATCAACCAGTCCATTCTGACTATCACATCAAACTCACTGAATTCTATCAGGATCAAATCAAGATTGAAGACTAAATCTTCAATCACTAACGTACAGTTTCGATATACACGATCTACTTTGACTAGAGTGTTACTAGCAGTTTCTATGTCAAGTATAGCAGACAACTTAGACAGAGGCATTGGCAGTTGTTGTGTTAAAATAGTAGAAACAAACGAACGGTTGGCACCAGAATAAAAAAGAACTCGTGCAGGCATGGAATTTATAATAAACATACCCGTAACCACTTCCGGGTTTTCCTAGGCCTCCTCTGCTGTTATCTGAAAAGCACGAGCTGGTGCCCTTTGTGGCTGGCTCCGGCGGTTGACTGAACCACCACTTGATCCTCCAGATGATCGTGTTGTAGTTGGAGTAGCAGCAGCTGGATCATTCTTTCTGCAATTCCTACTGTAATGCCCCCATACACCACACTTATAGCAGGCATCAGCTTTCCTTGGGCACTCATTCTGAAAATGTCCCAATTCCCCATAGCAAAAACAGGCACGTCCATTAGTGCACTTGCCTAAATGTTTCAGGTGACATTTGTTACAAATACCGTGGTTCTGTGTTGATGGGAATACGCACGACCACGACCAGAAGACCCAGATGATCGTCAATAAGACTACTGTGGTGAAAACTGCGATGAACGAGAAGAACCCAAGTATCCCCCTTCACGTTGGCGTTTTGGTGGTGATGGTTGCGGTGGGTTAGTGGAAGCAGTAGCAGACCCAATTGAACAGCCCGACATAAGCCAGCAAATGTAGGGTAGCGGACGTTACTCATTACCCTCCTAATCTCCATATTCAAACCAGCCTCAAATCTGGTCATTTTTCTTTTCTCTGTGTCAACCTGATGAGGCGCAAACAAACTCAGCCTCGTGAATTCCACAACATACTGGGACACAGTCTTAGTCCCCTGCATCAGAGTCATAAACTTCGCTTCCAACCTTCGGCGTTCATCAACCGGACAGTATTGCTGAGTGAATAGTTCAGTAAACTCAGCCCAAGCCATAACAGATACTTTTTCCACGGTTAAGGCATTAACCATGGAATTCCACCACATAACCGCGTCTTTGGTGAACATAGCAGTAGCGAATCGGACCATGTCCTTCTCAGCACAACCGCTGATTCGGAATGTCCGTTTGGTTGCCGTTATCCATTCAAGTGTAGCAAGGTTTCAAGTCTATCTTAGTTCAGATCATTACTTAAAATCACTACATATCATCACTTAATGTTTGAGACCAAGATCTCACGGACACTTGAATCTCAAACTACTGCTCTGATACCATTCGCTGTGACACCCTTGCCACAATAAACACCATTACAATCAACCCAGGATTAATCACCAATCACATGATTACATAATGATCTGAATACTTAATTAAATTGCGGAAGCATTAAAGTACATAGTAAAAATAATACATCTGTTTTAAACACCCTATGGTGCTACAAGGTTTCAAGTCTAAGTCTACATACTCAAAATTTATTACATCATCCCAAATGTATTACAATAATAATCCAACGATTCAGTTACCAAGATGAGTAGTAAATATCTTCAAAAGACATCAATAGATGACCTAGCTCGAAAGGTCCCGCAGTGGATTTTCCTTTTCCTGTAAAAATGTCAACAACTGAGGGGTAAGCAAAGCTTAGTGAATACAAAGATTTACGCATTCTATAAATCTTTATGAGGCCCCAAGAGTAACACCAACGACACACGTCGTATACTCTCTACGTACACAAAGTACGAAACAAGAGCCACAGCCCCTACGAGCCCAAAGCTTGGCATTTAAACCAACCATCTGAGACAGACATAACATCGGGGATGACTTACTGCCTACCAGAACCTCGGAGGGATCAGCTCCGGGTCATATAGCGCAGTAACATCGGAATAACAGATGCGACCCGCCGGTCCATCGATAGATGCACAACAAAAGAACGGACATGCAGGAAAGTGAAACAACATGTCTCAGCAGGAAATAGCTAACATAAAGCAGATATAAACATGTGAAATCATATGTACTCACAGTGGGTGTGTTAGTTAAATTCAGTTAAATTTATTTCTCCTCGAGCTTTCAACCGGATCCACAAAGTACCCCACTGTGGGTTAAACAACACCACAAGGGACCTATTAAGTCGATTGTAACAAAACATCATGTCAATAGTTGTTTAATTTCATAAAACTTAAATTTTATAATAATTGATCCAACTTCGGATCCATAGCCGAATTCGGACCCTTACCCGAATTCGGACCATACACAAGTTCGGACCACAGCCGAGTTCAGTCCACATATAATTCGGATCCTACTGTTTCGGATCCCATCCGAATTCGGACTCCGACCGAAATCTAACACTTGAAAATATTTTCTGTTTTGAATATCTGAAGTCCGAATCTCATCCGAATTCGGACCAGATTCGAGTTCCTAACAGATCCGAATTCTGATCCTCCGAGTTCATACTTGTGCAGTTTCATCATTTTTCCAGATTTAATTCAATCATTTTTGTACTTATTCAGTGTTCGAAATAATTTATGCCAACTTAAATACACTTATTTCCAACACTTTCAACACTAATATTAACACTTTTATGTACCAAATTGAACACTCTTTGGTCACTTATATACAACCGTCGAACGCACATACTCAAAACACACACTAAATTCTTAAAATCATACTTTGAGTTTGAATCTGATACTGAAATTTCATATATAGCTTCCCTATAACTCGATTTTAACATATCCATGATAATACAACACATGCATTAACATTTGCTACTCCAAATCTATGATTCGGATTTTGTCAAAACCGAACCAAAATGCTCATAAATCCGAAATTCAAAGGATTCTTACCTCAAATCTTTTGTTACAGTGTTTGTAGTTCCTTCCTGGCAATCTTATTTCAAATTTTCAGCTTCTAAGACTTGTTGAATTTGAGAGAGAGAGAGAGAGAGAGAGAGAGAGAGAGAGAGAGAGAGAGAGAGAGAGAGCCGAGAGAGAGATGAGTTTTAGAGAGAGAGTGAAATGGTTTAAAATGAAAGACTTTGAGTCTTTTATTCCCATTTTCGATCTTTGGCACAACTAGTCCCTCCACTTACCCGGTTCCATTAAATACTGATTTTATAAAATAAAGAATTCTATCTTTATTTTATTATCCTTAACAATTATTAATAATTATATTCACTTAATAATTAAAATTCTAAATTTCCAAATAATGCAACCAACTTTATAATTAATCCAAATTTCAACTCAACTTAATTACATAAACTACAAAATCCAACTAATTAATCAAAATTACAAAAATTAGATTTTTTAGGATGTTACAATATATATATATATATATATATATATATATATATATATATATATATATATATATATATATATATATATATTGTAACACCCTCACAAATCACAGAAAAGCCACGTCATCACAATATCATAAGTGTCAATGACGCATAAAATCCATATAACACGTGTCAGAGGATAATACAAATCACTGATAATTTAAAACTTTATACAAACGGATAACAAAGTAATCACGAGTTAATACCGATATTCAAATCCCAAGCATCTAACATAACATGGCTATCTGTCAGTTACACATACTGAATATAAACACTGGCTACCAAAATAACAGTTTCCCAAAAGACGTTATCCTCATATAGTAGCAGATAACGGATTCCTCAAGTCATCTCAGCTCCTATTTCGACGGCTGCTTCTGCTGTTCGCCTTTTTGACTGCCTGAACATGTTAGACTAAAAAAAGTAAGCTGGAAAGCTCGTGAGTACGCGAGGGTTAGACTCTGCAGATTAAACACAGTATAGAAGCACATAGCACATACACACAAAGCATATCTCTATTGTCCCTAGAAATCAACAACACATCTCAGATATGAACAAGAAAAAGCATGAGATCCCGAAGCCTTGTATATCACAATCCCTATGGGGACACTTCCCCGGCTAACGGAATGCACGTAGCAGTGGTTAGCACATCCCTGTAGCTCAGGAGCGACCAGGCTACAACCCATGCCGTGTATACCCGCTCTGAAGACTATTTAGGGACAATTAGCCTCATGCGATCACACATCGTGAATCACTGTCCGTATGGAACTCATCACAGACACTCTGGAATGGATCTCATCTCATGCACATATAACACACACAATAATAATGGAATCATACCTGAGGTTCACGAATCTGTCTCATACACAATACATAACATGTACACAATAACTAACACCGTTAAGACTCACAAAATGATCCCGCGGTTTGGAAAAGAACTCGAGTACTCACCTGATCAACTCACTGACCATGTGATCCCTGATTCAGCTCGGCATGCTATCGGCTCGTATCCCAGACTGTTCAGTCAACCCAACAGATGTACATAACAGACTCAAGGCTTCTTACCTCTTTTCAACTCATGAACTCAAGGTGATGAAGATGATGAGTTTGGCCATGGATTTACAACCGAATTCAACTTCCAATTTGCTTCTTTTCTGCTCCAAGACACCCACACCCACACATACACTTTTAGAATTTCTAATTGAGGAAAGGAACCAAAGATTCAAATGACACACATTTGTAATCTTTCTATTTTCGATTACCCGATACCTAAATATTCGAACTCGATATCGTATTTTCAATATTACCACCATTTCAACCCATTTAACCTCGTGATCTCAAAGATATAATTAATCCGTTAAAATTATAAACCGGTGCCATGTATATCGCAATCCCGACACGTATAAATCCACTAATCGGGAGATGATCGGACCAACGCAACATTAATAAAATAATAATCCACTAAAATAATTCCACGTACCAATTCAAATTTCGGGATGTTACAAAATGTAAATAGGGAAAATTTTAATAAACAAAAAATAAATATATCTTAAAACATGATAAAAATAAATTAATTGCTGAATAAATTACAAAATGGTCCATGTTGTTTGTTCAGAATTTCAAAAATGTCCCTTTACTTTAAAAGTTGCAGTGGTGGTCCCTCAAATTTTATTTGCAGAAACGGTCCCTTTGTTTCTAAACTTTTTAAAAATAACGATTTTGTCATTTTCCCAATTACAAGTTTGATCCCTCAGCTATTTAATTTAATTTTACTTTTGGTCAATTTCTTAAATTTTTATCTTTGATTTTAAATTTTAAATATTAATTTAACAAATAATTATTTAAATCTTTTAAATATTAAGAATATAACTATTTTTAAACTTTGTTCGATGAACAATAAACCAAGCTGCCAGGCAGCTGAAGCAGGCAGGTAAGCAGCTGACTTATTTTATTATTTTATATATATATATTATACAACATTTTTGTTTTTCTGTGATAACTTTTGATATATTGTATTTTATTAAAATTTGAATATATCATTACGATAGCTTATTTTTGTCTACATTCCGATATAAAATTTATCGTCGTCGGAACAGTTAAGCAAGCTGCCAGGCAGCTCAAGCAGGCAGGTAAGCAGCTAAATTATTTTATTACTTTATATATATTATATATCATTTCTATTTTTCTGTGATAACTTTTGATATATTGTATTCTATTAAAATTTGAGTATATCATTACGATTGTATTATTTTTGTCTACATTCTGATATAAAATTTATCGTCGTCGAAACGATTTTCGTAAGGCAGGCATGCAGCTGCCTAAATATTTTATTTTATATGTAATATAAAATTGTTTTGTTGTTCTATTGAAACGTTTGATATATTGTATTTATAAAAATTCAAATATATCATTATGATCACTTTTCTTTTAGCTACATTTTAACATAAAATTGTATTTCGTCTCAGGCTATTTTAAAATGACAAAATTTTAATTATTTATCTACATTCTAACTGGCCGGCTTACAAACGACAAATGTTATTTTATTATTTTTAAGTAATATATTTATAAAAATATAATTTATGATCCCGCTTCAACGCACGGGTAAAACTATATTTAAAATGAAAAAAAAAATATTGTTTGGTTATGATCCTGCTGCTAAGCGTGGGCTAAACTAACTTATTATTATTATTAGTATTATTTATACCTGTTTATTTTTTAAAATGAATTTATATTTATTTATTAAAACTTATTGTTATGATTAAGTTAATTAATTATGTATCCAATTCACTTAAGTATCAACGTAGCAAAATTGTCATTCAAAACAAATGAAATAATAAATTGAAATCAAAATGTACTGACATAACAAAATATTTAAATTAAATAAATTTAAATCAAAACGTATTAGAGTAACGAAATATTTAAATTATATTGTAACGTATTAGACTAACAAAATATTTAATAAAACGAACAAAAACTTAAATTTATATACTTTTCTTAATAATCATAATAAAATAAAAATGTGTAATTCGTGTAAATTGAATCAACAATTAATCACAAGAAATTAAAAACAGGAAAGAAATCACTAACCGAATGATTTTATTAGAATCAAATGATTTACAGATGAGAATAAGATGAACGTACCCTGTAGCCCTAAAATTCTCCCAAAGATTTCCGTGCAAAATATAGAATGAATATGTCAAATGTGTGAATTACAAAAGTCAACATTCTATTTATATTCAATTACAACTATGACCTATTTACAATTTATACCCTAGACTTATTTTATTTCATCAGTCAAAATAAGATCTAACATTCTCCCCCTTTGATGAAATAAATTCAGTCTTCACTTAGAAAGTCCCAACTTCATTCAAATCTTCTAACACTCTTTCTGTTGGACAATCTCCATTCAATCTTTGAAATAAACTCAATCATGAGCTTTTTATCATAAGCACTCAGAGCTCCTTTCTTCGTCTTCCTTTTCTTATCCGCAGCCAACTTGCCTTTCAACCCACTCATAACCTTCTGAAGCGTTCCGTCACAAAACTTGTTTAGCTCAATACTTCTCATGGCTCTCAGCTTTCGATCTTTGTCTTTGTACATGACAGCAGGACGTTTCACCATTATCAACTAAGTGCATCCAGAACATGTCAGCTTCAGTAAAAGTGTCCGTGTTTCCATCTGATCTTGTCACCGTGAAAGTTGGATAAAATATATTCACAAAGCGATCCTTTTCTATCTTGATCAGATCAACAATTCTAAACTCACTTTTGACTTGATCAACACATTAAGCTTTATTCTGATGAAAACTTGCATAGTTAGCTAAATGTGGTCTGTTAGGCTCTAGAACTCTGAGTAGCTTCAGGAAAGTACACGAAGCTTGTCTTTTGCAGAAAATCTTCTTTTCAAGGTAATCTTCAAGGTATGGCAAGTTGTTCCTTTTTCTTGTATATTCAGCTGATTTCTTGGACGAAAGTTCTAACCCCTTTTTTTTTTCTTCTTGCTCACTTCTTCCTCATTAAGAATAAACAAAAATATCATTAATCTCTCTTTGCACAATCTTTTGAGCTTCAAACCTTAATTGATGTTGTCTTTGCGATTCATCTGCTAAGACATATTCGTTGAAGAACCTTTCCATTATATCTACTTCATTCAGCTCCGTAATAACCGGTGGAATAGAACTCTCCACATGAAATGGTTCAAACTCTTCTTCTTTAACTTGTACCGTAACCTCAGGCTTTTCAACCGTCGGTACAGGTATATCATCTTTTAATATTTCCTGAACCAATACTTCTTCTTCTTCTATCCTTTCAGCTCTCACAGCAATATCAGTCAATTCAATAACATTATCATCATTAGACTCTTCAATCTCCACCACTTTCTATACATCTTCAATCATTGGTATCTGGTCATGGACTTCATCATCTGAGTCATCATATTCATCAAAATTATAGAACTCTGATTGAATATTCAACGGAACAGAAACATCTTTATAAAGAATCAATTCCTGCCCACCTTGAGTATCAACAGGTTTATTCTTAGAGCTCCCGGCTTCTCCTTTCTCTTGTGTTTCAGCCTCTTTTTCAAGATAAGTAATCATTAATAATCCAGTTCCTGGCTCATCAAGCTTCCTCCTTTTCTCCCCCTCACGAGGAGCATCATCGGAGTCGTCTTCATGCTCATCATGCTTACGCTTTTGAGCTAAAGCTTGAGCCTTACAAGTTTGTTCAACTGCAGAGACTCTTTCCGATAAATTTCCCAAGGCTGTAATCACCGTGCTTTCCAAACCCATCATGCGTTCTCGCATTTCATCAAACTGGTCATATACGAAGTCTCGTAGCTCTTCAATAGCCTGATTTGGATCTTTTTGCGTTAGCACTTCTTCAGCCACAGACTTGCCCTTTAAAAACTTATGAATATTTGTCATTTGAGACATCACTTCGGATAACTGAGCTGTTAAGTCACTGTTCACTCCTGCAACCACTACACTCAAAGCTTGATTCAATGAAGATTCTGTAACAAATGGGGAAAGATTAACCACTGGGTCACGTAGACTTCCAGTTGTCACAAAAGTCAAACTTGTGTAAAGAACTTCTGTGTGGCCAGTACTTAGAGTTGGCATGAATGTAGCTCCGACTGGACTTCCAACCTCTTCAAGTGACGGAGCAACAAATGCTTCCGTGACTGAGGTTGTTCTGGCAGTGACACGCAGTTCAGCTGCACTCACTTCAACACATGAAGCGGACTCAAGTGTCCTAAGGTGTATGGGTTCTATACTCTGTGCATCAAACGAAGTCGTACACCTGGGCAGATGTGTAACTTGTTTCAATATCCATAAAATCCAAAGGATTTTCGGATAGCAAATGTGCTTCATCCCTGTGAGAAATTGAAACAGTTTCCTGTTGGGAGGAGACTGAGTGGCTGGTGGGGTGTGCATATGTCAGTGGGATGCTGACTATTTCAATGTTAACCCCCTGTTGGGAGCTAACAACAGATGTGTTTAGATCCCGACTTTTTGGTCTAGGAACCTCCCTCACACTCTGTCTAGCTATTTCTATAACATCAAATAATGTTGCACCTCCCTCATTTGGATCATTACCTGCCTCATCATCATCATTATCATCATCATCATCTCCTTCTGCAGCTCCCTCAAGAATATTTGATAGTGTTTATTCGAAATCGGAGCTGCTTGCTTCTCCCTCACCATTCCTCTCATGAACTTCTACTCCCTCGCTCACAGCTTGGCTACCCTGAACTTCAGCCCCATGCTGAAGTTCCTCCTCACCTACAGCTCCCTAGTTAAGAAAACCCGGTTCTTGGGTTTCTACATGAGCGTGATCTACGCGATACAACCTCACATGCTCGCTCTCCGGATCAACATACTTTAATAATGATATAGGAATTGGCATTATGTTTGCTGTTGGTGAATATTGTATTCCATGCAAGCTCATCATAACGTAGTCAGGGCATCTTTGAGCATTATAGTGTTTTGGAATCTTGTCATTGCCTCTTAATATTCCTATAATCAGAATTTGTATAAAGTGTTGAAGAGGGACAAATTTTCTTGAACTATTTGTCGTCTTTGCTAGCACGACTTCCTTCAGATCCTCCCAGATACATTACGCGTAGTCGTAATGTTTGTTGAACACGATTCCATGAAAAATTCTCAGACAGTGAATGCTACACCTGTCAATCTCAGTATGTTTTGACATCATGCATCGGTTTATGATGCAAAAAGTGTGTACCATTCTCCATTAAGTCCATTTCTATGGAACTTAGAACTCTTTTGTAGTGGTTTTGAGTAACCCAGGCAAATTAGATCATGTACAAGTTTGTCATCCGATACAGAATCTTCAAAATGCGCTAGCTCTGGGAAATTCACGGTATCGATGTGTTGTTGTAAAAACAGTTGTGCCTCAATCTGGCTAATGTTATTTTCATCTTGAATTAATCGATGGTAACCTTAAAGTGATGGTTACCATCAGCTGGAACAAATTTGACAGGGTGCTAAAACTGCTGTAGATAGACCTGGGGAATCGAAGGTTTGTATTGAAGTAGATATCCTAAAGGGTGGCCTTTAAGAATATCTACTATGATCGGATGGCTAATCTTTATGACTTTAGTGTCAAGGCAATGGTTGTTATCAAGAAAAGGTAGGCAATAATGAGGTTTAACTAGTTGGTTGTCTGGGATAATAGTAGAGGGTGAAGGTCAGGTGACAGATGCGAATTTGACTGGTTTAGAAACAAGGGTGTGATTTGATGATGAATGTGAATCAGATGAGTTTGAAGATTGAGATTGACCTGGTGATGCCATTTGAAACCTGTGAAAAAAAATGAACATGTTAGAATCAACAGATAATCAAATGAAATCCTGCAAATAGAAAAATAAAACATTTTGCTAGAAATTAGAAAAATATGTGTTTTTCTGTTTAAAGCATTGGGATTCCAGACAATAATATTATTGTTAGGATTCCAAAGTCAATCGTTAAGAGTCCAATGTTAGAAAAACACAGATTAAAAAAATTTCTCGAAAAATGTGAAATTTTTCATTAAAAAAAAATTAAAATTCCCAACCTTAGAAAATTTTGGACAAAATTGAGTATTAAACTCGGGTGAAACATAATGTTTCTCGGATAATGAAAGACCCAACTTGATAGACACATGTAAAGAACTCGAATAATGAAGAACTTTCTCGAATGCACCTAAGAACCAACTCGAATGACCCTTATGACAAACTCGATTAAAACTGATGTTTTCTCGAAGTACATACAACTCAACTCGAATGAACTTGACTATTTACTCGAATGAAAGGAATTATCGAGACTTTGATTGAAAAGTTTCTAAGTCCTTTACACTGCTCAACTCGATCATCAATATGTGTTTCTCGAGCTAACTGTAACTCCAACTCGATTGAAACATGAGTGGACTCGAATGAAATGATATATCAAAAAAGTGACAAAAATGTTCTAAGTCCTTGAGAGAGTCCGACTCGAATGAAACTGGAAGGGACTCGAATCATATATGAGACCAACTCGAATAGAACTTGAAATTACTCGAA
This sequence comes from Centrapalus pauciflorus, assembly GCA_020465985.1. Lineage (NCBI taxonomy): Eukaryota > Viridiplantae > Streptophyta > Magnoliopsida > Asterales > Asteraceae > Centrapalus > Centrapalus pauciflorus. The sequence goes on along the minus strand of JAANYP010000746.1, from coordinate 43,914 downwards.
TCAATTATGTTATCGAGGGTCATTTTAAACAATTTTCTAAGTCCGGAAAAGAAAACAACTCGAATAACATAACACATTTTCTCGAATCAAGAAGTGTTCAACTCGAATGAAACTATAAGTTTCTCGAGTGATACTTCACTCAACTCGCATGAAACTTGACACATTCTCGATTATAGTATTAACCCAGAAAATGTTTACAAATTATTTCTAAGTCCACATACCCTGATATTTTCAAAATTTTAATCCAGGGACTTTTTCACGTATTAAAAAGTTAAGTCCTACTCGAAAAATGATTTCAAACAACATTTGTTTACTAAACTTTGTCCAGAAACAATCAAATCATTCCAAAAATCTCAATTTTCAGGTTTATGAACTCAAATATTTTGAATATTGAAAATTCAAAATTAATGTCTGTATGCTTGGAAATGAAACTTGAAAATTGAGATTCAAGTTCAAGATAGTAATCCGCAGGTAAACACACATTTATTTTCATATGAAATCCAACAAAAGACTAAACCCATTAACACACAGCGAACTTCATACGAACACACACATATATGAAAATATTCGATTACTGAAACAAAAAAAAATTATATAAGCTGAAAAAAAATATGAAATGGACTCACAATATTTATCTCAAATGCTGAAAACCTGCTTTCGATTGAATTTCTTGAAGTTTCTTCGTGATAAAGAAAGTGAGAATGAGTTTTCGGTGAAGAAGGTGAACAGTATTGGGAGTTGTAAAAAAATGAATTTGAATTTTGAATTTCAACTTTATAGTTGAAATTTCAAAATTCAAATGGAGTGTCACCCAGCCCACTTACTCTCACATAAAAAAATTGGGTTCTTGTTTTAAAGCCCATTTCAATAAAAAAATTTAACTAACTTAAAAAATAAAATGACAACAACTAAAAGTAAAAAAAAAAAATTTAACCACAACAAAAAAAATTTGAACAACAATTAAAAAAATTGAACAACACAAAAAAAATTTAACTACAAAAAAATAAAAGAAATTTAACTAAATTTTTTTTTAGAAACAACAAAGATTGCTCCCCCTTGTTGTTTGCAATTAAGCTCCCCCTCAGATGTATATAGCGTTTTAAATCACTGCTCCCCCTACAAAAATTAGATAAAATTTTTTCAGATTTCTAACAATCAGATAAAAATATCTTTCTGCTCCCCCTGCACATGACAATCCGGATCTGTTAAACTCCAAAAAATTTAAACTTTAAATTCACATGAGATTAACATCAAAATTTAAATCAAAATAAAAAAAATCTAAATTTAAAATTATAATTTGTATCTACTGAATGTTTAAATCTAGCGATTCAACATACCCAACTCGTATACCAAAAAATTAAAACGTTTTTCGTCTAAGGCTTTGGTAAGCAAGTCAACTAATTGATATTCAGTAGGAACAAAATATAATTCTTATTACCATTTTCTACATGATCTTTAATAAAATGATACCGGGTGTCGATGTGTTTGATTTTAAAATGTTGCACCAGATTGGAAGCTATGACTATTGCACTTTAAGAATCACAATAAATTGGAATCTTTTGAGGTGTAAACCCGTAATCTCTGAGTTGACTCTTCATCCACAATACTTGAGAACAGCACGATGATACGGCAACGTATTCAGCTTCGGCTGTAGACAGTGAAACACAGTGTTGTTCCTTGGATGACCAACAGACGGGTTTGTCACCTAGGAATTGAACTGCTCCTGATGTGCTTTTTTTGTCCATTTTATCACCTACGTGATCAGCGTCAGAAAAGGCAGTTAAAGTGAATGATGATTCCCAGGGATACCACAAACCAAGGTTTGGTGTTCCCTTTAGGTATCTTAAGATTCTTTTGGCAGCAGCCAAATGTGATTCTTTCGGATGTGCCTGATATCTAGCACAAACACACGTAGCAAACATAATATCAGGTCTACTTGCAGTTAAATACATTAATGACAATAATACCTCGACAATGAGTTACATCTACAGGTTTCCCTGAGATGTCCTCATCGAGTTTGGATTTGGAATCCGGAGCCATGGGAGTTTTCATAGGAGTACTATTTACCATATTAAATTTCTTTAACATACCCTGAATATATTTGGACTGATTGATGAAAATTCCATCAGTCAGTTGTTTCACTTGTAAACCTAAGAAAAAATTGATTTTTCCCATCATGCTCATTTCAAATTTCTAGGACATTAAGAAAGCAAATTTCTAGCAAAATTCTGGATTAGTAGACCCAAATATTATATCATCTAAATAAATTTGAATTACTATAATATCTGGACCCTGACGTTTTATAAACAGGGTTGTATCCACTGCACCTTTGTTAAATCCACATTTCAACAGATATGTTGAAAGTGCATCATACCAAGCACGAGGTGCTTGTTTAAGGCCATACAGGGATTTATCCAAAATATAGAAATGATCAGGCTTCGAAGGATCAGTAAAACCTTCGGGCTGATATGTATATACTTCGTCTGTCAGTTTCCCATTTAAAAACGCAGTTTTTACATCCATTTGATAAACAGTAAAGTTTTTATGAGCTGCAAAAGCCAAAAACATCCTAATAGCTTCTATTCTGGCAACTGGAGCGAATGTTTCATCGTAATCAATCCCTTCTTGCTGACTATATCCTTTGGCGACGAGGCGAGCCTTGTTACGAATGATGACACCGTGTTCATCCTTCTTATTCTTGAATATCCACTTCGTGTCAATGATTGATTTGTCTTTTGGTCGCTCCACCAATCTCCAGACCTTCAACCTTTCAAACTGATTCAGTTGTTCTTGCATAGCCACAATCCAATCAGCATCCAGAAGAGCTTCTTTGACATTCTTTGGCTCAACTTTACTTAGAAAGTTTGAAAATAAGCATTCGTTCATAGTTGCTCTTCTGGTTTTGACTGAAGTTGAAGGATCACCTATGATGTTTTTCAGTTGGGTGATTCCTTATCCACTTAAAGGTATGTGGATAAGGTTGAAGTTGGTCTTGATTGGGGTTTAAGTCTAGATAGGGAATTCGGGGGTTAGCTTCTGAGGTTGATGGTATATCGACTGAGATCGAGGTTTCTGAATTTTCAGATGGTAAGGGGGTTTCAAAAGATACTGGGGGTTGAATGTGTTGTACACTATCAACAGTGCACATCTGTCGTTGAAGCCTCTCCAGTTTATCTGAAATAGGTTGGTGAGAATAATCTGAGACTACGACTGGATCTTCAGTAATCCTGTCAGGTACCAAATTTGGAACATTAGGTTTGGGTTGTTCAAAGTAGTCTTCATAAAAATTCTCGAACAGTATATTTAAATCAGAATTTTCTGCACTCTGTTGCGATGACTTCATAGAAGTCGGCTTGTTAAGATCGGGTCCTGAACTCATTACAACGCCTTCATCGAATTTGACATTTATGCTTTAATTGACTGTCTTTGTCCTCTTATTGTATACTCGAAAGGCTACAGACTCCTTCGAATAACCAATGAAGATGCCTTCATCAGCTTTCTGACTAAATTTTCCCAGATTGTCTTTGTCATTTAATATGAAACACCTGCATCCAAAGACATGGAATAATTTGACATTAGGTACTCGTTTGTTTATTAATTCATACGGAGTCTTTTCGAATCTTTGTTGATTATGGATCTGTTCTGCGTAAAACAGGTCGTTGCTACAGCTTCAGCCCAAAGGAATAATAGAAGGTTGGAATATGCCAGCATCGTTCTTGCCGATTCCACTTGGGTGCGATTTCTTCGTTCAACTACCCATGTGTATCTGGAGTAGTCATCGACTATTACCAACACATATCTTTTTGTTTATGCTCTGTACTCTCATTGGTCCACACAAGTCCATATGAAGCAGTTCCAATGCTCCCGTTGACGAGTGTTCAGTTTTGGACTTGTGAGATGCTCTAACCATCTTTCCTTTTTCACAGGCTGCGCACAATTGCTCTTTTTGAAACCTGAGAGTTGGTAGCCCTTTGACTAACCCACCTTTTGCAAGGTTGGTTAACTTTTTGAAATTTAGGTGAGAAAGGCGGCGATGTCATAGCCAAGAGACTTTAGATGTTGCTTTTGACAATAAGAAAACATCTTTCTTTAGATTTATTGAGGCTAGGTCTATTGAGTACAAATTTGTTTTCCTATTTCCTGCCAGGATCTCTTTCCCTTCTCTAGATCTAATACTGCACTGATTCGCTTTAAAATTGACCTCTAGTCCTTTGTCGCAGAGTTGTCCAATGTTGAACAGATTGTGACCGAGACCGTCAACGTAGAAGACTTTTTGTATTGTTATCTTGTCGTACTCAAGACTCCCATATCTTTTGATCGGACGGAATTGATCATTCTCGAAACGGACCGTCCCACAAAACTTATCAACAAAGTTAGTGAGAGTTTCTTTCTGTCCGGTCACGTGCTTTGAGCAGCCGCAGTCAAGGTACCACACATGATTTACCTATAAGACAAAATAAAACGTGTGGTACCCACTTATAGTTGGGTACTTTTGATTTCGGTAAATCATGTGGTCTTACATTTATCTTTTCATCAGATACTTCTTTTAATTTAGGAACCCACTTTTTAACAGTACGTTTCGGTATCCATTTTTGTACAGTTCGATGTGGAACTGATTTTGAAATTTTTTGCTTTGGAACCTTTTCCTGTTATAAAGAAGGATCCTTTTTCTTTGGTAGCCAAACGAACTTATCAGATTTAGCATGCAATGGATTACAAGAAGCAGAATTTAAAGCAATTAAGGCAGTTCGAGAGTATTTATTACATCGTTTATCAGTAAAATTATTACAGATAGATTTTTCAAATTATCTAATCCTATCTGTAACAATAGTTTCTTTGACTCTCCACTCTTGTCTTATACTCTTGTTTTTCATTTCTCGTTGCTTCTTTCTCCATTCTTTCTTCCGAGAACCTTTCACAATATTATCTGACATACAAGAAACATGAGAATTAGTCGTTTTAGAAATATGTTTATCCTGTAAAATTCTCTTACCTTTGGATGTTTGGACTTTTGTGCAATAGTGTCCTTTGAGGAAGATGATTCACCTTTTTCATAAGTAGGAGTCACAAAATAAACATTTGTTTTCTCCTTTTTCAGTTGTAAATTTGGTGAATGTTCTGATGAATCCTTTGAATCTGTAGATATTCTTTTTCAAAATTCTAACTGATTCTTTAGGTTCATTAATTTGTTTGTCATGTAATGGTTTTACAAACTCATCTATTTTGACAAACATTTCTTCTAATGAGTTAAAGTCCAAGTTCATATACATATCAAAATCTTTTTCATAATTAATAGAATCAAGTTTAATTGAAGATGTTTGATCTGATTGTGATTTGTTTTCAGGCTGTTTTAGCAACTTTAGTTCTAAAGATTTAATTCCAGCCTTAAGATTTTGATTTTCAGTCTCAAATGTTTTGATTTTTAATTTAAGATCAGAGTTCATCTTCTCAAGAATTAAATTTGGTAGATACAGCTTTTGAGAATGAGTAGTATTTTCAGATAAATCCTTGTCAGAATATGTCTGAATATACTCCTCATAAATGCAAGAATTTTGATAAGTTTCATTTATTCTGTGATAATCAATAGAATTTTGCATTTTATCAGATCTAAATCTTTTTGAATCTTCACTTGATAATATTTCTTCTGATGCGTTCATAAACGTCATTTGTAACTCCAAATTCATGTATCTGACATCATATAAGGTAGGTGAATTTGAAATAGCTTTTGTCAGATATTTAGGATTAGTCCAACCTATACCTGATTTAGAATTATAAAATTCAGTATCTTTAGGTTGATTATCGTTTGATCTGTTTGGCCTCGTTTGATAAACTCATCTTCCAATGATTTAATTTTCTCGTAAATTTTTGTTCTTTCTGGATTTGGCTTTGAAGTTCATTTGCTTTATCTTGTAAATCTGATACAACTTGTAACGCTAATGCCTTATCCTTGGAAAAATCTAACACTAACGCATGTGCTTGATTTAATTTGTTTTCCAAGCTATGGACATTTTCTTTTCGGCTTTTAGAGATTAATAAAATTTCTTTAACATGTAAGCCATTTGTGTAAGTTTTTGTTCTAGCATACAGGAGTCATCATTTTCAGATTTAGAGTTTGTTTGTACCTCAGGTGTCTATGAATTCTCTGATTTCTCTGAATCTGATTCATCACTTTCTCTTCCCTTGCTGCCGCCAGCATCTCCTGTTGGCATCATTGCTACTTCTTCAGCCAGTTCCACATCAGACTCTTTTTTCTCTTCATTCTCCTCATCCGTCAACCCTACCCAAACTTCATCTTCTGCTAACATCGCAGACTCACTCAATTCTGATTCATTAAAAACTTCTGACTTTAGACAGATGTATGCATCTTCATCTAAAATGTCTTTATCCTTAGATAGTTTAAGCCAGTGGTTATCTTCAGCCATTATAACTTTGCCAGCTCCCTTCTCCTTTGCTAGAAGTGCCTTTCTAGTGCAGTATTCTGAATTTTTCACTACAGGCATTCTGCATTCTCGAGCATAGTGACCAGGCTTGCCACAGTTGTAGCATTTTCGCTCTGAGTCCTTCTTAGCTGACTTTTCAGATTTATCATATTTGTCGGCTTTCTTTCCATTGCTCTCACCTGATTTGTCATATCTGTCCTTCTTATCAAACTTTTGTGACCCTGTTTTGTATCTCATCTTGTTGTTGGTAGGTTTCCGGTAAAACTTCTTCTGAAATGCCTATGTTAGTAAGGCCATTTGTTTCTTCATTTCTCGATTTCAGGATCAGCTGAGGAATCCGATGAGTCTGATTCAGTTGAACTGCTGCTTAGAACTACTTGCTTCTCCTTCTTTAGCTTATGTTTGTATTTCTTGTCTGTCTGCAACGCTAAAGGATCAGCAGTTTCTTTTTCAGCCTTTTTCTTTCCGGACATCTTCCTTAAAACAACTTCCTGATAGTTGTTAAGGTTTTCAAAGACCATATGAAAGTCCATGTCCTCAATATCTTTAGTCTGTTGAATGATCATTGCGTACTTTTCCCATTCTGGATTTAGTACGTGTAGGAATTTAACATTGATGTCTAAGTTGGACTTTGTGACACAATTCCTTTTCATTTCACTTACTAAGCTGACAAACCTCAAGTATGTACTCTCCAGCAGTTCCCCTTCTCTAGCTCTGAAGTTCTCGAACGTCATTAAACTGTTCCGGGCTCTGTTTATTGTTGTCCTGTCTGATCCCCTCATAAACTTACAACCTCATCCCAGATGGATTTGGCTGTTTTGGTATTCTTCAGACAGGTGTATATATCATTTGGGATGGATATCAGCAACAATTTTCTAGCTGTCTTGTCCCCCAGTTTTCTACGTTTTTGTGCCTCTGTTAGGTTGGTGACCTCACCATTCTTTCAGGTATTGGAGGGTTGCCGGTGGGTACAACAGGTATTGTTTCTAGAAACACAACGGGTCCGTCATTAAGGAACTTCGGCATCTCATCAGATAGGTCGTGGGAACTTATGAACTCAAGAAATCTTTCTCTCCATTGTACATATTCTCCTCGGTACAGGATTGGAGGTTTTGTTTCCGACCCTAAGGCTAGTGCGTCTTTGGACATGTTGACTGAATTACAGGAATCTTCCAAGATCTTTAAAATGAGATTTTGATTGAATTTGAAAAGTTGATCAAACTTGAATGCAAGTTGATCAAACTCGAATGATTATGCACTGAAACTCGATCAATGAAGGTGAACAACTCGAATATTGAATAGATCAACTCGATCAATGAGTGTGAAAAACTCGAACAACGAATGTACTTAATTCGAATCTAGAAAAATCAGTCAATTAGAAGAATAATGCAACTAGAATTGACTTTATATAAAACTCGAATCAAGTGTGAGTCAACTCGAGTCAAATGATAGTCAACCTCGGATCAAAAGTAAGTAAACTCGAATCAAATGCCAACAAACTCGAATGAACGTGAGAGTAAACTCAAATTGAAGTGCAAGTAAACTCAAATAATTTTGACTGATGATTGTGTAAACTCGAATTAATAATTGAAATCCAGAAAATTGTTTTGTAAAACTCGATTATAAAATGTTTCCAACTCGAATTGAATATGGGTCAATTCGAATGAGTCTTCAAGTCAACACGAATGAAACTTTAAGTCAACTCGAATAAGTGACTTTTCAACTTGCTTGATTCTAATGATCAACTCGACAATAACAACGTTCAACTCGATTACAACATGATTAATGTAATATTCGAGTTTTCTTAGGTTTTCTGAAATTTTAAGCCCAGATTTCAATCAATTCAATAGAAATACTTCAATTGATTTCTGAAAATACTTAGTTTAAAACCAGATTAAACCCCTTGTTTTGCACTAGAACAGTGAAGAACAAGTGGTTTTTCGAAATTTCAGAAAAATCAAAGAATCTTTTTCTGTGTTTGAAATTTCAGTTTAAGTTTATGATCAATGTGATCGATTTTCAATAACCTTCCTTCAATATAAGATTCAACAACAAAGATCAACAGAATCAAAACCCTAATCGAATTTTCTATTTCTGGAAAAAAAGATAGAACAGTGAGTTTTTGCAATATTTTCAATCAAAAAAAAAAAAAGAATTCCTACATCTCTGATACCAATTGTAATTCGTGTAATATCAATCAACAATTAATCACAAGAAATTAAGAACTGGAAAGAAATCACTAACCGGATGATTTGATTAGAATCAAATGATTAACAGATGAGAATAAGATGAACGTACACTGTAGCCCTAAAATTCTCCCAAAGATTTTCGTGCAAAATATAGAATGAATATGTCAAATCTGTGAATTACAAAAGTCAACATTCTATTTATATTCAATTACAACTATGACCTATTTACAATATATACCATAGACTTATTTTATTTCATCAATCAAAATAAGATCTAACAAAATGTATTAACGTAATGAAATAGTTAGATCAAAAGGTATAAATGATAAAAATATACAAACAGTTTAACCAATGAAATATAAAATAAATAAATCTTTAATACGTAAATTGAATACATAAAAGTGGGATAAAATAACTAAATTGAATATATAAATAGAAATAAATTTTAACAAATGAATGTAAAATTAATTTTAAAAAAGAAATAGGTATAGTTAAAAAGCTAAAAATAAATAATTTAAGAAAATGACCAAAAGTGAAATTAAACTAAATAGTTTAGGACCAAACTTGTAATTGAGAAAATGGCAAAATCGTTATTTTTAAAAAGTTTAGAAACAGAGGGACTGTTTCTACAAGTAAAAAAGTGATTTCAGTGACCACCACTGCAACTTTGAAAGTTGAGGGACCATTTTCATAATTTTAAACAAACCTAGGGACCATTTCTGTAATTTACTCTTAATTAAATCATCATTTAATTTAATTAACATTTAAAATTAAAAAAAAACAAAATTTATGAAAAAGAAGTCAAAAATATTGTTGAAGAAAAAAAATATAATTGTCTTTTAAAAAAAGAATAAGACAGAAGGACTATTTCTGTAAATAAATAGTGCAAATAAGAACTTTTTATGCAAAATTATAACAATAGGAGCCTTATGCAAACCACAAGGATATTTTTTAATTTACATCTTGTACAATGAAAAAAACATTATATTACCACATGTTATTTTCATGTTTCATTTATTTAAAAAAAAAAAATTACCATTTAGTTTATATACTTTTTTTTTTTTGTATAATTTTCATTAAAATATCCACATAATATATACTTGGGTGAATAAACTAAGATTATTTTATCAATATATCTAGAGTAAATTACAAAAATGGTCCCTGTGGTTTGTGCAAAATTACGAAAATGGTCCCTCAACTTTCAAAGTTGCAGTGTTGGTCCCTCAAACCACTTTTTACTTGCAGAAATGGTCCCTCTGTGTCTGAACTTTTTAAAAATGACGATTTTGCCCTTTTATTAATTACAAGTTTAGTCCCTCAACTATTTAATTTACTTTCACTTTTGGTCCTTTTCCTTAAATTTTTAATTTTTTGACTATTAATTTAACAAACTAATATTTAAATCTTTATTATATTATTATTATAATTAAAATTATATATACCTATTTATTTTTAAAAATAAATTTATATTTATTTATTAACAAAATTTTTATACTTATATTATTTAATTTACGCGTTTTTTTATTTAAAATATTGTTTACATATTTTTTATTTAAATATTTTTTTTACAAAAAGAAATAGGTATAGTTAAAAAGCTAAAAATAAATAATTTAAGAAAAGGACCAAAAGTGAAATTAAACTAAATAGTTTAGGACCAAACTTGTAATTGAGAAAATGGCAAAATCGTTATTTTTAAAAAGTTTATAAACAGAGGGACTGTTTCTACAAGTAAAAAAGTGATTTCAGTGACCACCACTGCAACTTTGAAAGTTGAGGGACCATTTTCATAATTTTAAACAAACCTAGGGACCATTTCTGTAATTTACTCTTAATTAAATCATCATTTAATTTAATTAACATTTAAAATTAAAAAAAAAACAAAATTTATGAAAAAGAAGTCAAAAATATTGTTGAAGAAAAAAAATATAATTGTCTTTTAAAAAAAGAATAAGACAGAAGGACTATTTCTGTAAATAAATAGTGCAAATAAGAACTTTTTATGCAAAATTAAAACAATAGGAGCCTTATGCAAACCACAAGGATATTTTTTAATTTACACCTTGTACAATGAAAAAAACATTATATTACCACATGTTATTTTCATGTTTCATTTATTTTAAAAAAAATTACCATTTAGTTTATATACTTTTTTTTTTTGTATAATTTTCATTAAAATATCCACATAATATATACTTGGGTGAATAAACTAAGATTATTTTATCAATATATCTAGAGTAAATTACAAAAATGGTCCCTGTGGTTTGTGCAAAATTACAAAAATGGTCCCTCAACTTTCAAAGTTGCAGTGTTGGTCCCTCAAACCACTTTTTACTTGCAGAAATGGTCCCTCTGTGTCTGACTAAATATATATAAATTATAGTTTACATAAAATTAAAATTTCAAATTATATCGACTAAATATATATAAATTTAGGAATAAAAAGTTTAAAAAATGTAAAAAAAATAACTATTGTTCGTGACTATTAAAAAAGATAGATTAATAATATATATTACTAATAATTGTACTTTTTTATATTTTTTAATAAGAATTAATATTAAAATTTCAATTTAAGTTTACATACATTTCAGTTCACCAATTATTTATTAAAAATTATTCACGTAATACGTGGGTTCATAAACTAGTTCCTTATTAAATAACTTGAATACATAAAAAAACACGTAAATTAAATAATATATGTATAAAAATTTTGTTAATAAATAAATATAAATTTATTTTTAAAAATAAATAGGTATATATAATTTTAATTATAATAATAATATAATAAAGATTTAAATATTAGTTTGTTAAATTAATAGTCAAAAAATTAAAAATTTAAGGAAAAGGACCAAAAGTGAAAGTAAATTAAATAGTTGAGGGACTAAACTTGTAATTAATAAAAGGGCAAAATCGTCATTTTTAAAAAGTTCAGACACAGAGGGACCATTTCTGCAACTAAAAATTGGTTTGAGGGACCACCACTGCAACTTTGAAAGTTGAGGGACCATTTCCGTAATTTTACACAAACCACAGGGACCATTTTTGTAATTTACTCATATATCTATTTAAAAACTAATTTTTTTTCTTAAAATAAAGAGTACATTACAGAAATGATCCCTGTGATTTGTTTTAAATTATGAAAACGGTCCCTCAACTTTTAAAGTTGCATTGACAGTCCCTCAAACCATTGTTTGCTTTCATAAATGGTCCCTAATGCTATTAATTTTTTGAAAATGACCAATATACCCTTTTATTTTTAGTCCCTTAGTATTATAGTTATTCACTTTTAGTCCTTCTACTACCTTTTCGTATTTTATGTTTATATTTTTTATATTTGAGACTTTATTATTTCATTTTTAATTTTAATTATTACATAATTCATTATGATTTGATCAAATATAATTAAAATTAAAATTTATTAATTCATGAATTAACTATATACTCTCTCTATAATTATATACAATTTTATTGATACTACTAAAAATTTTAAAAATTATCACGTCGTTATTAATTAACTAGTGTTGTCATAAATTTAATTTATTTCTTAAATTTCTAATCTTTTATCATATACATAGAATTCTAGATCCCATAAAATCATAACAAACAGTATTTAAAAGATATTTTTGATTAATATATAATTATAATAATAACCATATACTAATAAGAAACTTAAAAGTTATTAACAATTATTTTTTTATTTAAATGAATTATACACAAATTAGTTATAATAAGACATATTAAATATCATTTGCATTAAAAGATAAAATATTATTTTTAATTCTAAGTTTATATAGTTTTAAGAAAAAACAATTTTATTAAAGTTATTCGTGTAATACACGGGTTAATAAACGAGTTCTAAATGATGAAATAACGTGAAATCCAAGAATTCAATCTTTTGATTATTATAAAAAATAAAACTTGCGTTTTCAAAAAATATAAGAAATATATTTTAATAAAAATATATCCATTCCATTTTATTAAAAAATAGTAAACTAAATATAGATATAAATTGTTTATCCTAATTTATTATTTTTTTATTCATGGAATAGCTTTTATTGAACCAACATTTTCTAAAACTAAAATGTTTCACGTATATAATTAGAATTGAATTTCGATCAAGACGTGCATGTTTATATATTAATTTCGGTAGATTTTAAGGCCATTGGGTTTAGATATTTGATGTCAATAGACTTTTCGAGTTTAAATTGGTTGATACTTTTGTAATTAAAATTTTGATTTCTTTTTCATCATTTACACCACACACACACACACACACATATATATATATACACACACACACACACACACAAACAAACACACACACCCACACACACTGTGACACCCTTGCCACATTTAACCACAATTACATAATGATCAGCATACTTAAATTACAATGCGGAAGCATAAAAGTACATAATTAAAATAATACAACACTGTCAAACACCCTACGGTGCTACAAGGTTTCAAGTCTATATCTGCTTACTCAATACATTATTACATCACCCATAATATATTACAACCATAATCCCATTTTCAAATTACCAAGCTGAGTAGTAGATATCTTCAATCTTCAAGTATTGACCTAACTAGAAGGTCCGGCAGCAGATTTTCCTTTTCCTGTAAAAAGTCAACAACTGATAGGTAAACGAATGCTTAGTGAATACATAGATTTACACATTTTATAAATCCTTATGAAGCCCACAAGAGTACACTGACGACACACGTCGTGCACTCTCCACGTACACAAAGTACGACACACATGAGCCGTCGCTCCTTCGAGCCCAAAGCTCGGTATATAACCCAACCATCTGAGACAGACATAACATCGGGGATGACTTACTGCCTACCAGAACCTCGGAGGGATCAGCTCCGGGTCATATAGCGCAGTAACATCGGAGTAACAGATGCGACCCGCCGGTCCATCGTTAGATGCACAACAAAAGAACGGACATGCAACAAGTATGAATGTGCATCTAAATCTACGCAAGTTAGTAGAATTCCAGACGATAATGAAGCAACATGTCTCAGCAGGCAATAGCTAACATAAAGCAGATATAAACATGCAAAATCATATGTACTCACAGTGGGGTGCGTAAACAAACTTCAAATTATCTTATTTCTCCTCGGAATTTCAACCGGACTCACAAAATACCCCACTGTGGGTTAAACAACACCACAAGGGACCTGTTACATTTCCATAAATAAAACATATCATACATATGTTCGGTAACAATTTCCAACATGATTTAACAATATTAAAGTGTTACAACAGTCGGAACCGTCATCCGAAACTCATGTTTAAATTCTCTTACTTGATGGTTTTATTATTCACAATTAATCCACTCATTAATACCGTCAATCTCTCGTTTAATAATGAGTCTCGCCAAGTTTCACAAATTTTCGTGTTAACCCGTCGAAATTATATCTGAAGTGTATACTTTTAATCTCCAATATTGGAGATTGCCAAAATGTCCACAATATATCTGAATTAAAAGAATGTCCAGCCGTTTCTACTTATTTTCATCAATATAACCCAACCGAAATGATGTATATATATATATATATATATATATATATATATATATATATATATGCATAGATTGGGGTTCGATTGAGAACTTTTGTGCATCGAGGCACCATTAAGAACTTTTGTGCATCGGACTATCTACCAAGGGTGCACAAAGGGCATTTAGGAGATATTAAATGTATGGAAATTATTTTTGAATTTAAATATTTTAAAGATAATTAATAGCTAAATTTGGTATGAAAATCACCATTAACTTCTTTCCTAAAATCACTCCCCCTTTCTCTCTATCTCTCTCTCTCTCTCTCTCTCTCTTTGCCCCCTCTTGATTTTGGAAAAGATGAACGATATGCATAATTTATTTTCTATGAACGATTCATGTTTGTATTTCGATGAATTTTGATTTTGAAAGAGATGAACAATATGCATGATTTATTTTTGGAAGAGATTAATGATATGCATGCATTTTGATGTATTTTGAAATTGTATTATTTTTCTTAATTTTTGAAGTGTAATAATTAAATAAGGATTGCATAATTCCTGTTTTACCCCTCCGTAAATTTCATTATGTGCACTTGATGCATAAGACTTTCTATTTAATTACCCTTTTACCATTTGATCTAACCCACACATTCTTTTCATCCAAGGGACAGTGGAGGTTCTTTTGTGCCTCGATGCACAAAAGTTCTCAATGGAACCTCCCTATATATATATATATATATATATATATATATATATATATATATATATATGTGTGTGTGTGTGTGTGTGTGTGTTTATTGTATCTGGAATAAATGGAAGGAATACCGAACCTTTATGTTTTCGGTACTCACTTCACCAGGTTCTGGTATCTATATACATATGGTTTCTGTATACATGAAAGGTATCAATAGTGCATGTTTCAGTACCCAGTTTCGGTACTTGTGTGTGTGAGTTTCGGTATACTACCGAAACTATGAAGGTTTCGGTACCTTCACATGGTTTCGGTACATGCTAGAGTTTCAGTACAATAGTTTCTGTTCCTCCCAAGTCTCGGTATATGTACCGAAACCTTAATGGTTTCGGTACCTACTCTCTTGTTTCGGTACATTCTTAGTTTCGGTAGGGGGTAAAGGTTTCGGTATATGTACCGAAACCTTAGAGGTTTCGGTACCTCTCAAACTTGTCTCGGTATTTTATGCAACAGACACAGAACCCACAACTTTAACTCTTGAAAATCATACTTATAGTTTAAATCAAGTCTTGAAATTTTGTATATAATTTCCACCACACTTAATTTACATAAACCCATCATAATATCTAACAATTCTGATAGATGAACAGCATGCTCGGCTTCAGTCTTGGAATACACCAAAATGTCGTCAATGAACACAATCACCGACTTATCTATCATCGGTCTGCAAACTCTGTTCATTAAATCCATAAAAACATCCGGGGAGTTGGTTAACCCAAATAGCATAACCAAAAACTCGTAATGCCCATAACGTGTCCTGAAAGCTGTCTTGGGTAAATCTTCTTCTCGTACTTTCATGAGTTGAATAATTCTTCTCATGCTGCTTCAACTGTCTTGAAGCATATGCTATAACATTTCCACGCTGCATCAGTACAGCGCCTAATCCCAATCTCGATGCGTCAGTGTATACTACAAAATCCTCATTATCCTCTGGTAGGGCAAGTATCGGCGCTTCACTTAGCGTTTTCTTCAAGATCTTAAATGCTTCTTGCTGTACGGTTTCCCAAACAAATGGTGCATTCTTCTTCGTTAATGCCGTCAACGGAACTACAATTTTTGAGAAGTCCTTTATAAACCTTCTATAGTATCCTGCCAGTCCAAGAAAACTTCTGACTTCTGTAGCTGATTGAGGCGGTTCCCAGTTTCTTATGGCCTCAACTTTAGCTGGATCAACAAAAATCTCAGCTCCAGATATAACATGTCCTAGAAACTGTATCTGTTGCAGCCAAAACTCACATTTTGAGAACTTGGCGTACAACTTTTCTTTCCTTAACAATTCCATTAAATAAAGATTAAATCCTTATTTTATCCTTTCAACCACTTAATAATAATCATATTAACTTAATAAATTAAAATCATCAATTTATGAATAAAATAACCAACTTTTATAATTAATCAAAATACAATCCCACTTAAATTTCAAATTTCAAACTAATAATCCTCAAATACAAAAATTTAATATTAGGATGTTACACACACACACACAGATATAGATATATATATATATATATATATATATATATATATATATATATATATATATATATATATATATATATATATATATATATATATATATATATATATATATATAAAGAGATTAATATTAATATATAAATACGTAACCAAGATTGACATATGTTATTAAATTTATCAAAAAAAAAGTATTGCTAAAAGAAACGATATCCAAGAAAGGTAATAAAATATGCAAAATTTGATAATAAGGATACCGTGAAATTTTTTAGGCAAAAAAGGTAAGATAATATTTTATTTTGGCCGATAAAGGACATGAAATTCAATTTTTAGGCCGACAAAAGAATAAATAAAGGTTGTTTTTGCCAAAAAAAAAAATGAATCATAAAAATAAAGTTTTATCCTCTTATTGGTGATCAATACCTCTTTCGTCAAAATAGTATTTTATTTTATCTTTCTTGGGCTAAAAAATTTAACATTAACTTTATTATCAAAATTTGTGTTTTATGTCATCTTTTTTGACAAATTGTCTTCGCTAAAATCATAATATAAATTTGAATATAAAAACTAAACCTTATAAAAAATTTAATGAATATTAATATCATGAATTAATAAATTTTAGTTTTAACTATATTTGATCAAATCATAATCAATTATTCAACTAATTATAATTAAACAAAAAAAATGTAAATAATAAAGTATAAAATAAACAATTAAATATAAAATACAAAAAGTTAGCCAAAGGACTAAGAGTGAATAACTAGGGATTAAAAGTAAAAGGATATTTTGGTCATTTTTAAAAAATTAAGAATAGGAGGAACCATTTATGAAAACAAACAATGGTTTGAGAGACTCTCAATGCAACTTTAAAGTTAAGGAACTGTTTCAATAATTTTAAATAAAGCAAAAGGACTATTTTTGTAATTTACTCTAAAATAAATCTAAATCTTATATTATCTATACTTATCTATAAATTAAATTGAAAATTATTTTATGTGTTTATAAGTTTATTAAAACATCTTACAAATTATATATACATACAATTATCAACTCATATAAACCAACGACATTATGCCATTTGGTTTTTTCTTTTCTTTTTTTTTTAAATTTAAAATTTTCATAATACACCCTTATCTTAGTGTTATCTTTTATTTAGTCCTTTTATTTTAATAAATTTTTGTTTAGTCTTCTTTTAATATTTATTATTACAACATTTTCTTACACACTTAAAATTATGATTTTAATTACACTTATGTTTGGAGTTGTCTTTTGAAACTATCATGTTATGTTTAATTGTATGAAAAACACTATTATCTAAATGCATAATACAAAATTCTAATGAAATTGTTTTATAATTAAATGTAACTATTTGATAATTAGATTTTTTTATTAAATATGATCATGTATAACATTGAACATTACTATTATTATAACATTTTCTTACACACTTCAAATTATGATTTTAATTATACTTATGTTTGAAGTTGTCTTTTTAAACTATTATGTTATGTTTAATTGTATGAAAAAGACTTTATTATTCAAATGCACGATACAAAATTTTAATGAAATCGTTTTACAACTAAATGTAACTATTTAATATTTAGATTTTTTTTGTTTAATATGATCATGTATAACATTGAACATTACTATTATAACGTTGACAAACCCTAATCGATGTATTAAAGACATTACCGTTATATATTTATTTGATTTGATCGTAAAACCAACAAATTAAATTCATGATAAAACCTAATCAATGTCAAATATTCAAATTATGGTTATGAATAATTAGTTAATTAATTTTGGTTTCGATCTAATTTAATAAGTCATTGTTTATAATTTCAACATTGCAAAATCTAGAAACCGATGATAGAACCCAACTAAAAGTATCATTTGTATTGATTTTTTAATCTATATCAGCTTTCCAGTTTCACTCTTCGATCCTGTTTTAGTTGTGTTTCGTTATTTGAATTGTTTGAAAAATATTTTTATTCATTTGTTTTAATATTTATTTTGTAATCAATATTTTAGACCCCGCAACAACGAGCGGGTGTAAAATAACTCGTAAATACATATTATACAACTATATTAAACGTTTTGATAACGCAAAAAGTATTAGTAGAAACATATTTCATAACATTTTATTTCTTGTAATAAAATATATATATATATATATATATACAGTATGTTATAAATAAATTACAATATCAAGTTATATCATTTAAAATATATGGATATATAAATATAAAAATAGCTGCTATTCATGTTTACTTATAAAATTTGAAACATAAGAGTATTGACAAATCTTTATATATATAGAATCAGGTTCATCAGCGTACCTATAAGATTCCAGTGTACCCTAATGTGAATGATCATTCACATATTTTTTTTGAATAGACATGTATAAGACAACGTTATAAGACTTTTTTTTTCAAAAGAAACAATCTTGTGAATGGTAAAAAAAGATCACACCATTCACATTGTGTGAAATGACCATTCACATAAATATGCATTGAGCATTCACATAATTTTTAAAGACACAGAAAGTGTGAATGTATGTGAAATTCATATATCATGCGTATAACATTAAATTAAACATGATTATGAGAAAAAAAATTAAAAAAAAAGTTTTTTAAGGTTGGTACCTTCGGGTGCACTTGATTTCGATAGGTACCTTTTTGAACCTATATATATATATATATATATATATATATATATATATATATATATATATATATATATATATATATATATATATATATATATATATATATATATATATATATATAGGGAGGCTCAATGAAAAACCACAATGCACCTGAAAACTTGTGAAAACCGCACTGCACCACCACAAATGCATCAAATTCCCTGCGTGATTCATCAAAATCCCGCGTGATGCATCAAATTTCCCGCGTGATGCATCAAAATGTCGCGAGATGCATCACCTTATTTACGATCATGCCACCGCGTTTTTCATGAAATGCACCAAATCGGACGGTATGCGTAGGTTTCCATAGTTTTCAAGTGCATAGTGGTTTTTCCATTGAACCCACCCCTATATATTACATATATATAGATATATATACTATACATATATATATAATATACATATATATATATATATATATATATAATATATATACATATATATAGTATATATACATTATTATATATACATATAGTATATATATAAGTATTATATATATATTATATAATATATATATATATATATATATATATAGATATATATATATATATATATATATATATATATATATATATATATATATAGGGTTCGATTGAGAACTTTTGTGCATCGAGGCACCATTGAGACCTTTTGTGCATCGGACTATCTACCAAGGGTGCACAAAGGACATTTTGGGAATATTAAATGTATGGAAATTATTTTTAAATTTAAATGTTTTTAAGATAATTAATAGCTAAATTTGGTATGATAATCACCATTAACTTCTTTCCTAAAACCACACACTCTTTCTCTCTATCTCTCTATCTCTCTCCCCTCTCTCTTAGCCCCCTCTTACTTCCTTCCATCCTCGGCCACACACCACCATAGCACCGCCACCACCACCGGCAGTCGTCAACCACCAACCACCACCACCATCATGCACCTTTTCTCCACCGTCATCAATATTAACATGCACACCATTGTCATCTCTTTTATTTCCCGATACACCACCGTAACTGCACCACCATCGCACCACCTGCCACCTCTCTTTCCCTATCTCGGTTCATGGCCGCTGCACCACCATTTTCCTCCCCACTGGCCATCTCTCTCTCTCTCTCTCTCTCTCTCTCTCTCTCTCTACGGCTAATAATCACCACATTTTTTTAATGCATGTTAAATTTTTGAATGATGAACACCTTCAATGAAAATCGCGATAAAATGATGTATTTTTGAATGATGAACACCTTCAAAGATAAAAGGATGTATTTTGATGATTTTTTTGGAAGATGTGAACGATATGCATGTATTTGATTTTGGAAGAGATGAACGATATGCATGTATTTTGGAAGATATGAACGATATGCAAGAAGAGATGAACGATATGTATGTATTTTGATGATGAACGATGAACGATATGCATGAAGAGATGAACGATTCATGTTTGTATTTTGATTTTGGAAGAGACGAATGATATGCATGATTTATTTTTGGAAGAGATGAACGATATGCATGAAGAGATGAACGATATGCATATATTTTGATATATTTTGAATTTGTATGATTTTTGTTAATTTTAGAAGTGTAATAATTAAATAAGGGTTGCATAATTCATGTATTACCCCTCCGTGAATTTCATTATATGCACTTGATGCATAAAACTTTCTATTTAATTACCATTTTGTCATTTGATCTAACCCACACATTCTTTTGTGTCTCGATGCACAAAAGTTCTCAATGGAACCTATATATATATATATATATATATATATATATATATATATATATATATATATATATATATATATAAATTGGCAAAAACATTTGGTTATATATATAAGTATTTACATGAAGTAATATATAATAAAGAGAAAAAGTTAAATAACGTAAATTTATTAATATAAAACATTTTTTAAAAATGAAAAAGAATAATAATAAAATAAATTTAAATATAAATGTATAATTATTTGAATATATGTGAATTACCGGTGATGACAAGTCAAATCATGAGAGATGAATATATCTATACACAAATTACAGATTTATGTGTGCAAGTGATACATGCTATTATTTAATTTCAACTTTAAGATGGTAGTAAATTTTGCATTTTAGATATAAAGTAATACGACCGAAAGGTTCGATCATAATTATTCATGCATAAACTCTTGTCCTTAAATTTATAAATGATACTTTCGTTTTTAATTTAAAATTAATCTTTAAAACTATGTAGGTATGTATATTGTGCAGTTGGAGACCCAATGCCAAAGTTTACTGGAGTTGTTAAGCTAGATGTGTCATTATCAGAAGTAGATCGGCGAGATTGTATAGTTGCAAGTCGGATGTTTGGACATGGATGCTATGGTGGTGAACCGTTCTTTGTGGCAAGAGAACCACACAACCCTAATGCCGACGAGGATGACGGATGCATAATGACATTTGTGCATAACGAGAACACCGGAGAATCAAGATTCTTGGTAATGGATGCCAAGTCGCCAACACTTGAGATCATTGCGGTCGTAAAATTGCCTAGACGGGTGCCATATGGTTTTCATGGTTTGTTTGTTAGGGAAAAAGATATAAACAAGTTATAAACAACATTGTTAAAAAGGTTGTTACTTGTTAGCAATAACCACTTGAATTGGTTATCTGCTTAAGAAACCTAAATATTTAGTCGTCGTTGCTAATTTCAGTCTCGCATCGGCCCATTTACCTTCAACCTCCATCCATTGCTAATTTTGTTGAAGATGTTTTTTTAGGTTTTCTAAGAATTTATCAAAAAACAACTTAGCAGATTTTAGAATTTTAAAATGAACCTTTAAAATAGCAAGAAATCCAAATTGAGACGCCATAGGAAATCCACCAAAGATAGACACGGTTGAACGGAACGCTAGATAACCTTTTTGCAATATTGCAATTGAATCGACCCAAATGTGTGTAATTTTTTGACCAATCGACTCAACTTTCCCTATGATTTTTTTTTTTTTTTTTTATTTTGACGAAAATCACCAAAAAACCGAAAAAATCTGGCTAATTAGAACCTTTAAATCCAAGCATACCAGCTGTGTCAACCAATCCGGTCAAATTACATTAGATATATAAGTTTGTTGTGTTTCTATCAATTTTTAAATTAATAAAATTTAATTAAAATAACTTTTTACAATTATTTATGAATCGATTTTAATATTTCAAAAATGCTATCATTTCTTATTATAGAATTAAATACGATTACGATATAAATGCATTCTATTTAAACATGGAGTTATTTATCAGATTATTGTGTTTTAAAATTTTATATCCAAAATGATAGTAGTTTCAATTTTATATGCCAAAAGATGATAATTTTAATTTTAATTACTAAAATTTGGTCATTTGTCATTTTTTACTTATTTTTTTACCCAAAATTTATCTTCTTTCTTTTTTACTTGTTTTTTTAAACTTTTATAAAAAAACTCAACATTACTAAAAAAAATTTAAAATACCGATATCATTAAATAATACTTTATAAATTATCGATATTATAAAATAAAATGATATAAATATAACTTTTATAAACTTTTACAAAATTTTATAACTCAAACATTATATATTAACTTCAAAAATAATAAATAAAAAAAGTACAATAAGTTCAAACATAGTCATGAACGTTTAAAATAAATAATATCCACATAATTTTTTAACAAAATACCAATTCCAAGTACCAGAAACAAAAAAAAATCATATTCGATCAATCAACTAAAACAAAAAAAAACCAAAATATTAAATCAAACACAAGTTTTCTTTCAGTTAAAGTGAATTATTCGTCTTCATAGTGAAATAAATGCAATCTACAAAGAAAATGACAACGTAAAGAGTTAGTATTACTAACAATTTTAAACATTAGAAGAACACATTAATATAATTGTATTACCTTGATAGAATGCTAATTAAAGATCGTTTGACATTCTTTTAGGTTTAGAATGACATTTTGACTTTTAATGTCATTTTGCCTACAAAAATCCGTAAAGGTTCTTTCTTTTCCCCTCTCTAATATCCATTCCAATTCGCAGTCTTGTCGAGCGGGGACGACCTTTTTCCTTTCCGTTTCATCATGAAGCTGTGAAATTCAGATTCCCAAGTGGCGAAATACTCTGTATTTGAGTAATATTTGTCGACGTTTCGACGACTATTATATGGAAGATAGACACATCCACTCAAAAACATGTGAACATGTATGGATTTTAATGTATCTCCCACTTACCCATGTGCAAGTTTCCCCTAAATTAACTAATTGCGCATGTTTTCCTACCTGAGTTACCACTTCAAATATACATTTCTCTTGGGTAAATGATCTCAAGGTATGAGCGCTAGCTATTGACATTGAAGCCGCTTGTTTTGTAGCAACATGAGGGAGTATACAAATTTCCTTTAGATAGGGCAGCAAACCCCAAAGAACGTCTTACATTAAAATAGTGCACCACTCTATAAAATATAATTGAACATATGCTGTGATGGGTAAGACACGAGCACCTTTAAGCATACTATTAAAAATCTTGGACAGATTTGTAGTGAGCAAACCATATTGTTTTCCACCGTCATGTGCAAGTGTCCATCTAGCCGATGCATGACCTTCCAGCCATTGGCATGCTTGCGAATTAAGCTTTTCAATTTCTTCCATGATATGGTCAAACTTGTGCACTTGATTTTGGCTCGTAGCCCAATAAGCTTGAGTTTTCAAATGTGCATTATGAAACTTATCATAAAAAATATTGACAAAATTACGTAAGCAATACCTGTAAAAAAAATTCAAATATGAGTGGAGAAACTAATTATCAAGTATGTTGTTTATAAATATAACTAAATTAACAATGAAAACCATATGGCTCAAACCAAGGAAATTTTCGCTCATTAACTACCTTCAAAATTTCACTATGACGACTGGGTACTAAGCAAATGCCTTCATGTTCTTTTACAACATGCTTTTTGACATGAGAGAGAACCAATTCTAGCTTTCGTAAGATCATTTTCAACAATAGAAAACACAAGTGGTAATATTTTATTATTCTCATCAATCACCTTGCAATCATCATGTTTCCTTTATACTTGCCATACAAATGGGTGACATCAATACTAATCATAGGGCGACAATGCTTGAATCCCACAATTGAAGGAGAAAAAGCCCAAATAACACATCTGATTATCTTTCCATTCATTTTAAAAATTCTATGATCCCTTCCTAAACCAAACATGAATCTTACGATTCATTTGGCTCTCACACTCAATGTAAAAAGGAAGGGAGTTAGACAAAAAAGCAACTTGGACAAAAGGAAACGAAGTGGCTTAGACAAATCTTTTTTGTCTTTTCACTTCATCCGAATTACTCAACCTTGCAATGCACCATTCAAAAATAGTTCCTGGATTATAAACTTGAAGTGCAACAAGAAATTTGGGTAAAGAAACACAAGATTCTTCCGAGTTACCAAATATTCGATCAATTGCCTTTTCCTTTCCTACTCAAAGCTTCTTGTATTAAGCTATATAATTATTTCAGCTCGCAACACAGGATTACTTATAGATGGTTGCTCTCTTATCAGATGTTGGATTTCTTGAGCAATCAAGGTTGCGTCTGTGTTTGGATGGTCTTGAGTAATCTAATCAAGTAAACAAGTACGTGGACCAGTATAATGCGTAATTTGAAAATATCCACTACGTTTACATTTGATACACGAAGTTGCTACTTACAACTAGATTGTAAATATAACTTGCATCTTATTTTCCAAATAGTTGGACATATATCAACGACTTCATATTGTCTATGCATCTTGATGGTATAATGCTTGATAACTCTAATAAGTTATTCTTTATCTTTAAAAGAATCTTAATAGAACTAGAATCTAGTAGATCGATAATACAAGACACAAATCTTGCTTGTATTGAATGATTAGCCCTCAAATACACCTTAAGAATCACAAACTAGTTATGAGAGTTCTATTAGAAGAATTCTTGTTGGTACACCCTGTGTGACGATAGCTGTCTAGATATGTAATAGATAGTCATTTGTGATATATGAAGCTTTATTAATACAAGTTATGTGTGTAAATTCACATTTATGTATGATGTATTCATTTGTGTATTAAGTTCTAGGATGTAAGGTCTTGACTCTACGCAGATCTATCTAGACGCGACACCGTCAACGAGTGCGGAATCCTCGTTAACGGCTTGACGGAAACAACTCTCACACGGAACACGGAGACTATCACAACGCTGTACGAACGACGACGAACGCACCTACGAGATGATTCTCTCCGAAATAACACTCACAATACTGATAAACTCGAAATCGTCCTTTTGCTTAATCTCACACGAATTCTATAAAAGTCCCTTAATGATTCGAGTTAATCCCTAATTATAGAGGCTCATTCGAGTATGTCATGGGCCAAACTCGAATCAGGCCCAAGGCCCATTCGAGTTTCCCCTTGACAATCTCGAATCTGCCCTATAGGATACATTCGAATTTACTACAAATTCGAAATTCATCAAATGACAAATTCGAATTTATTCTAAATTCGATATTCCCATATTAAACTTATATTTGAACTTATGTTTTAACTTATGTCTGAATTTTATCTTTGAACTTTATGTTTGAACTTCTTGTAATACATTACATTAAGTTCAAACATATAATTAATAACTATCAAACATATATAAACACATATATCAAACACTCGTTAATACCCAATACTTTGTAATATTACTTGAACCAAAATGCTAGTACACTTAGACTGCTATCGTCACACAGGGTGCACCAACAGACTCCCCCTTGACGATAGCTTCTAACTAACTATTTATATTTTGATTACGTACTAGAACTATATATATTACTACCAGCATATAAACCTGCATCTATACATACTTTCACTACCTTCTGGTACTTCCTAGCATCAGATCTCCAACCTTCATGAAAGAAGATATGCTGATTATTCAGCTTCTGTAGGTCGTCCTTCGATAGATTTATCAAATGCAGTGGATCATATACCTTCAAAATGACTTTCTCGTCTTGATCCTCCATGATTGCTTCCGCAGTTTCATTATCAACGTACCACCACTTCATGTTATTCAAAACATCCTGTGGCATCGACTTCATTGGCACTCTCCTCAAACATCTTACAGGCTTGTATACCATTCTAGCCCATGGTCTACCTGTATGAGGATCTATTCTTGATGCGTCCTCGACTCTCTTCCCAGTTTTTGGCTCGAGCCTTTCGAATTTCCCTGACCGACCCTCTTTCTTAATAATTCTAGCAATTACTTCAGCATAAGGGTCGTCACCAATATTTATCAGCTCTTTCGCCAATTCTTTCACTTCAACCTTCGGCAAAGTATTGAAAACTTTAAGCTTTCGCCTTAGGTATTGTAGACCATCTCTCCTCTTTAATATGAACAGCTGCAGTTCTCGGTCAAAGAACCAACTTATAATGCCTCCAGAGAGATTTTCTGCACCGGGAATCCTCATCTTCTTCTTCATTTTGGGCTCAGTTTTCTTTTCTTCCTTACGGAACCACAGATTTAACAATTCAGCTCTGCTTGGCTCTCTTTCAGCCTCCTCCAGTTCTGAATCATTCTCAGAAGCCAATATGACATCATCAATATCGATTACATGTTGATCGTTTTGCTCATATTGTTTAGTGACAGGCTGTGACTGAATGATTACTTCATTTACATTGTCATCTTCATCTATCACAACCTCCTCATCAGATTGCCAATCAACAATATCCTCGGGCACAAACTCACCTTCTTCTAAATCTTCCATTTCGTCCTCGAAATCAAAACCAAAGTCTAGAGGGTCTTCATCGATATCCATTAGCGCTTCAATCATTTCATGTATCTCAGACTCTGTGACTTTTGAGGAACTAGCCTCACCTCCTGCAGCAACTGACTGTCCCGGCTCCCCCTGAATCTCAGCATGTTGAGCAGTAGAAAAATCTACTGGCTCATTATCTCTTTGTGCACTGGGATCATTTCCGTCATCATCTCCATCCCTTGGCAGCGCTTCCTGATCCCGACAACTTGTCTCCCCCTGACCCTTTAGGTTTTTCAATAATTGCTCAATAAGGGATCACATTGATCGAATCTCGGCCGCCTGATCGGAAACAAAGGTTTTAAGCTCTAAATTTTCTTCCTCAATCTTGCCCACAACTTTCTTCAACTCAGCATTCTCGATGTCGATATGTGCATTATGCTTCCGTATTTCGTCGAGAGCCTTTGTCAAACCAAAGATTTGGACTTGTTAGAAGTCGACCTTGCTTTTTAGCTAAGAACACCAACGAATGCATGGGCAGGTGAAATGAGCCCTTTTTTTTGAATCCCCCTTCGAAGGAAGAGGCTGGGAGATATCAACCTCCATGCACACAAGTGCATACATAACAAGCTCGCCCTATTCAATAGGGGCTTAGCGAGTGTTTGAAGCCACTTGCAGGCAAGCCTTATTTTGGAATTCACTTGAAAGCCCCTTTTCTGGTAGACCTGGGCATGTTCCATGGCGTCCGTGAAAGTGGATGATGTGGATGGTATGGATTATATGGGAGTTGGAATGATTGGCGAGGGAATGTATGGTTCAACAGGTGGTGGTGGTGGTGGAATGGTTGTTTGAACGGGTGGAGGTTGATGTATTTCTGGCTGGGAAGCAGAGGCCGCGGAAGCTCCCTGCATGAACCTATGGCGTTTGGCCCTTTGTCGATGTACCAAAGGTGCTACCTCCTCTTCTTCATAATCTGAGTCATCTGACTCCTCTGAAGCTTTTTTCCTCCTAACTTCTTCCTCAGTCACAACTAAACGTGAGCCATATGTCCCTATTTGAATGGACGGATCTTCAGTTACAGTATCTGGGGCCTCCACCTCAATCTCCTTAGTTTCTTCGGAATCAGAAGTTGAGATGGCTTCTCCTTCTGGCGCTGGTTGATAGTCATCTATTTGTTTAAACACATCAACTTCTCCTTCTGGAGGCTCCAATAAATCTCCAACTAGTTCAGCCGTGATTTCCTCATCAGCATTCGGACCTGCTGCCCAGATCTCTTCCAACGTTTGAAATGTCGGATCAGATATAGATGGTGCACTTGAAGGTCCAGCCTCTTCCGGCTCTTGAGGTTGGCTTGTAGAATGCCTATCTGCCTGAATTTGTCTCGCGGATGGCCTTTGTCTTCTCCTCTGTTGTTGAGGCCTTGGTTGTTGTTGTCGCTGTTGTTGTGGCTGTTGCTGTGGTTGATGTTGCTGTTGATCTTGAACTTGCACCTCCCCTGCCCAGTTGGCATCTTCAGGGACTACAAAATTAGGATCGATCACAGCACCAAACAATAGTCCCTCTACTGGAATAGCTAATCTTCCTCGATGAGAGGAGCAATCAGCAAATATTCTTTTGTCGATGACCGCAACACTCTGAATTTCATTTAGCTGTGGCAGATTTGGCAAGAAGTGCCTGATTAGCATCATCACGAAGCGAGGATATAACAAATATCTTTCTCTTTCTGGAGCTGTTATTTGATGAACGAACTCACAAAAGAACATTTTCGAAAAGCTGAACTTTTGATTGTAGACTAACGCAATCATCCCCGACTGGATCTTTGATACAATATAGTCAAAACCGGCCTTCTTTGCCGCAAAACACACCATGAAGACATGAGCTAGATATCTCCATTGACCAATAAGCCCACTTTTCATATACGACGACTTCGTGACATCCAGACTATATCCCATTCTCACAAAAGCTGCTTGCCTAATGGCTAATGGGAAATCTATCGGCCCGTTCTCCTGCTCTTGAGTGCCTAGCTGTAGCACTTGGCGTAGCATGTCAGCTGAAAATACCAAAGGATGCCCGGCAATCGTCGTCCTCAAAACTGTTGGGGTAACAGTACAATCCACTTGCAGATGATCATAAAACTGACGCACGTACGGGATAACAATTTGAATATTGTGAGATAGCGCGTACGAAATCCTGGATCACACCAAAAAATCCACCATCTGGCGGAAGGCTTGCGCCTCTGGAATAACATGGTCAGGAGAAATGACCATGTTATGCTTTGGAACAAAAATTCTGTCCGCCATGTCTGCACAATATAGCAAATAAAATATTAGAATTATTAAAAAGAAATAAACTTGTTTAAATTCAAATTTGTTTTATTTTGAACTTGTATAAGGACAAAATCCAACACTTATGAATTTCTACAAGTTTCATTACAATTTTAATTAAATAATTCAAATATACTGTCAAATTCAAACAACAGATTCGAATGAATACTCATTCGAGTTTATTGACCTTTTCGAGTTTAGTGACAAACTCGAAACTAGCCAAGAACAAACTCGAAGGAGTCGGCCACTATCATCACAAAAATCCAAGATTTTAACCATGTTAGACTTAGAAAATCACATCTATTAGTCCTACCAGGTTCTAATCAATGATATTTGAAGTCAATTTGACTTTTCACCGGTTCAAAGTTTGTTATTTTGAAAAACAAACTTTCTACCAATAAAACTTAAAAATCCAATAATTTTGGCCTAAATGGAGTATAAAACTGCCTAAATCTTGTATAATACACTTGGTTATACCTAGATCTACTAGTAGTATCGAACCCAAACGAACAGAAACTCGACAAATAGTAAGTATCTCGAAAACGGCAAACTCGAGGAACAGATTCGAAATCGCTCAGATAAACTCGAAGGTATAGATTCGAAAGTAGGTGATTTATGACCATCACTGTTGACCTATTTATACCAACAACATTCGAGTTTGTTGCCATTCTCGATTTTACTGACAGACTCGAGGCCCTGCCATATTCGAGTTTGGCTTATACTCGAATTCAATCTGACACTTTTGAAAATTTCGAAAATATTTGAAATAAATTCAACTTTTTCAACTTTTTCAACCTTTTCGAGTAACGGAATAAACTATGCCAAATCTTTTACCCTAAGCACAAGATTTTCACGCAATGTTTATTTTATTCAACTAGGAATGCACCCTCAGTAATTTTTGACCTTTTTCCTAAGTAAAATTAAAAATAAAATAAAATAAAATTAAAAATAAAATAAAATTAAAATTAAAATAAAGTTAAAATTTTGAACAAAAATTAAACTTAGACTAAACTACATTATTTAAAATTACAACCTATACTAAACACTTAACAAAATATTTTGCACAAGTATAGTCAAAGAAAGATTCAATCAGATAGCGGTGTCAAATACTCACTTTCAGTAGTTAAACTTTCACACTTAGGAATTTTTTATCCCTTTGATTGTTTGGCGTGACATACATTTCTAGCAGATTGTTGGTATTATATCCCCTTTAAACATGCTACATTTCGGAATATCCATTGGCCTTTTTATTTATCATGAAATTATCTTACGTGACTCAGACATAGACATACTTTTATGATCAAGGCATACAGACAATGATTCTAACTTTCTGGTATTTGCAAACTTTCTTTAAAAGGTAAACATCGGACACAGGTCTGTATTTACATACAACAAAGTGTCTTATTTTGTCTTAAGGTTTATTTTTAAAGCTAGCAAGACAGCGGTGACAGGTCTGTACCGACGTACAACAAAGCGACTTATCTTGCTAACCCGAATCAAAACAGAGGCAACAGGTCTGTACTTACGTACAACAAAGTTACATGTTTTTGACTCTCAATTCAGTATGATTTTTCTATGCTTTCCATTTTAAGATGTATTTAATGTTGCTATACATCCCCAGAAAGTTTGCATACCTCATTTATAATCAAAGTTTGTATGTCTCGTACATAAAAATTAAGACCGATTGGTCATACATCTAAGTTAGTGACACGTTTGACTTTTTCTTGAGTATTTCATTAGCCTTGAGATTCCCTATATGTATTATGCCTACCAACATATCCAACTAGATAATGTATAACACTTAGAATTTTAGGTGCATTATGTGTGAAAGCCTAAACACTTAGAGTTTGTAACGACTGTGCTAATTTTCGTCACTTTGAACCTATGCATCTAAGACTTAACTCTTTTTCTGATATTCTCTTTTTTTTTTGAATTTTTTATGGTTTTCTCTCTTTTTTTCTTTTGTTTTTCATAAGTAATAGCAAGAAAATAATATAAACTACTAACTTACTAAAAATAGAAACTATCCTAATTTACTAAACTTACTATAAAAAGAAAGAAAGACTACTGCTATAAAAGGAAATAAAAATTCTACTAAGGTCAATTCACTCTGGGTTGCGCATTCCATTTAGTTGAATCAAATATTCAAACCGTGACTTATCAAAAGCTTTGGTAAATAAATCAGCATTATTATCATCCGTTGCCACTTTTACCAGCTTGATTAAGTTCTTTTCAGCACAATCACGTATAAAATGATGTCTTATGTCTATGTGCTTGGTTTTACTGTGTTTAACTGGATTATTTGTTATAGCAATTGTAGATTGGTTATCTATCCTAATAGGAGTTTGAGTGTAAGCCAAACCGTAATCCCGCAATTGTTGTTGTATCCACAGAACCTGTGAACAGCAACTACCAGCAGCAACATACTCGGCCTCGCACGTTGACACGGCTACCG
The DNA here is from genome assembly GCA_020465985.1 of Centrapalus pauciflorus. Taxonomy (NCBI): domain Eukaryota; kingdom Viridiplantae; phylum Streptophyta; class Magnoliopsida; order Asterales; family Asteraceae; genus Centrapalus; species Centrapalus pauciflorus. The sequence continues at coordinate 12,322 of JAANYP010000746.1, read as the reverse complement.
ACGTCTGTTTCTTGCATTGCCAGGAAACGAGTCTCCCTCCAAGGAATTGACAACCTCCAGTTGTTGACTTGCGCGTCAAGCTGCATCCTCCGTAGTCTGAATCCGTGAATGCCTCCAATTCCAGATCTCCCTCCGCATGATACCAAAGTCCCAGCTTCGGTTTCGATTTGAGGTATCGTAGAATCCGCTTCACAGCTTTCATGTGCATCTCTTTCGGATCAGCTTGAAACCTAGCACAAATACACACAGCAAACATAATGTCAGGTCTTGAAGAAGTTAAATACATAAGTGATCCAATCATGGCCCGATATAACGTCGGATCCACATCGGTATCACTTTCAGTACCCGGTCCGAGATTGTGATTCACTTGAATCGGCGTGCTGAAATGAGCTGTCAGTTTTGTCCCTTCCATCCCGAAGCGCTCTAATATGTCGTAGACATACTTCGTCTGATGGATAAACATCCCCTCCTTCTTCTAGTCAACTTGCAACCCCAAAAAGAAATTCAACTCACCCATTGCACTCATCTCGAATTTTGACTTCATCACCTTCTCAAAATCCTTGCACATTTGCTCGTCTGATGATCCAAAGATGATATCATCGACGTACACTTGTACCAAGATGAAGTGTTCTCCTTTTCTCTTTACGAACAGCGTACTATCTATCCTACCTCTTTCAAACCCATTTTCTAACAGATGGTTGGAAAGAGTCTCGTACCACACCCTTGGTGCTTGATGCAATCCATACAGAGCCTTATATAATCGATATACTCTGTCTGGATATTTCGGATCTGTAAACCCGGGCGGCTGTTCTACATATACCAGTTCCTTCACTTTCCCATAGAGGAAAGCACTCTTAACGTCTAGCTGATATACCTTAAAGCCCTTGGAGGAAGCAAAAGCCAGAAACAACCGAATTGCTTCTAACCTTGCTACTGGCGCGAACACCTCATTGTAATTGATTCCCTCCTCTTGCTTGAAACACTTTACAACTAACCTAGCTTTGTTGCGAGTGACTATACCCCGATCGTCTCTTTTGCACTTAAAAACCCATTTGGTTCCTTTGGCAATTTCCCCTCGAGGTAATGGAACTAACTCCCACACTTCTAGTTTCCTAAATTGAGAGAGTTCTTCCTGCATCGCTTCAACCCAGGAGTTATCCTTTAGTGCCATTTGCACATTTTTCGGCTCTACTTGCGAGATGAAACAAGAATAGAGGCGAGTATGAAAGGCCTCGGAGTCATTTATCATCGACAACAACACAGTGCTGTTATTTAAACTACTCCTAGTCCTCACACCCTCATTAGGATTTCCTATGATGCTTTCTATAGGATGGTTCTTGTTGATCCTAGATGTCTCTATCTTGTCAACTCTCAGATTATCTCCTAAATTTGATCCTATTTCACCTAATGGGGGAACAACCTCAGATTCCACATTTTCCTCCTCGTGGACAGTTTCCTCAGAGTTGGAATTTGTTGTCTGAGTCTGATTCTCATTTGTAGGTGCTTCTGAATCAGTGACTTCTGGAGATTCATCTTCAGTTGAAGTAGGCTCGGATGTGGATTGAAATGTTGTCCTCGGAAAGGTATGACCTTCGTCATTCAGATTCAACGTTGCCGTGTCCTTTTCGATGGTACCTGCATTTTCATCCATAAGAATGTTAAATGACTCAAACAATTTATCATAGTCAAATATCCATTCCGGACCTGTTTGGGGTTCATGTGTATAACTAGTGACTTCAATGTTATAAACAATCTCTACTGTACCATTAGTTTTGTTAAAAACACGTTTGTTTGGTGAGTTCGGCATATAACCTAGGAAGTATCCTTCGTCAGCCTTTTCACCAAACTTAGGTTGATGTTTTGTTCGCAATAAAGTACATGGTACCCCAAACGGTTCGAAGCCAGTTAAATTAGGTGGCCGTTTATTCAAAATTTCATAACAGGTTTTGTTCAAAGATTTGACCGTAAGGACCCAGTTTAAAATATGACATGCGGTATTCACTGCCTCCCCCCAAAACATGGTAGGAAGCTTTGAATCCGAAAGCATAGTCCTTGCAGCCTCAATCAATGTCCTGTTCTTTCGTTCGGCCACCCCATTTTGTTGTGGCTCATAGTGTGCACTAAATTGATGCACTATGCCCTTTGATAGGCAATATACACCAATTACAATGTTTTTAAATTCAGTTCTATTATCACTACGAAGCCGTTTAACCCGTGTTCCATATGAATTCTCCACTTGGTCTAATAACCCGATGAGCTTGGAAGCCGTCTCATCCTTTGTACCTAGAAACAAAAACCCAAGAAAATCGTGAGTAATCGTCAGTGATAACTAAACAATACCAACTACCACCGATACTCCTTTTGTTGATTGGTCCGAAGAAGTCCATATGCAACAAATCGAATGTAGTAGTTATGGAGTTCTGAGTCTTGGACTTGTGTGCCTTCTTATGTTGTTTGCCCTTCTTGCATGGTAGACACTTATCCTCGAACTGAAAACTCTTCATAGGCACACCTTGCACTAACCCATTTTTTGTAATATAATTCATCTTTCTCAGGTGCAAGTGTGCCATGCGTCTGTGCCACAAAACCGATTCAGTCTCCGAAGCTTTAGATAACAGACAGATTGGACCCATCGAAGTTTCCGGCTTGTTCATATCGAGCATGTACAAGTCATTCTTCCTTGGAGCCCGCATCAATATCCACTCTTCAGGAATCTTGAACCCCGGTTTTAGCACCAACGCCTCAGTATCAGTGAACAACACTGAGTTCTTCTTATCACAGATTTGAGATACACTAATGAGATTGTGAACCAGTTTATCAACGTGATAAACTTGATCCAAGTTGATCGTCCCATTAGTGACCACTCCAGTACCCGTAATGTTTCCTCACTTATTTCCCGCGAATGATACAAATCCCCGATTCCCTCCCTTGTAGTCTGTAAGTAGACTTCTTTCCCCTGTCATGTGCCTGGAGCATCCACTGTCGACGAACCATTTGTTGTTTAGACCTGTGGTTATCTCCTGCACATGAAAGAAAATAGGTTAGTTATCACGGGGAACCCAAGCCATAACTGACTTGGTTATACCATTCTCGTCCACATACTTAAACTCTTTCAAATACCCATCTCGCCTTTTAGGTGACTTGGGTCTTTAAACTGGAGTTTGTTGTGGTGCCGAGTGATTTAAGTTCACTCTTTGCCTTTGAGTAGGCATTTGCTGTGGAGCTCTTGAATAATTACGATTATAATTCATTTCAGACTAATATCCCTGAGCTCTACCCGGTGTGTGATGTCTAACAGGACTGTGTGACCTAACCGGAGTGTATGCTCTGCTCGGTGTTGTGCTCCTATATTGTTGTTGTGGTCCAGACCTAGATTGATTAATGACTCGATTCGGTGAATTAGTCCTAATCACTTCTTTTGGTCCACCTTTCACCGGTATTTGTTTCACAGCCAGTTTTGGTGTAGCCTGCACAGTTTTCTCGGTACTCTGAGAACTACTAGTACTCGCCACACTTGTTGAAGGCTTAGCTTGTTCTGGCTTCCCTGTCTTAGGTGTATTTTCAACTTTCCTATGCAGACAGTTAGAAGCCACATGCCCCCTTTCGTGACATCTAAAGCAAGACATTTTGTCAATAGACTTCTTGTGTGTGCCCTTTGACTTAAGTGTCTCACTAGAGTCTGGTTCTTTTGGTGCATCTATAGTGACTGGTTCATCATCCTGATCATTAAAATCAATTTTATGTTTTCCTACAGGTGTTTCACTAGAGGAAGACACAAATTTGACTTTCTTAATCTTGACATTTGTATCAGCCACCTTAGGTGCATTTCCCTTTACAGGTTCAGACACTGGTTCCGGTATTTCCTCTAAGTCTACTGATTTTTCAGTTTTCTCCTGAGGTTGAGGCACATAGTTGTCATTAAATGGTGGAGGAATCTCATGAAATCCTAAACCTACCGGCTTTTTAGATTGTCGTTGTGCATCTAAAACTTTCCGTAGGTTAAGACTTGAGTTCCTAAATTTTTCAAGTTTACTATTTGCCTCAGCTATCTTCACCTTAGATTCAGCTAGCTCTACTTCTTTGATCTTAAGATCTTTGGTCAATGCCTCAACATGCTCATACATCAGTTTTAATCCAACACACTGCTCACTCAGCTTGTCTTTTAGAACTAGGACATCTTGTGCATCAGCCTTAAGCTTATCCCTAAGATCTTGCTTAATATCAATCAGGCTAGCATTATCTGATTTTAATGATTCATTTTGAGCAGATATATTTTTATGTGATTCTACTAAATTTAACCTATCGTTAGAAGTAGCACATAAAACACACAATTCATGGAAAAGAGAGAAATTCAGACTTACCTTTGTATGATCTGATTCTACGTTGGCCATCTGAGCGACAAACTCCAAAATCGTCTGATCATCCGACTTCTCCACCCATATCGGACTGCTTTCTTGTTGACTGCTGTCCCCTGTGTTCTGCTCTGCTCCTTCACATCCATTCTCAGTTACTTCAGCCATAAAGGCTCTAGCGTTAGATTCTGGATGCGTGCTCCAGTCGTAAGTACCGTCCAACTGTCTGTCTGATGTGACGTTAGATAACAGACCAGCTATATTTGCTTGACTGGTTGAAGTGCTCGGAAGATATCGTTGTTGTGATTGGTTCTGATACTGTCCATGATTCTGATGCTGCCCTTGGTAATTCTCTACCTTCGGTCTCTGACACTCTCTAGCAAAGTGTCCTAAGCCTTGACAGTTGTAGCATTTGACTTTGGACTTATCGAAGCCAATCCCTTTGTTATTCATATTCAGATTTCATCCTATGCGTTTGATGAATCGCCTAACCCGTTGAGTTACCATGGCCAGTTGCCATTTGAGATCCATCTCTTCAAGGTCATCAGGGTCTACCTAATCGTAATCCTCATCCCAGAGAGCAGGATCGTTGATTTTACCCTGAACGCAGTTTCCATATGCGGCCACAAATGAAGCCAACAGATTAAGATGGTCTTCAGTCGATTTAGCGCTCATAGGCATCTTAGAATAGCCCTGAGATGTTGATGCCGATGTAGCCTGATGTTGCTGTTCTTCTGGTCTACTAAACCCTAAAAAAGCTCTATTTTGTGCGTCTTCTGGCTCAGCTGGTGACGCCGTTTCTCCCGTGAAAAACGCTGTAGCTGTCTTCATATCAGCTGTCACTGAAGGTTTTGATTTTCCAAAATACATTGCTGGATTTTAGACTTCTTCATAATCCGTTTCTGCCTTCAGTAACTCGAAATGATACGCCCTCAGCGTTCCCACCACATCCTCCAGAGATTGAGTATAGTATTTATCCTCATCAAGCTTAATCATGGCCACGTACATCGCCCATTTGGCCGGTAAAGCATCAAGAAGCTTATTATTCTTTTCAGTGTCGCTATACTCAATATCATGACTTTCTAGCTCAGTCAGCAGATGATAGAAACGCGTGATTGTGTCGTCCAACTTTTCATCCTTCAATGCCTTGAAGATCGCAAACTGCTGCTTAAGCATCTCCATGCGCTTCCTCCTTACCCTCGGGTTACCCGCACACCTCTTCTCCAGTGACTCCCATAGCTCTTTCGATGTCTTTTGATTTCGGAAAGTGTGCAGTATGTCCTGAGGTAACGCCATTCGTATGATAGCGTATGCGCGGTTCTCTCCTTCAAACAGCTTTTTGTCATCGTCCTTCATTTTAGAATACGTGACAACCTTTTGTCGTCCCTCTATCTCAGCTGTCGGTGGAATGTATCCCTCATCGATACAGATCCACATACGCATGTCATTGAATCGCACAAAGTCGGCAAACCGATCCTTCCACCAGTAATAGTCTTCAAGTTTCATCAGTTTAGGCGGAGTATTTACTTTTCCGACCTCGTGATCCATTTCCAGAAATCGTTGCAGATTTGTCATTGTTTCAAAGGTAATTGAATTTTAACTTAATTAATTTAATTCGAAATTAATTTAAATTAATTCTTTCGAATTTAGGTAAATTCGAATATAATTAACTTTAAACCTATTTGGGATTAAATTCGAGTTAAGTTCTTAAATCCAATTAAATTCGAAATGTGTGACAAATTCGAAAGTCTCCAAACTCGAATGTCCAAGTAAACTCGAACCACAGTCAAAATCGAAATCCTGTCAAACTCGAATTCCTAATTCGACCTTAGTCCAAACTCGAAGCCTAAAGCAAACTCGAAATCACTCTTTAGGAAACTCGAAAGGAGCGTATTTTTGGGCAAACTCGAAAATGAGCAAAACCCTAATTACTCCTAACAGATTCGAGCGCCGCAAATTCGAGAAACGACTAATACCTCGAGTTTTTAACGTTTTTCAGGTTAAAGCAATATTTTTACAAGTAAAAATATTGATTTCGATCAAAAACGTGAAAACCAACAAAGTATTTCCCGGATTCCAATTTGATAAGCTCGAAAAATCTAAAAACTTTAGAGATTAACCGTCCAAAAGCGTCAAGAAACCTAGGATGTATCTTTATGAACACGAAGAACACCCATAGGCTCTGATACCACTTGTAAGGTCTTGACTCTACGCCGATCTATCTAGACGCGACACCGTCAACGAGTGCGGAATCCTCGTTAACGGCTTGACGGATACAACTCTCACACGGAACACGGAGACTATCACAATGCTGTACGAACGATGACGAACGCACCTACGAGATGATTCTCTCCGAAATAACACTCACAATACTGATAAACTCGAAATCACCCTTTTGCTTAATCTCACACGAATTCTGCAAAAGTCCCTTAATGATTCGAGTTAATCCCTAATACTGATAAACTCGAAATCACCCTTTTGCTTAATCTCACACGAATTCTGCAAAAGGCGCATTCGAGTTTGTCATGGGCCAAACTCGAATAAGGCCCAAGGCCCATTCGAGTTTGTCATGGGCCAAACTCGAATAAGGCCCAAGGCCCATTCGAGTTTGTCCCCTTGACAATCTCGAATCTGCCCTATAAGATACATTCGAATTTACTACAAATTCGAAATTCATCAAATGACAAATTCGAATTTATTCTAAATTCGAATTTCCCATATTAAACTTATATTTGAACTTATGTTTTAACTTATGTCTGAATTTTATCTTTGAACTTTATGTTTGAACTTCTTGTAATACATTACAATAAGTTCAAACATATAATTAATAACTATCAAACATATATAAACACATATATCAAAAACTCGTTAATACCCAATACTTTGTAATATTACTTGAACCAAAATGCTAGTACACTTAGACTGCTATCGTCACACAGGGTGCACCAACATAGGATAAGTTCTAAGATAAGTTCTAGAAGGTAGGTTCGAACTTAACCATACCCAGACGAACTTAGTGAAACTAAGTTCGTAGGGTATTGGACAAGTTCGTGGGCTTTGGCCTAAACGAACTTGTCTAGTTAAGTTCGAAGTTAATCAGTATAATTACATGTTAATTCGTTTTATTCAAAGACTGTTGCGAAATTGGTTTTCAGAGCTTGTATTCGTGCACGTACTAGCTAGAATTGATTTCAGAGAGTGTTTCGGAGAAATACACCGTGTCGGGTCGTTCGTTGTATCGGCTATCATAGTGTTTGTCTCCGGTTTCCGTGCGTGATCGATCCGTTAAGCCACTAACGAGGATTCCGCACTCGTTGGACGACGTCGAATCAAGATTAGATCCGCGACACATGTGACCTTACAAGTGGTATCAGAGACATAACGAGTGTTCTTCGTGTTCTTCGCGTTCCACGAACATTTATTGGTTTTTTGACGTTTTTACCTGATAAATCACCGTTTCCGAAGTTTTCAGAGTTCTACAAGCAAGGTTACAGGGAAAAATTCATATTAGTTCATTTTTTTCAGTCGAAATCAGTGTTATTAATATTAAAAACATTGGTTTAATCTAAAATCTTGAAAAAATCGAATTTTTGGCCGTTTCTCGAACTTGCGGCGCTCGAACTTAAGGGTTGTATTATGGTTATTCGAAATTGTCAGAATACGCTTCTCACGAAGTTGCTCTAGCGTTTTTCGAACTTAGCTGGGTTTCGAACTTGTCAGAGGATTCGAAGTTGTCAGACCAATTTGCTAAGATTCGAACTTAGCTGGATTCCGAACTTGACTTGATTCGAACTTGTCAGAAGTTCGTAGGGTGTCTCGAACTTGCAGGCTTTCGAACTTAAAACAATTCGAATATAATATACAAAACGAAATTAAATTTAGAATCATTCGAACTTGAATAAGTTCGAAAGATTTATTTTAAATTAATTTTTAAATTAAATTGTTTAAGTTTGAAAACAAAAAGTTTTTAAAAGAATGTCGAGTTTGCACAAATTCTTGAAAATGGACCATGAGGTTGACAAAGCAAATTCTCCACCCAAGCTTATGAAACTGGAAGATTAGTACTGGTGGAAGGATAGGTTTGCAGACTTCGCAAGATTTAATGACATGTGTATGTGGATATGCATCGACGAAGGATACATTCCCCCTACGCAAGAGCTTGAAGGCCGATTAAAAGTCTTGATGTATCAGAACATGAAAGACGACAACAAGAAGATTTATGAGGCCAAAAACCGAGCTTTCTCGTTTATCAGAATGGCACTACCTCAAGAGATCCTACACACACTGAGAAATCACAGGACTTCTAAAGAGGTTAGGGATGCTCTAGAGAAGAGGTGTGTAGGAAATCCCAGGGTACGTAAGGGGAGGATAGAGATGTTGAAGCAGCAGTTTGCTATATTCAAGGCACTGAAGAATGAGTCCATGGATAAAACCATTACTGATTCTATCATCTGCTGACTGAACTTGATAATCACAATGTTGAGTATCAAGAAACTGAGAAGATAGAGAACTTCTGGTTGCTTTACCTGCTAAGAAATGTACACGACGCTAATAAAGCATGATGAAGAGAAATTTGAGACTTGAAGGGGTTGTTGGAACGTTGAGGGCCTACAACTTCAAGTTGCAGAAGAAGGAATGGGAATTTGATCAAGTACATGATCCAGAAATGTACTTCGGGAAGTCAAAGCCGTCAACTTCTATTGAACTAAAGATAGGGGCCAAAACATTCTTCTCGGGAGAAGAGACAATACATGTTGAGGCAGAAGAATCCAGTAATAGGGTGTTCTTAGGGTTTGCTAAACCGGAAGAAAAACCACAACACTCAGCGTCTACTTCTCAAGGCTATACCAAGATGCTTATGAGCGCAAAATCAGCTGAAGATCATTTAAATCTTCTAGCTTCGTTTTTCGCAGCTTACGACAATTGCGTTCAAGGTAAAATAAACGATCCAGCTCTGTGGGAAGAGGACTACGATCAGGTAGATCCCGACGACTTCGAACAGATGGACCTACAATGGCAACTGGCCATGGTGACGCAAAGGGTCAAGATATTTATGAAGAGGACGAGAATGAATCTAAGTGTAAGCAAAAACATTGGTTTTGACAAGTCAAAGGTAAAGGGCTACAAATGTCAAGGGTTAGGACATTTTTCCAGAGAGTGTCAACGACCAAAAGTTGAAAATTATCAGAATCAGAACCAAGGAAGACAACATTCTAGTGGTTCTGGGAATCAAGCAGCCATAGCTGGACTGTTAACAAATGTGTCATCCATCAGACAGCTAGATGGAACATATGATTGGAGCACTCATCCGGAGTCGAATGCCAGAGCCTTTATGGCTGAGGTAATTGAGACCGGTGGGGAAAGAGCTGAAGAAGAAACAGAGGACACACAGCAGTCAGAATCGATTCCTTTGTTGGTGGAAAAGTCAGTGGAGCAAACCATTCTGAAGTTTGCAGCTCAAATGGCCAATTTGGAATCAGACAGGAAAAAGGTAACTCTAAAATTTTCTACATTTCATGATTTATGCGTTTTAAGTGCTACATTAAATGATCGATTACATATAGTATTAGAGACACATAACACCTTGACAACTCAGGTCCAGTCATTAAAATCTGATAATGCTAGTGTTCTAGATATTAATGAGGATTTAATGGCCAAAATGAAAGCAGATGATCAGGATGTGATAGTTCTAAAAGACAAGTTAAGTGAACAATGGGTCAGGTTAGAACTCATGTACGAGCATGTCGAATCTTTGACCAAAGAACTAACCCTTAAAGATGTAGAGCAAGCTTGAAAAGTTTAGGAACTCATCCCTAAATCTAGGAAAAATCTTAGAAGCTCAAAGGCAATCTAAGAAACCAGTGGGCCTAAATTATCAGGAGAGTCCTCCACCATTCAACAACAACTATGCGCCTTAACCTCATGATAAAACCACTGAAACGGATTAATAATTGGTAGCAACTGTAACTGAACCTGAAAAGGAAAATTCAACTAAGGTGTCTACCACAACCCCTAAGATTAAGAAAGTCAAGTTTGTGCAGTCTACTAGTGACACTAAACTAGTAGAAGCAAAAACTGTAAGTGATAAACATCAAGAGGTTGTAAACACTGTAGTTGAATCGAAAGAAAATGAGACTAGTGAGACACCTAAATCAAAGGGTACTTATAAGAAGACGATTGATAAGATGTCATGCTTTAGATGTCATGAGAAAGGTCACGTTGCGTCTAGCTGTCCTTGTAAGAAAATAGAGTCTACGCCGACAGTAGGGAAGCCAGACCAACCAACCTCAAAATCAGTACCTAGTATTGCTAGTACAAGTAGTTCTCAACATACTGAGAAAAACTTGAATGCAACACCTAAGGTAGCTGGTAAACAAATACCGGTGTCGGTCAGACAGAATGAAGTGATTAGGACTAATTCTCCAAATAGGGTCCCTAGTCAATATAGATCGGGACCACAATAAGTCTATAGGAGTACAACACCTAGGAGGACATACATTCCAGTTAGGTCTCATACCTCTAATAGACAATAGACACCAGGCAGAGCCTAGGGATATAACAATGAAATGCACTATAATAGAAATTATTCTAGGGCTCAACCATAAATGACAGCCCAAAGGCCAAGAGTGAATGTTAATCACTCAGCACCACAACAAGTTCTCAGTCAAAAACCCAAGTCACCTGAAAGGAGAGATGGGTATCTGAAAGAGTTCAAGTATGTGGATGAGAATGGTATTACCAAGTCAGTCATGACTTGGGTTCCCCGTGATAACCAACGTGTTTTCTTTCATGTGCAGGAGCTAACTACATGTCTTAACAACAAATGGTTCGTCGACAGTGGGTGCTCTCGTCGCATGACTGGGGAAAGAAGTCTACTAACAGACTTCAAGGGAGGGAACAAGGGCTTTGTATCATTTGCTGGGAACAAGGGAGGAAATATCACTGGAACAGGAGTAGTCACTAATGGGATAATCACACTTGATTAAGTTAACCATGTCGATAAACTTGATCACAATCTCATTAGTGTCTCTCAGATATGTGATAAGAAGAATTTAGTTATCTTTACTGAAAATGAAGCGTTAACTGAAGCCGGGATTCAAGATACCTGAAGAGTGGATTATGATGCGAGCCCCAAGGGTGAATGATCTGTACATGATGGACATGAATGTATCAGATTCATCGATGGAAACGATTTGTCTACTATCTAAAGCTTCAGAGTCCGAATCTCTGCTGTGGCACAGACGCATGCACACTTGCACCTAAAAAAGATGAACTACATCACGAAAAATGGCCTGGTGCAAGGTGTCCACTGAAGAGTTTTTCAGTTCGAGGACAAGTGTGTCCCGTGCAAGAAGGGAAATCAACATAAGAAGTCACACAAGTCCAAGACTCAAAACTCAATCGCTTCCACCTTCGATTTGCTGCATATGGATCTCTTCGGTCCAATCAACAAAAGGAGCATAGGTGGTAGTTGGTTTTGTTTAGTTATTACTGATGATTACTCACGTTTCTCTTGGGTTTTCTTTTTCGGTACAAAGGACGAAACAGTAGGCACGCTGATTGGGTTCTTAGACCAAGTCGAGAACTCATATAGGACAAGGGTAATACGTATCAATAGTGATAACGGAACAGAGTTTAAGAATGCAGTAATTGGTGTATATCGCCTAACTAAAGGTATAGTGCATCAATTTAGTGCACCTTATGAGCCACAACAAAATGGGATGTCAGAACGTAAGAACAGGACTTTGATTGCGGCAGCAAGGACCATGCTCTCGGATTCAAAGCTTCCTATCATGTTTTGGGGGGAGGCAGTGAATATCGCGTGTCATGTTTTAAACTGGGTCCTTACTGTCAAATCATTGAACAAAACCTGTTATGAAGTTCTGAATAAAAGACCACCAAATTTGACTGGCTTTGAACCGTTTGGGGTACCGTGTACTTTATTGAAAACAAAACATCAACCTAAGTTT
>JAANYP010000745.1:0-61275 GCA_020465985.1 Centrapalus pauciflorus | reverse complement strand
TCGCTTTTCCTGAAGGTAACAAAGACTTAGTGGTTTATAATGATGCTTCAGGATCAGACCTTGGTTGTGTACTTATGCAGCGGGGAAAAGTTATCGCATACGCTTCGCGACAACTTTAAGATTATGAGAAGAAGTATAATTTGCATGACTTGGAGTTGGCAGCAGTTATTTTTGCTTTGAAGTTGTGGCGACATTATCTGTATGGAACTCGTTGTACAATCTATACTGACCACAAGAGTTTGAAGTATATCTTTGACCAACCAAATCTTAACATGTGGCAGCAGCGAGCGATGAAATTGATTAAGGATTTCGATTGTGAGATTCTTTACCACCCAGGTAAAGCCAATGTGGTGGCTGATACTCTTAGTCGGAAAATGTACAAAGACCGGAAAGAAGCACTTCATTATGTGCTTAACTATGTACCTATTAGACCGTCAATTGTTGTGGACATACGGAGATGGCAAGGTGAAGCACTCCAAGCTGAAAATCTTAAAGCCGAACGTCTTGTCGAACAAGTTTCTTTGTTAGCCGATACCTCTCTTGGGTTGCAGACTTATAAGGAGCGAATTTGGATTCCCAAGTTAAGCGGACTTCGTAAGACTTTGTTACGAGAAGCGCACAATTCCAGTTATTCCTATCATCCCAGCAGTACCAAGATGTACCGAGACATGAAATCTGAGTATTGGTGGTCAGGATTGAAGTGTGATGTGGGGAGTTATGTGGAGAAATGTCTGGTGTGTGCTTACAAGTCAAAGCCGGGCACTAGAAGACCTATGGTAGTATACAACCACTTTTGATTCTGGAATGGAAGTGGTATCACATCACTATGGATTTTGTTACAAAGTTTCCAAAGACTTTGCGCCAGCATGATAGTATTTGGGTTATTGTTGATTGCCTCACAAAGACAGCTCACTTCATTCCCATTCGAGAGACTTATTCTCTAGAGGGATTAGCTCAAATTTACATCAACGAGATTGTTTCACGCCACGACATTCCCAATTCAATTGTATCAGATCGTGATTCTCGCTTTACTTGTAACGACCTGAACTTTAATCAACGGCGATTAACAAGCATTAACGTTAATTGCAAGCTAAATGAAAATTTCTTTAATTGATTTTAAAATATAATTTCAATGTAAATTATGTTAATTAATAAAAGACAAAATCAAGTTAATTATATGTTATGTATTATTTATAAAGTACCAAAGTTTAAAGAAATGAAATAAAAGTAAGCTTAAGGGTTAAATATTATATTTAACAAATTTAAATATATAAACCTAAAGTGATCTGCTCATTTGTTTTATCACTCACCAAACTCTTTGCTCATTTTATCCTTTGAACATTACGGTTCCTTCTTCTTCTTCCCAAATCACAAGTCTTGCAACAAAAGGTCAAGGATTCAAGTTTTATATCATCAATTTAGCATCAAACAACTAGATCATACAAGAATCAAGGTAACTTTCATTCTTAATTGTTCTTGAATGTGAGATGAATACCCACGGTTTCCTGGGAAATTTTGTATGAGTTTATAACTTCAAAACATGATTTTAAACTCGGTAGTTTTGATGGGTTGCAGTATAGTGATTACCGAAACCGGTGGTGGTTGCAGGGTGTTACCGAAACCTTCCAGGTTTCGGTACTTTATATATATAGGTTTCGGTTTCTTGCTGGGTTTCGGTATCTATCTGAGTCTCAATAGTTATGGATTAGTTTCAGCATCTACTTATGCTTCAGTAGGTTAGTATTACCGAAACCATGAGGTTTCGGTATTATATCAATGGTTTCGGTATACATGCAACATTCACACGCACACACCCAGTTCTTTATCTTTTCTGTATTTCTTTCTTTTTCAGTAATGACAACAGCAATTAAGGAAGATAAGGATTGATTGATGCTTCTAAATTATGAACAACATATACGAATACATCTAAGTCTTGGCCGAAGGCCCAAGGACCTTCTTGGCCGTTTCTTTTTCAGCAACAGAAACAGAAAAATGAACAATAAAGACAGAAACATCATTTTAACTAATTTAGCTTATGCATGAGAATTTAAGTATATAATTCACTTGAAGATATTTCACTTATTCTTATTCCAGAAACAAACAAGTCTTATGATCAATTAAATGTGCTTAAGCGAATATACCTGTTTAAATAAGCATAAATATGATCATGTATGCATGCTATATGTAAGTGCATACATTATAACACATGTCCATGAAAAATGACATAAATACTTATATGTCATTCAAATCATTTAAAGCATATTTCATATATGACAAATATAACCATTGAACCTTGAACCAAATGTTCTAATGAAATAGTTGGCCATATTCATCTCAATATAATTAATGTATGAGCATTTGAGATTAAATGCCAACGAGTGAACACTGAATATGTTATTCAGATGATAAAAACTAATAAATATCAGAAATGATATGAATAACAGATTGAGCAACAAGAGAAGCTAAAAGACATATAAAGAGCATCAGTGAAGGATATAGCAAAGTGGCAAGCGTCTGTAAGTCTGATATAAGTCAGATAGTGGTTCTAACCCACTACAGATTGTGAGCAACAGAGCCAGAGAGCTGGAAAGTGCGAATTAACCAGTAACAATGAGTTGTAGATTTTACTTTAACTGCAAATTATGTGAATTGAGACTTTGGTTGCTTTGTTATGATTTTATTGGCATTCTGATCCTGAGCATATTGATAAGTTATCATGATTACTATGATTTGTTGAGCCGATCATTTCTTCTTCTAGCTTCTATTCTTTGACGAGTCATTTGATTGTTAAGCTTAACACCACCACTATTGCTCAGTGTTGGGTTAATGTTAAGCTTATGATGTGCTGATTTACATGATGAAAGCACAGAGGGTAGCTAGAGCCGAGCATTCTGATGATACCCATACAGCAATTACTGGTAGCTAGCCCAGTACGTGGCTGATCCCCACTAATGATGCATGTATATGGTGTTATCATTATCCGAGCATTCCTTATAAATTTGTCTAAAAGTCTCAAGAGCAACAACAGTTTTATAACTGGGAGCTGAGCAAAGACGCGCATCAAAAGAGCATTTAATTGGCCAATGTCCCTTCGAGATTTGAGTTGTGCATGAGCCTAGTGCAGTGCATGAGCAATAGAGTAAAGCCGTGCATGAGCCGAGTGCAGTGCATGTACTTTTCGCGTTCATAATTGCATGTTAAATGTGAAATTCTACATTCTCACTAAGCAAATAAGCTTACCCCGTTGTTGCATTATTTTTTTTTCAGGTAAAAGCAAAGGATTGGCTGGACCTAGTTCATAGGTCAGGACTCTGAAAGAGCTTGAAGTGCTTTAGAACCCGTTTCAACACCTTGGTACTTGATTGATGATAGAGCTTTGGGGTTCAGGGGCTAGTTTATATTTTGTGCTTGGATGTAATAGTCTAGAAGTTTGTACCCTATTACTTAAAATTGTCTCTGATTGTAATTAACTTTAATTCCGCACTGCTAATTATTATCTTAGTTTCCTGATTGATATTGCATTACTACTGGGCCTAGACTTAAGACCTTTGAGAAATCTTGGGTCTTACATTACTTCTCGTTTCTGGGATAGTTTTCAGCAAGCTTTAGGTACTCGAATTAAAATGAGTATGACATATCACCCGCAAACTGATGGCGAAAGTGAGCGCACCATTCAGAGTCTTGAAGATCATTTGCATGCGTGCATTATTGATTTTGGAGGTTGTTGGGATACTCACGTGCCATTGGTTAAGTTTACTTACAATAACAGTTATCACTCATCAATCGGGATGCCTCCTTTTGAAGCCTTGTATGGTTGGAAGTGTCTGACTCTGACTTGTTGGCAAGAAGCAGGTGAGAAACCATTGTCCGGACCCGAGATTCTTCATCTGACACATGATAAGTTCAAGTTAAGCCGAGATCGACTCAAAGCAGCTCAAGACCGGCAGAAAGTTTATTTAGACAAGAAACATAGGCTTGTTGACTTCAAAGTTGATGATTATGTGATGTTGAAAGTTTCCCCGTGGAAAGGAGTACTTCGTTTTGGAAGGCAGGGAAAACTGAAACCTCGATACATTGGACCTTTTAAGATTCTTGATAAAATCGGATCACAAGCTTATCGTTTGGAGTTTTCAGAAGAGTTAGCAGGGGATTCATAATGTTTTTCATGTCGGTTATCTGCAGAAATGCCTCGTTGAGCCAGATTCAGTTGTACTCATAACTGATGTTCAAATAGACAACAAGTTGAGATATGTGGAGGAACCCGAGTCAATTCAAGGCAAGAAAGTTAAGAAGCTTCGGAACAAGGAGATTGAGATGGTTCTCGTTAAATGGAAGCATCACCGCGGTGCAAATCTTACATGGGAGACCAAAGCAAAGTTGATGGCCAAATATTCGGAGCTGTTTGCCTCAAAGTGATTCCGTGGGCGGAATCTTTTCAACGGGGGAGGATTTGTAACATCCATCATTTTAGATACCCTTTATATTATTAAAATGCTAAATTTTAGTATCTAAATAATTAGTATTTTTATGAGGTGGGTAATTTTTAACAAGTGTTATGAAGTAACTATATAAGATAATAAGTGTGCTTTAGGGACTTGTACCTTACGACCCAATTGTAGCAAATGCTTCCAACCACTTAGAATAAGAATTTTGACTAAAGATGGGCAAATATATATAACTTAAAACTTATGTGGCCAAATCTTATAGAATGAATGAAGAGCGGGAGTAAATTGCAAAATTTAGAAATAAAAATCAGACATTTATATAGAAAGATCATGATTGGTCTAGAGGGTTCCAGTTTTGCTTATATATATGGGTGTGTTCCCCTTTCTTCTTCTCTTCACATGATTTTGGAGCTCCACATGAATCCGGATACAAAACTTCAACAAAATCAGATTTTTGAAAGGGAAGGGAGCTATTGAGGTAAAAACTTGCAATCTCATCTTCTCCATTAATGTATTATCTTCTTCCTCTTGACTCTAAATTTATTAACGGGAGATGTAGGTTATGGCAATCAAAAAGAAATGAATGAACCTTGAAAATCTATTATGAAGCAATCAAAGCATTACATGTACTCTAGCTTGATTATTGAAGTATTCCATCTTTATATTCATGAGCAACTTGAATAACTCAAATGGGTTATTAGTGATTTAAACCAAGGAATTTCATGTGATAGATTTATGGTTTGATGATGTTAGAATGTTGATATAATAACACTTTGTAGCATTAAAGTTCAATAGTTATTGTTATTTAACTAGCTTTGATCATCAAACATGGTAGAATATGAAATTTGGGGAGTTGGGGAAATTTGATGCTGAAAAAGGGGCAAACCAGGCTCTGTCTGAGAGTGTCTCGATGAGTCGATTAGGCGACTCAACGAGTCAAATAGTTCTGTCCAAAAAATTCAAATTTTGATTCAAGGGTTCTTGATTTGGTTTTAGGTCATCAAAACTCTTCTAAATTAGGGGTTTAAAGTATTGTAAAGTCAAATTGGAATTAGGAAACTTGTAAGGCTTCAAAATGATGTATGAGCTTTCTTGAAGGAACCGAAATTGGGTATATTTACAACTCAAGCATTGAGATGTGTTTCTAGGGCCTTAAAATCATCAAACACTAACTATAACATGATAAGTGATAATTGTAACCTATAGACCTAGTTGAGATGGATTCTAATTCATATTAAGGGACTTAGGTACTTACTTAGAAGTCCATAGAAAGTATGTAAAAGCTAGTTTAGGAGGATGTTCTTACATTTACTCATCATTAACATGCTTGGTGATCGTATGTTATGTTTAGGTATCTTATAGCTAACTTCGGCGACCTTTGGAGCTTGTGGCGAGGCTTATACTAACTCTATGACCATATATTGTGTTGGCTTGTTAATGACGGCATCTTTTATGCATTTATTGTGAGTACTAGTGTTAATGTGTACCTCTTATATCATAACACTTGATTGTTTCATATATTTATGTTGTTCATTCATTGGCATTGCATCACATACCTCTTCATGATCCTTAAGCCTATGCTCTCTTATTTTATTTATATGGATAGTCTTAACATGTACATGTTTATTTCATTGCTTATGACATAATACAATACTGTGTGTGATTACATTATAGCCATACTACCGATGATCTCGGAGTATGATGTCGTACTTCATTGTTGGCGGGAGTACGATGTCGGGTACTGCGGACCTTGATGATTTTTGGTGCTACACACTCCCTGGATGTACTCATAGTGTGTAGTGTTGTCGTGACACTATCAAGAGTCTTTCTCTTGATATGTCTCATCTCCTTTGATATCTCTTATATAATGACGCTTTACTGTGATTGTTCATGCCTTGCAGGTTCACTTATTTAGCTATTGAATGTGGTACATTATTGACCTAGTCACTCACTAAGCATTATTGCTTAACCACTTCATCGTTTTACACTTTTCAGGAATAGAAGGAAAAGGGAAAGAAAAGGTAGAATCGAGCAAAGTTCAAAGTAGGAGGCCGTGATCAAGATAGACTCTTTTGGCACATTTATTTATGCCTTATTTCGGGGAGGGAGTATATCACCCTTGTGCAATATATCATCATGACTTTTATATATTTAAGCTTGATGAAGGTTGATGTGCTTAATCCCATTATTTGCAATGTATCTGGGTCATCAAAGTTTGAAATGGTGGCATTGGAACTTGTGTTTTGGGCGGTGGTCTCATTTATGTATTGATTGTTAGATCTATGGGCGTGTAAGTGCATAAATCTTTGTTTTGTTTTGGGGGATTGTACTTGGAAGTTTGATGATTTGGAATTGTATTTTGTAAATTATTTATGAATCTGAAAATACAGGATGGATTTGTCGATTTTACGAATAGGTCATGCCGAAATATCGTTAGAAATGTTGAGAATTATTATTATTACTGTTAATTAGAGTTAAGGTGTTACATGTTGATTAAATACCAACTCTCAAAGGAGAGCTGATATCAGATGTGGTTTCCCGACCTTTTGAGGTTGGGATCTCCCTCTCACTCACATCAGCAACAATATCCTCCCTCTCTTCACTTATTCTCACAAAACGATACAATTTAGCCCCAGTCCCTGTCTCATCACCATCATCATCATCATTATCATTATCATCTCCTCCCTCTCCTCCTTGAACATTTGAAAGATTACGTTCTAAATCCTCACCACCCCTCACAGTCTCCTGCTCCATCAACTCAGATTGTCCCTGTTCAGCAACCCCTTATTGCTGAACCTCCTCGGGGATAGCTCCGTGGGTAGGAAACCTCGATTCCTGAGGCTCCACTGGAGCATGATCTATCCTATATAATCTTACACTCTCCGCTCTCTCATCAGCATACTTTAAAATAGATTCTGGGATTGCAAAAGGTTAGCATTCAGATCATCCCTTTTGATGTATAGGCTCATCATGACATGGTCTGGGCACTTTTATGAATTTTCCCTCTTCGGGATTTTTTTGTTTGCCCTCAAAATTCCTCGAATAAGGATTTGTATGAATCTTTCGAGAGGCACAAACCGTCTTGCTCCATTAGTGGTCTTTGCGAGCACCACTTTTTTCAGATTCTCCCAGATACATTGGGCGAAGTCATAATGTTTGTTAAAAGCAACACCATGAAATATCCTCAGAGAATATATGCTTCCTCGATCAGCATTAGTATGTTTGGAGGTCATACACCTATTCAAAATGCAGAATAGGGTATACCATTCGTCGTACATACCATTTCGATGAAATAACGAACTCTTTGTCAGTGGTTTTGTGTATGCCAGACTTATGATGTCTCTGTACAATTGTTCATCGGATACAAAATCTTCATATTCGACGAGGTCAATAAAATTATTCATGTCTATCTTCCTTGGTAAGAAAAGATTGTGACGAAATCTGGCTAATGTATTTTTGCCTTGAATTAGTCAATGGTGACCTTAAAATGGTGATCACCACCATCGGGAATGAATTTGATCGAGTTCCAGAATTAGTGCAAATATATCAAAGGAATTGTAGGTTTATACTGCAAAAGGTATCCCAAAGTGTGTCCTTTCAGAATTTCAACAATGACTTGGTGGATAACTTTTATAACAGAAGGGTCAAGTCGATGGTTGTTATCAGATAAGAGCAAAAAATGTTTGGGTTTGACAAGATGGGTTTCAGGAATTGGTGATGTGGGTTTTGGACTAGCAATGGAAGTAGATTTGACAGGTTTAGAGGCAATGGTATGATTTTGGATGAGGATTGAGAATTTGAAGAGTTTGAATCATGTGTGGGTGTATTGGAAGCTATTAGTAACCTATAAAAATAACAAACATGTTAGACACATCAGGTTAATAGAAATGTTACCTACAGATAAAGAAAAATAACATTTCACAACAAATTAGACAAATCTGTGTTACATTTTTACAACATCAGGATTCCAAACAATAATATTAAAATATTATTCTGAGGACTCCAAAGCAAACCATTAAGGGACCAATTTTAATGAAATACATATTTGAAAGGAATAATTGCGCAAAAACCACCAACCTGTCAGCTTTTTGTGATTAAAACCCCAAACCATTTTTCGTTGTATAGAAAACCCCGAACTAACTAAAATTCAGTTGATCAAGGTTTAATCAATGAGTAACCCGTTGAAACCGATTATTAGTCCTATGTGGATCGGTAAATAACCTACGTGGAATAAAAATTAAATATGAACATGTGTTGAAATGTCTTTTAGGTAAAGTGTAAATTCATTTTCTTTTTAGAAGATAAAATATGTTTGACATATAATTTATTGGGTTATATGCCAAAAATAGCAACAACCTTTTGTAGTTTTACCGTTTATACCCACATTATTTATTTTTTATTATTAATAATAACATCTTTTGTATTTTTACCGATTATACCAACTTTTGACCTGGAAACCTGCTATAACAGGTTACCATCCATTAATACAAACAACTTTTATCTTTTTACCAATACTAGCAACAACTTTGTATATTTTTACCAATAATAGCAGCGACTTTTAACTTTTTACCAATAATAAAAACATATCAAATTAAATTTTCCTTTATCTTTAACTAATCATTAGTTTAAAAAAACTAAATTTATGAAAATCGAAACACAATAAAATAAGTTCATAATCCATTCTTTGTTTAAATTTTGTTAGAGATAAATCAAATGCAATGTGTGCCTATAAAAATGAATATTATTTTCATTAGGAATGAGCATGGATCGATTTTTGGAAAAAACCAAAAACCAAACTGAAACATCGGATACTATATTCAAGAAACCGTTCGGTTTGGATTTTAAACGATTTGATTTTTTGGTTTTTATATTGGTTTCAATTTGGCTTCGATTTTTCGTTGTCATGGTTTTTAATTTCAATTCTTTCTTTCTAGAACCAAAACACACACACACACATGTATATATATATATATATATATATATATATATATATATATATATATATATATATATATATATATCGATGGGATCATTGCAGAACATAAATTTAGTGTAGAACCGTAGAACCAATATCGTCCATAGATTAGATTAATCTAATGGTCTTGATTAATACCATAGAGTTTGGAAATAGTGAAAAAAAGATTGGCATTAGTGATTTTTTAATTCTGGGGTAAAGAAGGAATAGATTGGACATATCAAAAAGATTGACATTAGTAAAATAAATATCTTTTTTCTTTAAATTAAAATAACATTTTTATGATTAATTGTTAAATCAAAAAAATTATACCATAAAAACGAGAATTTTATACTCTTTAAAACGAGACCTGTCATGATATATTTTTTTCGAAAAATTTTTACGTGTTTAGTTTTCGTAAAAAAAAAAAATAATACCCAGACCACCATGCAATGTAGCATGGACGGTATCATTCAATGTCGAATGACCACTTGATATCGTATATTCAACGTCGATGCAACACTGCATGTACATTCAAAATTAACATAACCAAAATAATGGTCAAAATTAGTAGTCAAAAGTTGGTTGATTTAATGAGAACAGTATTGACATATTTTTTTCGAAAAAATTTTACGTGTTTATTTTTCGTAAAAAAAAAATTACCCAGACCACGATGCGATGTAACATGACCGATTAATTCAATGTCGAATGAACACTTGATGTCGTATATCCAACGTCGATGCAACACTGCATGTACATTCAGAATTAACAGAACCAAAATAATAGTCAAAATTAGTAGTCAAAAGTTGGTTGATTTAATGAGAATAGTAATGATATATTTTTTTCGAAAAAATTTTACGTGTTTATTTTTCTTAAAAAATTTTTTTTATCTAAACCTCCATTCAATATATTATATAGAGATCATTCAATGTCGAATTACAGTTTATATCACACATTCAACACTGCATGTACCTTCGATATTAAAAGAGTAAAAAATGGTCAAAGTGGGCAGTCAAACTTGGTAGGCTACTATTAATTCAATGTTAATTGCATAATTACCATCTTATCCCTAGTGTTATATATATTAATCCAATGATTTAGATTGGTTCTATAGTTCTGCACTAAATTAAGGTTCTGCAATGATCCCAACCCTATATATATAGAATCAGGTTCATCAGCGTACCTATGAGATTCCAGCGTACCCTAATGTGAATGATCATTCACATATATTTTTTTAAATAGACATGTATAACACAACATTATAAGACTTTTTTTCAAAAGGAGCAACATCATAAATCTTGTGAATGGTAAAAAAAATCATGTGAATGGTCATTCACACCATTCACATGGTGTGAAATGATCATTCACATGGATCACATGGATCACCATTCACATAAATATGCATTGAGCATTCACATAATTTTTAAGGACACAGAAAGTGTGAATGTATGTGAAATTCATATATCATGTGTATAACATTAATTTAAACATGGTTATGAAAAAAAATAATAATAAAAAAGTTTTAAAGGTTGGTACCTTCGGGTGCACTTGATTTCGAGAGGTACCTTTTTGAACCTGAATCTATATGAATCAGGTTCATCAGCGTACCTATGAGATTCCAGTGTACCCAGCGTACCCTAATGTGAATGATCATTCACATATATTTTTTTTGAATAGACATGTATAACACAACATTATAAGACTTTTTTTCAAAAGGAGCAAGATCATAAATCTTGTGAATGGTAAAAAAAATCATGTGAATGGTCATTCACACCATTCACATGGTGTGAAATGATCATTCACATGGATCACCATTCACATAAATATGCATTGAGCATTCACATAATTTTTAAGGACACAGAAAGTGTGAATGTATGTGAAATTCATATATCATGTGTATAACATTAATTTAAACATGGTTATGAGAAAAAAAATAATAAAAAAGTTTTAAAGGTTGGTACCTTCGGGTGCACTTGATTTCGAGAGGTACCTTTTTGAACCTGAATCTATATGAATCAGGTTTATCATCGTACATATGAGATTCCAGCGTACCCTAATGTGAATGATCATTCACATATTTTTTTTTTTGAATAGACATGTATAACACAACATTATAAGACTTTTTTTCAAAAGGAGCAACATCATAAATCTTGTGAATGGTAAAAAAAAAATCATGTGAATGGTCATTCACACCATTCACATGGTGTGAAATGATCATTCACATGGATCACCATTCACATAAATATGCATTGAGCATTCACATAATTTTTAAGGACACAGAAAGTGTGAATGTATGTGAAATTCATATATCATGTGTATAACATTAATTTAAACATGGTTATGAGAAAAAAAAATAATAATAAAGTTTTAAAGGTTGGTACCTTCGGGTGCACTTGATTTCGAGAGGTACCTTTTTGAACCTGAATCTATATGAATCAGGTTCATCAGCGTACCTATGAGATTCCAGCGTACCCAGCGTACCCTAATGTGAATGATCATTCACATATATTTTTTTTGAATAGACATGTGTAACACAACATTATAAGACTTTTTTTCAAAAGGAGCAACATCATAAATCTTGTGAATGGTAAAAAAAATCATGTGAATGGTCATTCACACCATTCACATGGTGTGAAATGATCATTCACATGGATCACCATTCACATAAATATGCATTGAGCATTCACATAATTTTTAAGGACACAGAAAGTGTGAATATATGTGAAATTCATATATCATGTGTATAACATTAATTTAAATATGGTTATGAGAAAAAAAAATAATAAAAAAGTTTTAAAGGTTGGTACCTTCGGGTGCACTTGATTTCGAGAGGTACCTTTTTGAACCTGAATCTATATATATTAGAATAAACATATATATTTATATATGGATACATAAAATCAAAATATATAACACTTAATGCATTCTTTCACAAACAAGATTTGGACATTAAAGTATTTTATAATTCAAAAACATGAAAACATACAAATGCAATAATAATACAACAATAATAGTAATCATAATATTCAAATTGAGTTTTAGTCTCGTATGAAATTGAGACATTGAAAAGTTAAAACTTTCAATAAAAACTTAAATGAAGAAATGTAACGAAGGAAAAGTATTTATAAAATTTTAAATTATCAAACTTCAGTTCGGTTTGGTTTTTTTCGGTTTATTTTGACCTCCAAACCGAAACCAAACCGAAAAATTTTGTTTTTGAAAATTCAAAGTCCAAACGGTTTGGTATTTTGGTTCCGGTTTTTTGTTTTTTTTTCGGTTTCAGATTGGTTTTGGTTTTTTAGCACACTCCTAATTTTGATATGTCATGTTTTCATGCATAGCCTTATAGGGGTATGATAGGGACGACTATTTAAGTGTAACATGACAACGTGAAACTCAATTCATTTTCTATAAGATATCGATCACAGAAATATAATGAACACATTATGCTGTATTTGTATTATTTTTTGGAACTTATTAAAACAATATCTGCATTATTTATTTATGTGATAAATAAATGAATAATAATAAATAATTATGATCTACTTATGGATAATTAGTCTTTAATTTATTTTATTTATAATATTATTCATTTATTTATCAAATAAATAAATAATGCAAATATTGTTGAACTAAGTATCCAAAAAAAGAATACAAATGTAGCATAATGTGTTCATAATATTTCTATGACATCTTATATAAAATGATATGAGTTTCATGTTGTCATGTTACACTTAGATGATCGACCCTATCATACCTATAAAACCCGGCTATGCATGAAAATATGACACATCAAAATAACCTTCATTTTTTAATGTCTACAAAAAAAATATTTTTTTATCTCTTTTATAGGCACACATTGTATTTGATTTAATTCTAATAAAATTTAAACAAAACAATGGATTATGAACTTATTTGATTGTATTTCGATTTTCATAAATTTTGTTTCTTTAAAGTAATGATTAGTTAAAGATAAAGGAAAATTTAATTTGATATGTTTTTATTATTGGTAAAAAGCTAAAAGTCGTTGCTATTATTGGTAAAAATATAAAACGTTGTTGTTGTTATTGATAAAAAGATAAAAGTTGTTGGTATTAATGGATGGTTACTTGCGATAGTAGGTTTCCAGGTCAAAAGTTGGTATAATCGGTAAAAAATACAAAAGTTGTTGCTATTAATGATAAAAACTAAATAATGTGGGTATAAACAGTAAAACTACAAAAAGTTGTTGCTATTTTTGACATATAACCCGAATTTATTTATAAACCTTAACGCCGCCGCAATGGGTATCATAACTAGTGTGTGTGTCTATATATATATATATATATATATATATATATATATATATATATATATATATATATATATATATAGAGAGAGAGAGAGAGAGAGAGAGAGAGAGAGAGAGTCGCGTTAAAAAAAGTACCTCTCGAAATCAAGTGCACCCGAAGGTACCAACCTTAAAAAACTTTTTTTAATTTTTTTCTCATAACCATGTTTAAATTAGTGTTATACACATGATATATGAATTTCACATACACTCACACTTTTTGTGTCCTTAAAAATTATGTGAATGCTCAATGCATATTTATGTGAATGGTCATCCATGTGAATGGTCATTTCACACCATGTCACATGATCTTTTTTTTACCATTCACAAGATTTATGATGTTGCTCCTTTTGAAAAAAAGTCTTATAATGTTGTCTTATACATGTCTATTAAAAAAATATATGTGAATGATCATTCACATTAGGGTACGCTGGAATCTCATAGGTACGCTGATGAACCTGATTATATATATATATATATATATATATATATATATATAAGGCTTGCTTGTAATTAACAAAAACAAAATGAGATTAATTTTGCAAGTAATAACTTATGCACTATAAACGAGCTACATAACCATAATGATACATAAGATATTTTTATTTCTACAATATAAATCGCTAAACGTAATTAAATTCAAAAGTAGAAAACTTTCAATTATACAACAAAAAATTAAATAATTAAAATGAAACATGCAAGAAAAATACTATATGTTATATGTTATATCCTACTATATAGATCTTTTAACTTGGTAATCTTTTAACGAAAACAATTCTATTATATGAATATACACCATCTTAAATATGTAAAAGGATGTGTTTGGTTAAAAAGAATAAAAGAACGAAAATTGCTTAAGTTTATACGTCCTTTTGACGTAGAAAGAAGAAAAAAAGAATGAAAATTCATTTTTCTTTCATATTTTTAATTCTCTCAATTTTGACAAATAACACAAAAATAATGATATTTACAATACAACCACTTCTCAATTCCATTACATTCTGTTAAAAATTGAAGCTATTAATACTTGAAAATGGCTTTTAGTGACTGAAATAGAATCAGTAAGTAAAAGTCCACTTTCAACCTTTTATGACTAATTTTAAAGTAGGTAATTTTCTTAAAAAAAATAAAACACATAATTGTTTTATTTTTAAACTTGCGTGCCCAAATCTTCACTTTGGCTTCCTTAACCAAATTGCGCCGCCCCACTCCCCAATTTCCAGTCTCTGCTCCCCCTATGCCGTGGCTCTAGTTTCCTTCGGCACCGACACCGGATCCGGCTCCATCTCCGTCTCCAACCATGCCTTCATTTCTAGCTACTCCGGCTCCGATGGTGCTGTCTATTCCAACTCTGACTACGCAACTTTCATGTTGGTGATTTATATCCAATATTATTTAAGTGTAATGAGATGAATTTGTTTGACCAAAATAATCTTATTACATAATGAACAAGTTGGGTTGGTGCGGAGTGCACACTTGTTCAATATTGTTTAAGATTAATTACCGCCGATAGCGGGGTTCCAGGGACGGCAGCCCTTGGTGGCGGGGTCTGCCCCTGGCTGGGGTCGAGCTGGATTGGACCTGAAATTCGGATGAAACCGAATTTGACCCGAAATTCGGTTGAATTTGGCGGTTAAAATGGCGGTTCGCGCCAAATTAATACCCGTTTTTTGGTCATTTTAGAAAGGTACAAGAAATCAGAAACTTATCATATTCTCTGTTTGAATTTTCTCTAGCTTTTTTTATCCGATTGAGATTTCGATTGTACCATCGAAATACTTCAATCTGAAAGTGTATCACGACTATCAGATTATCCAAGCATTTTTGCAATCCATATTTTCTACATTCCACCTTCTCTAATCAATTTATGAAGATCGATCAATCTCTATTCCAACTCCGACTGTGCCTCTGGATCACTTCGCTATTCCGATTAATCTGAAGATCGAACAATCTCTATTTCAGGTAAAACCCTTCCCCTAGCTTCTCCTCTCTATCTATATATGTTGACTTGCCTGGTGTAATCTAGGATGGTTATAGGTTGTTTATTCATGGTTCTATTCTAGAATTGGTTCTTATTTGGATGCTAGGAATCAGATTGGATCGCTGGTTTGTTTAAAATTGTTGTCATCAGGTTATGGTTTTTGAGGTTGTAAGATTTCGGATGTGTTATTGTTGTTTTGTGATTTATAGTGTTATGATTGCTCTCTGTTATAAAATTAAATTTAAATTATAAGGAATGATATTCATGAATGAGTTGAACGATAATTGGTGCCCAATTGGAGCATAAAACTGATTCCCAATCGGTTTGCCTATAGTTTCCCTAATCAATAATTTCCTACTTTCTTGAAAGCTCTCTTTGCTACTTGCTAGGGATAAATGTAGTAATTCCTACAATAATATATGCATAAAAAACTTGGAAAACTATTTGTTTGTGAAAATACAAATATTGTTTGTGAAAAAACAGGTGATGTTCTAGCTTCTGTTAATGTCTATGTTTTTTATTACATGAATGCATTATTGTGAATTAGAATACTTATCAAAATATGTCTTATTCATTCCTATAAAAACACGTACGAATAACTGAAATGGGTTGATGACAAATACAAAATGCTCAACACATAGACTTATGGAGAACAATTACATTTGCTACACCTATTACATATTTTTAAGGGGATGTTTGGTAAGACGAAAAGAAATCAATGAAAATAAATTTATGATCAGTTTTGTATGTTTTTATTATTATTTTGTTGATACCATAAAACTATAAATACATGCTAAAAATAATTTCTACTACTTATATATATTATGATGGAGAACCGATCATACAAATTAAATTTAAGGAGGATGAAAACAAACTATTCAAAATGATTGCTGTTTTATCCATTTTTCATGATGTAACCATTATACTTATTCTTATCCTCTTTCCTTTCCTGCACATATATATTCGAAAATCATACTCTAGCAATATGTTATTAACCATCTCTTGAATATTTGACATATTGTCAAACATTACTTTAAACTCTGTTATTCCAAAGTTAAAGATAATCTATATATATTGCTTTAAAGAAGAAAAATATTATTTATCTAAAACGCTTATCAATTCTATTTTATTGATATGGAGGCATGCTGAGTTAGTCATCTTGCTTGACTGCCTCTTTTTGTATAAATTAATTTATAAGTTCCCAAACCCATCTTTCTGTACACGTCAGCGCCACATCAGCTTTTCTCTCTCCACATTTCCCCACCTTTCTCCACCTTTCCCCACCTTTCTCCACCTTTCTAACTAGGAAATACTCATCTTTCTTAACCTTTCCATCTTTCTTAATTTTTTTTAACATTTTAATTAAGAAAACAATTATTAAATCTAAAATAATTAATTTCATAAATATTTAAAAGTTTACATAATAAAATTACGAAACTAAAAAATAAAAACTTACGAAACTAAAAATTAATAATTAAAAAAAGAACATAACTAAAAAAATTACGAATTCGAAATCTAAAAAAATTACATAACTAAAAATTTACGAAACTATAGTCGCCATCCCCAACGCTCCGCAATGCTTTGTTTGCGGGCCAATACGGCTTCCAAAGCAGTACCTTGCAGATGGTCGTGTGGCCGAACGAAAAAATCCAAGTCACGTTCTTGTTGTTGTTCATTCAGTGCTGCAATGTACGCATTATATCTTTTCTCTTTCAACTCCAATTCTTTTTCTTGTTTTGATCGTTTCAATTCTGCAAGTAGTGCTCGGTGACGTAATTTATCTTCAACATCTTTCTCGTGAGATGTTGAAATCCTTTCGAATTTTGATTGCATCTCTGGGTCGACTGATGTTGATGCTGGTTTTTTCCCCTTGCGGCGTGGTCGTTCAAGCTGCTGAAGATCCGCGTCGCCCTCGTCATCTTCGTCAATGTCAACACCTAAAAATGCCGCATCAGAAGACGGTGTTCCGATCGTGTTAGATTCGGAAGTTTTGGTCCGCTTTCTTTGCGCCTCAACAAAATCATCCATTTGTGGAACGGGGTTCTACTTTGGATGACGTCGAAGCACCTCCCAAGCCGATTGGTGTGGAAACGGCTTACCTTTATTGAGGGCCTTGTATTGTTCTTGGGTGTTGTTGAAAACGTCGTAATCGTTTTCCTCGTTCCGTCGCTGCATCGTATTGTTGTTAAACATGCCGCCAAATCTTGTGCAATTGCGGTTCATGTCTTTCCACTTTGAATTAAGTTGGAGGGTGGTGCGGCTAGTTCCACCAACTCGGCTATCAAAATTTTCGAGGATTCGTCCCCAAAAATTTGAACGTTTTTTATTATTTCCGGTAGTTGGATCTTCGGAAATATCGATCCAGGCTTCCGCCAAAGCCTTTTCTTCGATGGAGGTCCACATTTTCGGTTTCATTGGACCCTTTCGTGTAGACCCGGTTGCCGCGGTGTTTACCGGAATCGTCTCCTCGTCGGAATCGTCGGAATCGACGGGTTGAGTTTCGGGTACCATCTCCTCGTCGTCGTCGTCTCTAGATGCGGCGTCCCGATAAGAAAATGGTTCGAAATTCTCGCGAGGAATATTGCGGATTGGGTGGGGATTGCGAGGAATATTGCGGATTGGGTGGATTTTGGGAGAAATATTGCGGATTTGGGGGTGATGGTTGGTAATATTGTGGATTGGGTGGGGATGGTTGGTAATATTGTGGATTGGGGGGTGAAAAGTGTGGTACGTATGGTGCCGAATTATCCGTAAAATTTTGCGGTGGGCGGAAAGAAGGGTTTGATTGAGAAGCCGGTTGTTTGCCGCGTTTTCGACTTGCGGCGGGTTGTTTGCCGGTGTTTCGATCCATGAGTTTAATAAAAAGTATAGATATTGAGAGATTGGGTGGAAGAGATGAAAGTGTATGTAGTTAGATGAAAGTGTGTGAATATGAATGTGTATGAAGATAGGTATTTATAGGGAAAAAAATTATTAAAAATTTTTTATTATTTTCAAACGGTCAATTGACTGTTGGGCGCAAAAAGACAAAGGGAGGAGCGGGGAGGGGAAGCCGCGGGGCCGCCTGGGGGGGTGGTGTAGCCGCCGGGGAGGGGGGGGGGGTTGATGTGGCAAGGCCGCTTGGGTGCGGGGTGGGTACTCCTCTCAGCCTAAGAGGTAGTCAAACATAAATTAATATGTATAAAACCTGGAGAAGTGCTATAGTAATCCCTACAATAATATATGCATAAAAAGCTTGGAAAACTCAAGGTAAAGAGTCCATTAAACTTATACTTGGGATT
The DNA here is from genome assembly GCA_020465985.1 of Centrapalus pauciflorus. Classification (NCBI taxonomy): domain Eukaryota; kingdom Viridiplantae; phylum Streptophyta; class Magnoliopsida; order Asterales; family Asteraceae; genus Centrapalus; species Centrapalus pauciflorus. The sequence goes on along the minus strand of JAANYP010000745.1, from coordinate 42,284 downwards.
AATGATTTTCATTCTTCTTCTTCTTATGGAAAAGAAGTCTATGTAATAGGAATTGGTCACAAATCAACCAACTAGTGATGTTTGGAGGATTAGTAAAGTATCCTTAAACTATCATAGTAACTAGAATATCTTGATGTATTGTAACCTTTGAAAAGTTATTTGTGCAAGTATACGTATATGGTGAAAAGGGTGTGGATTTGGTACTTCAAATATTATCCAAATGTTAAAGATTGATTATAGATGTTAAATGTGGCTTAGAAGTGCCTAAAATGGTGTTTTAAAGTATATAAAGGGCTATAAATACATCTTAATTCCTTGCTGATTTGTGGTCTGTCGTATGATATGCAAAATCATCAAACTAATACCAACTATATATGTAAGGTTTGGAAGCCCTCGATCGAGTGTCGGTCCATGTGGCCGGAATAATCTAAAATATGTATGACCAACTAAGCAGAATTGAAGGATTGACTTTGTAAGGTTCCAATAGCATTTAACAAATTGATATATATATACATATGTTCAAATGTGCATTATTATTGACTAGTTCACATAATTTACATGTTCATTAGGATAAAATGTTCCATTTCATGCAAAATAACAATATGCACATGTTCAAATGTGCAATATGCACGAACATGTGTATATTACGCATTTTTGCATGAAATTAAACATTTTGTCTTAACGAACATATAGATGATATGAATTAGTTATTCATAATGCAATTTTGAACATATGTATATTATAATTTTACATGAAATTTAACATTTTATCATAATGAACATGTGCATTTGATATGGTTTTCCAGTTTTCCAGTCTAATATAGTTTTCCATGGATCTCGACCCTATATATATATATATATATATATATATATATATATATATATATATATATATATATATATATATATATATATATATATATATATATATATGTATATATATATATATATAGAGAGAGAGAGAGAGAGACGGGATCATTGCAGAACCTAAATTTAGTGTAGAACTATAGAAACAATATCGTCCATAGATTAGAATAATCTAATGGTCTTGATTAAAAGAGTTAAGTTTGGAATTAGTGAAAAAAAGATTGGTAATAGTGATATTTTAATTCTTGAAGGGGTAAAAAAGGAAAAGATTGGAAATAGCAAAAAGATGACATTAGCAAAATAAATATCTTTTTTCTTTAAATTAAAATAACATTAATGTAGGTCCCGAGAGGTTCCCAAAGTATATAGCTTTAAGCTGTAGAGGGGGGGGGGGGGGTGAATACAGCTATTTAAAAACTACACACTATTTTCTCAATGTTTGTATGTATTATCAACAAATTGTTAATTACAAACAAGCTTGAATGCGGAAATGTTCAAGCTGAGATGACAGATACAACAGTATATTCACTAGTCTAAGACAGACTCAAACTAGTTAACAATGAATACTCTCACTAAGAAGCACTCACTGTGTTTACAAGACTCAGAGGAACAGCTTATGTATAACAGCTTAGACACAAAGAAACTGTATTACACAATCAGACTTGCATGCATGAACAACACACTTGCACGTTCACTCTTGGTTTCAGCACTTAGCTTATTTGGCTTGCTTGTTCTTTCTGACCTTAGAAGCTTCCTTTTATACTCTCTCAGAGGATCTAAGAGAAACTTCTTCATTGGACGGAATGAAAAAGGAGAAGTCTTGTTTGAAAAGACAACATAACTTTTCTGCACTTTTCTGAAAAGCAGACTTGTCTTCACATGTGCAGAACTTTTGTATTTTCGCTTTGTCTACTGTTGCATTGCCTTTAACTAATTTAGGAATGTCAACTTTGCGTCTTTCTTCCTTGTAAAGGCCTATTTTGATATAAGAAAAAGGTCTGTCACCCTTTTTCAAATATCCTTTTGTCTTCATGTTGCAGAACAGCGTGGGCAGGTTGAGCGGTTCTGTTTTCCACTTTGTCTTCGACTTTGTAAACTGATCTTGTAGCCAAAAACTATACATGATGACTTGGAAACGAATTCCATAAAGTGTTTAGCCTGTTCACAAAGAACAGGTTCTGTTCACAAAGAACAGAACACTTGAAAAGTGCCCAAGCTGCTCACCAGTGTAGAGCAGCGTAGACAGTTTATGTCCAGCCTGTTTAGCAGACAGAGCAGCTTGGACAAGCTATCTTAGTTGCAACACATGCAACATATAGAACAGCTTTAGACTGATATTGCAAATCATTTTCAGGCTTCAATAAGGCATGTAACAGGCCTTAATTTCAACCTTCAAATGCATCAACAGGTTTGATTATAAATCTCCCCCTCAGATGTAGAACAGGTTTGACTGAGGCCTTTTTGTGCCTAACAATCTCCCCCTATTTGCAATAACCAGTCTAAGCTGGTCTTATCAAAAATCACTATATATTTTTACAGTACATTTGCTGAAATAATTACAACATTACAGTAAAGTAAAAGATCAGTTTATATATACACTGATTCTTGATTGCATACAACAACACATGTTTTTACAAGAGTACAACTAATGTACTAATGTATATTACAACTAATGTAAACTGAAATTACAACAAATGTAAATAAAGTACAACTGATGTACATTGAACTGTTTTAGTTGGGAGCAAATAATGGTAAGCCTGTCCAACTGATGGACAGCTTCCATTCTTCACCTGCCCAGATGGCAGGTGGACTTCATCACACTGGAGGAGGATCCTGAAACATCTTTTCCAGTTCTTCCCTTGTATCCTCAAGTTCCTCAACTTCACTTCTGATGACCATGAACTTGGGATCATTGAGCTCTCCTCTTTCATAGAAGTCTCTGAGCTGATCCCAGACGGCTGCTCTCCATTTGCTAGACTGCCTAAATGAAACTGCAAGTCTGAAGGCGGCAAGTTGTCTCAGATCAACTTTGTACAGCTCTGAGGCTCTTTGGAAGCACTTCTTCTGAGTTAGGGGATCTACAAAAAATGCCCCCAGCTCAGGTTCTTCAATAATCTTGCCATCCTCAAACTCTATTCCTTTAGGCAAGCTATGATCAACTCCTTTCATTTCAATGGCATAGTCGCCCTGTTCAATCAGTGTAAGGAGTAGCTCCATCTCTGTGTCCTTTCTTGTCCTCCTGGTCTTTATTTTTGGATGTGTCACAAAGACACCTTCACTAACTTCCTTAGATATCAGGCCAAGATCCTTTACTCTTTCCATCAACTTCTTGACATATGCCCTGATTTCTTTAGCAGTTTCAGACTTTGATTCACTCAGGGCAACTGCCAGCTCAATCCACTTCCTGTATCCCATCTGTGCTACATCAGTGTGGTCATAAGTTTCCAATTCTGGGCCTGTTGCACCCATCCTTGTTATTTTAAGCTTCCACTGACTGCCTTTCCTTGATACAGGGACAGCTTTGACAATTGCTTCCTTGGCTAGCCTTCTTTCAGCAACATCATGAAACTTTTTCCTAGCCAAGTTGTCAAAGTGGTATTGAGCTCTTGCATGGGGTACTGTTGATTTGGTCACAGAGACCTGAGTACCTTTCTCTACTTCCTTCTCTTTCTCCCCTGCTGATTGTCTAGCAGCTTCCATTATTTTCTTTTGCACCTTCAAGGTAGACATTTTAATTTTCTTTGCTTCTTGGAGTGCAAAAGATTTAGCAGCTTTGGCAGATTCTTCTTCCTTTCTCATGACCTCTAGGGCTTGAAGCTGTTCTTCTCTAAACTCAAAATATTTGTGCATAGGAAGACCCATCTCTTTGGCCCTGGCCTTGTGGAATCTGATTTCAGTTTCTTTCTGCTGCATGGAATCATCAGCTGCCTTTTCTTTTCCTTTAGCTGCTGCTGTAGTGACAGCAGCCTCAGGAATTTTCTCTTCTTCTTCTTCTTCTTCTTCAGTTAGAATTAAGTGCCTTCTTTTATTGCTAGGCCTGTCCTCAGGAATGACTTCCTCCCCCTTAGACTGAGCAGGGTTTGGAGAGACAGCCTGAGTAGGCAGAGCAGCTTGAGAGGCACCTTCAGCTGTACCTGTAAAAACATCTGCTGGCTGATCAGTGTGAGTTGCAGACACTGGTATCTCCTTAGGAGAAGAAGTTTTCTCCCCCTTAGACTTAGTCTTCGAGGCAGATGACTTCTCCCCCTTTGAAGGAGATGAAGCAGCGACTTCAACACCTGGTCTGCCTGAAGACACAAAGTCAGCAGGCTTGCCAGCAGGTTTAGTAGAAGGTTTAGGACCAACAAGGCTAGTCACTAAGAAAGCCAAGTTATCCTTCACCTCTGTAAGCTGGGAAAGACAGGTCTGAAGAGAAGAGGAGTGGGAATCAGCAAGGGTTGTAAGCTTAACAATATTTTCCCTGTCAGACGCTGTGAACAGCAGAGTTTGCAGCTGTGCAAGATGAAGTTCTAGAGAATCTTGCACATCAGCAAGATCTGATGACACAGAGTTTGAAAGGGAGCCAATTAGAGTTTGTAAGCTAGCCAGAGTGGCTGGAAGAGTAGAGGTGCAAGAAGTGAGAAGTGATGACAGCTGTTGAGAAATTGCTGTCATTGAGGACACAGAGTCCTGCTGTATGGAAAGAATAGAGGAGAGGGAGGTGGACACATCTTGCAGCTGAGCAGTGAGTGCTAACAGCTGTGGAGAGTGATCAGGCTGTGGAGTGGTAGGGAAAGAGGCTTTGAACGAATCAAAGAACCCCTGAAGCTGTGCAGACACAGAGTCTGATATGATGGAGGGGAGAGAAGACATAGAGGATTCTATAGAACTAACTTTGTTGGTCAGCAATGAAAGCTGATCCTTCAAAGGCAGGTCTTTAGGAGATGGAGGGGTATGGGTAGATTGTTTTGAGTGGGTAGATGGAGAAGATGATGATGAGGCTGGTGTTTGAGGATGAGATGGAGATGGAAGAGAAACTTTTGAAAGAAGCTCCATACCCTGGGCAAAAGTTAGATGGCCCAGGGTGGAGGGGTCAAGGGGTCCTTCAGCAGCGGCTGTAGCTGCATCACCAGGAGAAGGGGTTGGTGTTGAGGGCCTTTCAGATGTTTCTTGTGCTGCAACATCCTCATGAAGGCCAGTGGTGGTTCCCTCTGCAGTGCCTTGGTTTAAAAGCACCTCATCATTGGGAGATGGGATATGCATTTCAACATCAGTAGTGGTGAAACCTGCTGATGGAGTTTGCATGGAGGGAGCAGCCTCACCAGAGGGATGGTGTGATCCCTGAGGTTCATCAGCTTGGGTTGTTGGTCCCTCAGCAGATGTTTGGTGTAGAACAGCTGTATCATGGGGAGCAGAAGTTTGAGGCTGAGCTGCTGATTGGTCTATACCAGCAGCGTGGGCACCTCGTGCAGACTCAGGGTGTGAGGAGATTTTAGTGGGGGACAGTGTGGACACAGTATGGAGTGGAGAGGACTCCTGTCTTTCAATATCCTCAGCCTGTTGGGAGGCTGGGATAGTTGATGTGGGTATCTCCGTTTGTACAACTGGTTCCTGTTGGGAGGAACCAGAGGGTCGAGGCTGACTCTGGGTAGACTCAGATTGGAGTGAAGCAGGCTCCAAAGTGGCTGAACCTGCTCCCAAAATAGGAGAGGCAGCAGGGGTTGCTTCTTTTTCAACTGAACCCTGTTGAGAGGGAACAGAGGAGGTGGTTGGTTTTACTGATTTCTTTTTGGAGATGGATTTTCTGTGATAGAGGATGGATGGAGTGGGTGATTGGGGACAGGAAATGAGAGGTTCAGACTGGACAGGTTTTGAGACTGGGTCAGAATCAGGTGGGTTGGCCTGTTCCATAGTCTCAGATGCCACAGAGGCACCAACCACAGAGGCTTCAGGCTCAACAAATGAACCAGGGTGAGGAGCCTGCTCCTCCTCAGCCACAGAGGCTAAAGGAACAGACTCAGGCTGAGCTGTTTTGGCCTTCTTTTTCACAGGCCCAGCTTCAGTTGCCAGGGTCCTTTTAACAAGCTTGGACCTGGCTTTGGATTTTGTTACGGGAGCAGCAGCTTCTGGATCCACCCTCACAGTAGAGGGTCCTTCCACCAAACCTAACAGCCTCCTCATTGGTGTGGATAGAGGATGCTCATTTTGCAGGATTGGAGTATAGAAAACTCTATTCCCTATAACTGGGAATGCAGCAGTCTTAAGTAGAGGCTGAGAGTTATAGATATGCTCACCACAAACGTGTCGGAAGATGAGGCTCAGAAACCTGGGATATCGAACAGCAGCTGGTCTTGACTCTTGCTGCACCAGGTTCCTCAAATTTACAAAAATCCATTTGGCCATGTCCATGGTAGTTCCATCCACAAGCTGCAGAACTACAGGGATTTCATCACGGCTCAGTTGGTCAAAGGAACCAACTTTGTTGCTGAAACACATCACCACAGAGGCGAATAAGAAGCTGTAGGTAGGAGAGAGGTCCTTCCTGAACAGTGTTGCTCCAACTTTTGGTTCAGCTACACCACAGAAGTGCAGCAGATTCTTCATCTGTTCATCTTCAGGCTGTGGTCGATCATATTGTTCAACCACAGGGAGTCGAAGAACTTCCCTGAGCAGATGAGTGTTGATCTCAATGGTCTGAGTCCCATTGAGTATGGTGCCCTTGATGACTTTGGTTTCTGGGATGTAGGCACAGGTATACCAGAACTCATACACCATCTCCTGGTACAGGACACCAGGAGATGCAGTCATCGCGTGGTTCAACGGATGAACTTTCAGAAACTCCACCATTTGGTCATAACCTTTTCCCACATAGTTTTTGGGAATGGTTAGGTTAGCAATGTAGTTGGTGGGCTTGATGGTTAGCATTGTGGTGACTGATGAGTGTTTGACAACATCATCACCAACGAATACTGGAAGAAAGGGATTAGGTCTGTGAGCCATTTGGGAATTTTTGAGGTTTGGAGAAGCAGGAGACACTTAGTCAATTTTTAGGGTTCTTGAGGATTTCTGGAAATGATGAAGAAAATGAAACAGTAGTTTGGTATTTATAGGATTTGAATGTGAGTGTGTATGAGAGAGAAGATTTTGGGTGGTTTGATTTGAAAAAGTCGTTAACGGAAAACAGAACGGTTGTCCATGTAAGACCATTTGTCAGACCACTTGATTTCTTTTTAATCACTTATACACGTAATCCACATTATCCGCAGTAATTAAGTTAAATAAAATATTAATTAAGTAACTTAATCTTGAAGAAAGGTAATTAAAATTTTTGGTCTAAGCTATTGGTCAACCCTGTGATGACCAAGGTCATCACAAGTTGTTGAAGCTTCAAGTTGTTCCTCCAGCCTGCTCTCTTTTGTAAGAGCATGGTTGTGTTCAACAGGTGAACAGGTTACAAGAGAAAAACTTGTAAGACAGTGTGAAGAAATGAACAGGTTGAGAATTGAACCATCAGAACAGGCTGGACGAATAAACTAATTTTGTTCAGCCTGTTGTATGCTCAAGCTGTTCAAGTTTTTCAGACAAATGACTAAGTACAGAACATGTATAACCTGTTCTGTCTAAGCTGTTCTGAGAAACTTGAGCAGTGCGAAACATACAGATTTTTAGACCATTGAGAAACACTTAGTCACTCTTGTTTAACATGCCCAGCTTGCTGACAAGGTAATTAAACCTTGTTTCATCCAGAGGTTTGGTGAAGATGTCTGCAAGCTGTTCATTTGTGGAAATAAAACTTACCTCCACATTACCTTTCTGAATGTGATCCCTGATGAAGTGATGTCTGACTTCAATATGCTTTGTTCTTGAATGAAATACTGGATTGTTGGAGATGGCTATGGCACTTGTGTTGTCACACAGAATAGAAGTTTTCCTATACACAAGGCCATAATCTTCAAGCTGATGCTGCATCCACAGAATCTGCCCACAGCAGCTTCCAGCAGCAATATACTCAGCTTCAGCAGTAGAAGTGGACACTGAGTTCTGCTTCTTGCTACTCCAACTGATCAACTTTTCACCAAGAAGTTGACATCCACCTGTTGTGCTTTTCCTATCTAACCTGCAGCCTGCAAAATCAGAATCTGAATAACCTGTTAGTTCAAGGCTTGAGTCTTTGGGATACCAAAGACCCAAACCTGGTGTACCCTTTAGGTATCTGAAGATTCTTTTAACAGCAGCTAGATGAGATTCCTTTGGATCAGCTTGGAACCTAGCACACAGACAGGTGGCAAACATAATATCAGGTCTACTAGCAGTTAAGTACAGCAAGCTCCCAATCATGCCTCTGTAAGCTGTTACTGAAACAGCTTTGCCACTGGCATCAGCATCCAATTTTACATTGGTTGCCATTGGGGTTTTAATAGGAGAACTTTGATCAAATTTGAACTTTTTCAAAAGATCTAAAGTGTACTTTCTTTGATTTATAAAAATTCCAGTTGAGGTTTGTTTAACCTGTAATCCTAAAAAGAAAGTTAGTTCTCCCATCATACTCATTTCATACTTGGATTTCATGAGTAATGAAAAATTCTTGCACAACTGCTCATTTGTAGAACCAAATATTATATCATCCACATAAATTTGAACAAGCATAATGTCAGATTTCACTTTCTTTATGTACAGTGTAGTATCCACTTTACCTCTGGAATACCCATTGCTCATAAGGAACTCAGTAAGAGTGTCATTCCAGGCTCTAGGGTAGGCATGACAAAAAAACCCAACCCCGACGGGGAACCCGTAACTCGACCCCGATTTGACCGGGGAATCCCCGAGTTGACCGGGGATGGGGATGGAGACGGGGAATCCCCGATTTAAATTAATGGGGATGGGGCGGGGATGGGAGACACTTTAATCCCCGACCCCGAACCCGACCCCGGTTATAAATTATGTTTTAATATAAATTATTATATATATTTAACTTTACAATGTAAATTATTCATTACATTTTATATAATATATTAAATATCATTGTATATGACTTTTCTATAGTTTAAAATACTATTGTTATTTTTCATTTCATTGGTTTTAAAAATGTTTTGCATCCATTTCTTTGTTTTAGTTTTATTACAAATTATAGGTTATATATGTAAATACCTCAAATATGTTTAAATTAATTTTTTTAATGTTTATCTACATATATTTTTATACTAAATTACTATTTATAGTTTAAATTTAAATAACCTTTAGGAGCTTGAAAAACCCGATTCCCCGACGGGGATCCCCGATCCCCGATTGGGACGGGGATGGGAATAGGAACTCATTCCCCGACGGGGACGGGGCCGGGGATCGGGGAGAGGATTATGAAGCGGGGATGGGGACGGGAACTGAGATCCCCGCCCCGCCCCGCCCCATTGCCATCCCTACTCTAGGGGCTTGTTTGAGACCATAGAGAGCTTTGTCCAAGTTATAGACAAAACCTGGATGTTGTTCATTTTCAAAACCTGGGGGCTGCTTGACATAAACTTCTTCTTGCAGCTTCCCATTCAAAAATGCACTCTTCACATCCATTTGAAATACCTTAATGCTCTTATGAGCAGCGTAGGCTAGATACAATTGCTTCTAGCCTGGCCACAGGAGCAAATGTTTCATCATAATCAATTCCTTCCTCCTGTCTGTAGCCCTGAGCTACCAGTCTTGCCTTATTTCTAATGACATGACCTTGCTCATCCATCTTATTCCTGAAGACCCATTTAGTGCCAATTATAGTTTTACCTTTAGGAGCAGGGACCAGCTTCCATACCTTGTTTCTCTCAAACTGATTGAGCTCTTCTTGCATGGCAGTGATCCAATTGGCATCTTTTAATGCTTCATCAACCTTCTTTGGCTCCATTAGTGAAACAAAGCTAGAGAACATACAAAAGTTCCCTAAGCTGTCCCACCGTGTTTGTATCCCTTTGTTGATGTCACCAATTATTTGATCATTGGGGTGACACCTGATCCACTTAGGATCATTTTTCAATGATGATTCACCTGAGTTGTTAACATCTTCAGCAGGTCCTGTTGAACAATTCTCAAGATTTTCAGACACACTGTTGTCTTGAGCCTGTTCACTTGTTGAACATGTCTGACCACTGTTGAACATATCAGCAGAGGAACTGGGAAAATCAGCATTGATAGGTTCTGGACATGCAGTTGTAATTAAGTCAGTACATTTATCCACACAGGGTGTATTGACATAATCATCATCATGTCCATCATGATTAACAGGTTCCACACTGGGTGTAGTGGAAGCTTTTGAGTCTTCTTCATTGTTTGAATGCATCAGATCATCAAAGTTAAGTTCTCCTGAAACTGATTCAGGAATAGCTTTGGTGAAAGCATTCTTGGACCCTTCAAAGGTGACATTGATAGATTCATCTATCACCTTTCTTTTGTTGTTGTATACTCTGTAGGCTTTGGAGATAGCAGAGTAGCCAACAAACACTCCTTCATCAGCTTTAGGTTCAAACTTTGACAGTTGGTCCCTTTGATTCAGAATGAAACAGGGACATCCAAACACATGGAAATAACTGACATTTGGCTTCCTCCCTTTGAGCAGCTCATAGGGAGTCTTGTTGAATCTTTTCACCACTAAGGATCTGTTTTGGGTGAAGCAGCCAGTGTTAACAGCTTCAGCCCAAAATGATGAAGGTAAACCTGATGCACAAATCAGCATGGTTCTGGCAGCTTCATGAGAGTTACGGTTTTCTCCTTTCAGCAACTCCAATTTTGTTGAGGAGTTCCTTAAGCTGAAAGTTTTGAGTGATTCCTTTCTCCTTCACAGAAGTCTTTCAAGAGTACTGTTTCTGAATCGTACCAATGTCACTTCTAAGCTGCTTTTACATTGAGCAGAGTTCAGCATTTCCATCTTTTATTGACAAATCCAATAATCCTCTCTAGCAGCCCTCCCTTTGCTCTTTAGAAAAGATCACCCATGTGTACCCTGGAGAACTCAATCAACCATTATAAGTGTATCTTCTTCCTCCTAGACTTGGACAGTTTTAACAGGTCAAACAAGGTCCCAGGATTAAAGAAAAGCGTTGGAGTATCAATACAGAAATTATGTTTTGGATTTAAAAAGATGTTCTTCCTGCTTGCCTTTCTCACAAGCTGTGAATCATCATCCTTAGCAAAGCATAGAAAGGCAAACCTGTCACCAACTCTTTCTTACAGATTTGTTGATGTCTTGAAGTTTCAAGATGTGACATCTTCTGTGCCATAGCCAGTGTCAGATCAGCATTTGTTCTTGTGAGAAAACAGGTTTTCAGTTGTGGGGTCAAACAGAATGCATATCCCAACATATACACCTTTCTTTCGTTGAGCACATAGCACAACTTTGCCTTGGGGATCCAATATGTAACCCAGGTGCTCATACAAAAGTTACCTGTATGCCTCAGCATAACACAGTTGGCTTATGCTGACAAGGTTATGTTTTAGCCAATCACAGTAGGCTTACTCTTTTGGAACACTGCATGCACCATCTTAAGAGTTCATTCCCTCAGTTGGATCCCTGTACATTGTCACCAAAGGTGACTTTTGGCCCTTTTTCAGGCCTGAGTTCACTCAGCAATTCTTTACAACCTGTCATGTGCCCTGAGCAGCCACTGTCCAAGTACCAAACCTGGGAAGGTTGTTTTTCCTGCAGAGTGATAAGAGAATTATTAGTCATTTTTAAGGGAACTCATCACAGAGATGAGTTCTCCTACTTCATCAACATTTGTTGATGGACTTGAAATATCCACACTAATATTCCCTTATACATCATAGTAGGATTCCAGTTCTCTAAGCTGCTGAAGGCTTCAGCTTCAGCCATATCTTGTTTGAAGCTGCTTGTTGATGGGACATCAGTGTTGGCCACTAGACATTGATTGTCTTCTTCATCAGATGATGAATCAGAATCCTCCCAGTCACATGTCTCTGCCATGAGTCCCTTTTGGCGATTGGAAGACACTGAGTTTTCCAATTTCCTTAGCTTAGCCATGGCCATAAGGTACTTAACCCTATAACCATCATGCTTGTTTGTCTTGTATGGTTTGGATGACTGACCAATAGCTTTTGACACACAATCAGCAGCTATATGGCAAGTTTTGCCACATTTGAAGCACTCAGCCTTGGATTTATCAAATGCCTTCTTTTTGCCAGCACCTGAACTTCCTTGCAGCATGTTTCTTCCAAACCTTTTCTTGTTGAACCTTTTGACAAGCATAGCTATCATTTGCTCATCATCTTGTTCAGCAAGATCTGCAGTATCTTCTTCATCTGACACCTCCTCCTTGTCATCATCCTGTTGATCAGGTTGAGTGAATACATCACTCACCTGATTTACAGGCTGTCTCACATTAGCCACAAAGGTTGCACCTCTTTTGGACATTTCCAAGGCATTTCTCTTTTGTTGCCTTGACTGTTCATCATTCAGTAAGGATCCATACAGATTGACCAGATCCATACTTCTGATAGTACCTGAGTTCCTTAGAATTGTTGAGAAGTAATTCCACTCTTTAGGTAGAATGTCCAGAAATTTATTTACCAGGGTAAGACTATCCTTAGTGATCCCAACAGCCTTGAGATCATTCACTAGAGCAGTAAACCTGGTGTAGGTTTCAGTGAGAGTCTCCTTTGATTTAGCAAAGAAGAGTTCATACTGTCTAACAAGATTATTGATCCTGTTGTCCAGAGTGATTGTGGGTCCATCATAGACAGTACACAAAGTATCCCACATCTCTTTTGCTGTCTTCATTTTCTCAACCTGTTTGAACACATCATCAGGAAGAGAAATGACCAGGTTGTTCCTGGCCTTTGCATCCAGAGCCACCAGTCTCTTGTCTTCATCAGACCATTGAGCTTTAGCTTTCTCAAAGGTCCTGATTTCAGGAGCAGCTCCTTCAACCGCTGGAGTTATTATAGTAACAGAGGTTGGCACATAGGGACCCTCCATCACTATCTCTGGTAGTTGTACATCCAGATTCTCTAAATAGAGCATCATTCTGCACTTCCAACCAGAGAAGTTTTGATGATTAAATTTTGGAGGTTTGCCCATAGAGCCATTGTCATAGTAAGAGGAATTTGCAGCACTGTTGTCCATGGAAATTTGGGAGAATGAGAGATCTAGAATGACACACACTCTAAACTGCTCTGATACCAGTTGTAGGTCCCGAGAGGTTCCCAAAGTATATAGCTTTAAGCTGTAGAGGGGGGGTGAATACAGCTATTTAAAAACTACACACTATTTTCTCAATGTTTGTATGTATTATCAACAAATTGTTAATTACAAACAAGCTTGAATGCGGAAATGTTCAAGCTGAGATGACAGATACAACAGTATATTCACTAGTCTAAGACAGACTCAAACTAGTTAACAATGAATACTCTCACTAAGAAGCACTCACTGTGTTTACAAGACTCAGAGGAACAGCTTATGTATAACAGCTTAGACACAAAGAAACTGTATTACACAATCAGACTTGCATGCATGAACAACACACTTGCACGTTCACTCTTGGTTTCAGCACTTAGCTTATTTGGCTTGCTTGTTCTTTCTGACCTTAGAAGCTTCCTTTTATACTCTCTCAGAGGATCTAAGAGAAACTTCTTCATTGGACGGAATGAAAAAGGAGAAGTCTTGTTTGAAAAGACAACATAACTTTTCTGCACTTTTCTGAAAAGCAGACTTGTCTTCACATGTGCAGAACTTTTGTATTTTCGCTTTGTCTACTGTTGCATTGCCTTTAACTAATTTAGGAATGTCAACTTTGCATCTTTCTTCCTTGTAAAGGCCTATTTTGATATAAGAAAAAGGTCTGTCACCCTTTTTCAAATATCCTTTTGTCTTCATGTTGCAGAACAGCGTGGGCAGGTTGAGCGGTTCTGTTTTCCACTTTGTCTTCGACTTTGTAAACTGATCTTGTAGCCAAAAACAATACATGATGACTTGGAAACGAATTCCATAAAGTGTTTAGCCTGTTCACAAAGAACAGGTTCTGTTCACAAAGAACAGAACACTTGAAAAGTGCCCAAGCTGCTCACCAGTGTAGAGCAGCGTAGACAGTTTATGTCCAGCCTGTTTAGCAGACAGAGCAGCTTGGACAAACTGTCTTAGTTGCAACACATGCAACATATAGAACAGCTTTAGACTGATATTGCAAATCATTTTCAGGCTTCAATAAGGCATGTAACATGCCTTAATTTCAACCTTCAAATGCATCAACAGGTTTGATTATAAATCTCCCCCTCAGATGTAGAACAGGTTTGACTGAGGCCTTTTTGTGCCTAACAATTAATATTATTAATTTTTAAATCAAAAAAATTACACAATAAAAACGAGAATTTTATACTCTTTAAAACGAGACCGGTCATGATATATTTTTTTCAAAAAAATTTTACGTGTTTATTTTTCGTAAAAAAAAAATTACCCAGACCACGATGCAATATATATCATGGTGAGATCATGAGATCATTCGATATCGAATAAACACTTTGATACCGTATATTTAACGTCGATGCAACACTGCATATACGTAGATAAATAATAGTCAAAATTAGTAGTCAAAGTTTGTGGATTTAACGAGAACGGTCATGAATATATTTTTATGAAAAAAAATTTACGTGTTTATTTTTCGTAAATTTTTTTTACCCATACGACCATTCGATGTCGAATGAACACTTTCATATCGTATATTTAACGTCGATGCAACACTGCATGTCCATTATATATTAAAAGAGTAAAAAAAAGTCAAAGTGGACAGTCAAACTTGGTAGGCTGCTATTAATTCAATGTTAATTGTATAATTACCATCTTATCCCTAGTGTTATATTATAATCTAATGGTTTAAATTGGTTCTATGGTTCTGCACTAAATTAAGGTTCTGCAATGATCCCAACCCTCTATTATATATATATATGTATATATATATATATATATGTATATATATATATATATATATATATATATATGTATATATATATTATATATATATTATATATATATATATATATGTATATATATATATATATGTATATATTATATATATGTGATATATTATATATATATATATATATATATATATATATATTATATTAATGGTTATTATCATCTAATTTTTGATTGGTTCTATGGTTCTGCACTAAATTAAGGTTCTGCAATGATCAACCCTCTATATATATATACATATATATATATATATAGTATATATATATATATATATATGTATATATGTATATATATATATATATATATATATATATATATATATATGTATATATATATATATATATATATATATATATATATATATATATATATATATATATATATATATATATATAAATCTCATCTTTATATATATAATATATATTTTACGTACACGTACAGAATGATGTCATTAACTAATTTTGTATTGTTTGAGCAGGTCCAAATGCATTTATTCATTAATTATACTATACATAACTAATTTGTGAGCAAGTGGACTAAGTTGGCTTTATAGTTAATTAGTTATGATCCTAGAAATCTATTTAATTAATCATCAATTTCTTCTCTTATTATCATAGTTATAAGTGATGAAAAAATCATGGATGTACCCTGAATCGAGAGTTAGTTTACAATATGTAAATGTTGTGGAATCTTTTTTGGACTTTGCATTTGAGAAATCAAGTCATAATGGAAGGATCTTGTGTCTTCGTACAAGAACAGATGTGTATGATCATCTCATATGTTATGGTTTCAAGAAAGAATACACTAAATAGATATCATGGAGAAGGTTCTGAGGCATCATCTTCTAGCACAATTCCGAATGAGGATGAAGGAATTTGTGAGCATGGTATGCATGGGTTACTACACGATCTTTTTCCTATAACCACAATGGAAGAAAGTAGTCTAGACATAGGTGAAAGTGAAGTTGATGTAGATATAAACAATCATTCAACAATGCAAAATTATAGAAACAAGTTTGATGATTTGCTCAAAGACGTTGAACAGAAGGTGTACCCGGATTCAAAGCAGAACAAGTTGTCTTGTTTGGTGCATTTGAATCATTTAGATGTCTTAACGGTTGGAGTAATAAATCATTTTCTATGTTGTTAGAGTTTCTACAATATTTTTTGCCCGAAGGGAATTTGTTGCCTAAAACAACCCATGAGGTGAAAAAAATCGTGACAAATTTAGGGTTAGGGTATGAAAAAATTCATGCTTGTGTTAATGGTTCTATACTATTTTGGGGGGATAAGGAGAAAGAAGAAATATGTTCCATTTGTGGAGCTTCTAGATGGAAACCGACCACAAATAATTGAGAAGATGCGATAAGGGTGCCAAAGAAAAAGGCAATGAACATTTTACGATGGTTTCCTTTGAAACCTAGACTTCAAAGATTGTTCATGTCTTCAAAAACAACACACCTTATGAAATGGCATCATTTGGAACGAGGAAAAGATGGTAAACTGTGACACCCAGCTGATGGATTGGCATGGAAAGAGTTTGACGAAAAACATCCAGAATTTGCAAACGAACCTCGAAATGTTCGCTTAGCTCTTGCAAGTGACGGTTTCAATCCATTTCAGACAATGAATGTGTCCTATGGTATTTGGCCTGTATTTGTCATTCCATATAACCTACCTCCATGGTATGTCATAGAACAACCAAACTTCATTCTCTCTTTAATCGTTCCTTGTCCTAAAGGTCCCGGGAATAAAATAGATGTTTACTTGCAACATTTGATAAAGGAATTAAAAGAGTTATAGGATGTTGGTGTCAAAACTTTTGATGCCTCCACAAGTGAGAACTTTCAGTTGAACGCTTCAGTGCTTTCAACTATATCTGACTTTCCAGATTATGCTAATCTTTCTGGTTGGAGTACCAAGAGAGAATATGCGTGTCCTTTATGTGGTTTTGATAAAGCTTCAAAATGGCTAAAAATGGAAGAAAGTGGTGTTACATGGGTCATAGAAGATGGCTTGAAGCAGACAATTGTTGGCGTAAAGACCGTCAATCTTTTGGTGGAAATGAGGAATTAGGACATGTTCCCATTCCTGCATCTGGAGATGATGTTCTACATCAATTGGAAGGTGTCAATTTTCTTGTCCATAATATTGAAAAAGGTCATTGGAAAAAGAAAAACATTTTCTTCATGTTACCTTATTAGAAAGATTTGTTGGTTCGCCACAATCTTACTTATCTAATCTTCACTTTAGGGATCTCCAAACTCTCAAATCATATGTAAACAATAGAGCTTGTCCAGAAGGTTCAGTAACTGAAGAGTATTTGGCTCGAGAAAACTTAAATTTTTGCTCTCGGTACCTTTCTGGGGTTAAGACATTATTCACGAGACAACTAGGGAATGACGATGATGACAATCAAAATGAAATTAAAGAATCTAACTTTCTTCATCCTGGGCGAGCATTGGGACAACATATGCATTCTCAGTCATCGTCTTGTAAAAGAAAGAGATTCCATAAATGCCAGATTGATGATCAATCCCTTAAACAAGCACATCGTTGTGTGTTATTTAATGTCAACTCAATCACTTCTTTTCGAGGGTATGTGATTTCCTAATTATTTCATTTATTATTTAACGGGAAATATTATGTCATTAACTTAGTCCTTCTTCATTTTAAAGGAACATAAACGCGTCCTTAAAGGACAAAATCGTTCACGTCGATTTCCAGAACATGAACTTCAAAAGATCCATTCTCAAAGTTTTAGCGAATGGTTTCAAAAACGGGTAATTTCTTATACTACTAAATTATCTTAAAAGATGCTTACTATTAATATTTAATTGGTCACACGCTTAGAACATCAGAGGGATCCAAGAGTTACAGAAGAAGTAAAATGGCTTGCTCATGGTCCAAATAATTTTGTGAAATGATATTCTGGTTATCTTGTCAAATGTTATCGTTTTCACACAAAGGACCATGAAAAATTCTTAAGTAACCAAAATAGTGGTGTGGTTGTTAGTGTGGTGGATGTCATTAATGCTACACAGGGTATGGTGAACTATTATGGTTCATTGAATGATATCATTGAATTAAATTATTCCGGTGAAGTACGGGTAGTATTGTTCAAGTGTGATTGGGTTGACATTGATAAAGGTTGCAAAAGAGATGAATTTAGTGTGACGCTTGTCAACTTTTCTTATGTGGTTCACACGGGGACTGATTTACTTGATGACCCATGTGTTTTGGCCTCACAAGTTGACAAAGTGTTCAATGATCGTGATCCAAAGTTAGAAGATTGGCTCGTTTTAAGATATGTAAAAGTTAGGGATGTGTTCAACATGCGATGTGATACCGATCAGAATAGTCTAAATTCAATTCCTTGCACATTTGACGTAGCGAACCTACATAGGGTTGATGTTGATGATGGAGTGGTTGATACACCAGTTATGGAAGTCATGAAGTATGTATCATTGTGCTTATACTTGTTTAATAAATTAATTCATTATTTTGTTGGTAAGATGTGAAAATTTCTTGTACATCATTATTTTATATTAATTCTAGCTAATATGTTATTTTCTTTACTGATGTACATAGGATGCGTAAAAGAAAGTTGTAGACTATTTGTATCACTGAAGTGCAACAACAGGCTCAGATTTCTACTAGTGAAGTATAACATACGAGTATTCAAGTGCAACCACCTAATCAAGTGCAAGAACCCACTGAAGTTCATGGATCTAATGAACAAAGGCAAGAAACTCAGCAATCTTCTCAACAAGGTATTTATAATCCTTATTATTTATAATCCTGTGCATGTGTGTACTGCCTAAAACAAAGATCGATACACTCTAACTGTCACAATTTTTGGGTCTATTTCTTTAAGGAACAACTAATTGCAGTACATGAAAATATGCAATGAAAATGGAGACTGCTACTGCTACTTTTTATAGCATGCAGGAAAAACAAACTTATAATATACTAAGGATAAACTGAAAGTTAAAATCCATTTCTCTAGATCCTCTCTACATTCCAAAATGATTTTTAAGAAAATCATAGATTACTTGTTTTCAAATAAAAAATTCAATCGTAGCAAATTCTGATAAATATTTTTGACATGAAATATATATAGTTGTCCATAGCCATCATTTTATTACCTCACTGTAGACTACAAGAAGGTAGGACTATAGGAGAAAGTAAATTCAAATTCATTAGTCTTATCATTTTCTTATAAAACTGAAAATTGTATGAAAACTGAGAAGAATGAGATTATGTTACTGTAAGATGCCTTTATGCATCCATTATTACATTCAACAATGAAATTCTCACATACTTGCAACTGGACCATGAATATGCTATACATTTTAACATATTACAAGTTATAGAAATCCCCAGAATTCAAGGCTGCAACCTGTGACAATGTGGCTGTTATTAGTGCTCATATGCTAATTTAAAGTGTTATATAATTTTTTAGACATTTTACTTTATTTTTAACTTTTTTTTTTTACTTTTCATTGTTATTCTTGCATGTTTTATTTGAAGAAACCAAGATGTTGAGATAGCAAAGGTTATAAAAGTTGGATCTAGAAAACCTGACCTAATTGTAATTTTTGTTTGACCAATATGAAGTATCCATATTCGAATTGTTAGTGTTAAGTAAATACGGTATTGACTTTTGAACAATAGTTTCAATATATGAATATTATATTTTTCATTAATGTTTGATTTGAAATATAAAATAGTTAGAAGGTTGATGTGGATGTTCTTACCAAATTATAAATTGTATTATATTGTTTGAAATTAGTTTAATTGATGAAAATAATAAGTCTAGGGGTCTTATTGTAATTTGTCAATAGTTTTGACTTTGTATATAAATAGGAAAATGTTGTACTGTAAATGTACAATTCGTACATTTTGCTTTTACACATAAATAAATTTTGTACGGCTAGCTCAAGCATAGGAAAGTGTGCATTCATTCTCATCGTATTGTATTTCCAGATCTTGATCAATCAAAGCATTCGGTTAGTGTTTCTTGTTGATCTTAATTGTTGTTGCTTAATTGTGATTGATAATTCAGAATATCACTTGGTATCAGAGCCTGTATCGGCAAGATTTGATTGAAATTTTGAAAAAAAATTCCGAGCACTGTTTGATCATCTATTTTTGGAAAATCAGAAAAACCCTTTGGGTTTTTAATTCAGTGGGTGTTTGAATTTGATAATTGGATCGAAGGTTCGACTTTTAAAGACGAACAAATTGAGTATAATCTCAGTTTGTAATTCAAAACACACAAAAACTTATTTGGATTTTACGGATTTTTCAAAAAGTTGTATGTTCTTGACTGTATTTGAATTCAAGGGTTTTGATCTGAATTTGGTCAAGTTGTGTTCACAAAAAGTGTTTGTCTGTATAAAACACACCTTCGATTGCAATTTGGGATCAAATCATCAATGTTTAGTGAAAATTTTTGAAATCTGAAGTTAGAACAAGTTTAAATCTGTTAAAACTCGAATCACAAAGAAAGTCTGTTTAAATCGAGTTTTATAAAGTTTGAATCGAGTTGGATAACAGTTTTAATCGAGTTGGATCAAGGCTTATCCAACAATATTTGAGTTTTATCAAACAATATTCGAGTTTAATCAAACACAATTCAAGTTAATTCAGTTTCAATCGAGTTTATTGACTTGTCATCCGAGTTGATTGACTTGTCATTCGAGTTTTATTTCTAATCCTTGTAAGTTTGATCATTTTAGATTTGAGTTTGATAAGGATTCATTCGAGTTTTACACTTCATCATTCGAGTTTCCACCTTCTTTGTTCGAGTTTCATAACTCTTTAATTCGAGTTTGATCCATCTAACATTCGAGTTTCATTGTTCACTGATCGAGTTTGATCCCTTGACATTCGAGTTTTACTCTTCTTGATTCGAGTTTGATCATACTTAATACAAGTTTGATCATTCATTCAGTGTTCAGTCAAAATCAATCAAATATAAAAGATCTTGGAAGATTCTATTTAATTATTCACAATGTCAAAAGATACATTATCCATGGGTTCGGAAACCAAACCTCCTACTCTTTATAGAGGTGAGTATGTACAGTGGAGGGAACAATTTCTAGAATTCATCAGTTTCCATGACTTATCAGAGGAGATGTTGAAACCCTGACAGAGGGACCAGTAGTATTTCTTGAAACAATTCCAGCTGTACCAAACGGCAATCCTCCAATACCGGAGAGAACTGTTGAGGTCACTAATCTGTCTGATGCTCAGAAACGTAGAAAGCCGGGAGACAAAACTACCCGAAAGCTCTTGCTGATTTCTATCCCGAATGATATCTATGTTAGTCTGACCAATACAAAAATAGCTAAATCCATCTAGGATGAGGTGTGTAAACTTATGTGAGGGTCAGACAAAGCAGCTACGAATAGAGCGAGAAACAGCCTGATGACTTTTCAAAATTTTAGAGCTAGAGAAGGAGAGTTGCTCGAGAGTACTTATCTAAGATTTGTCAACCTTGTGAGTGAGATGAAGAGGAATGTGGTGACAAAATCAAATCTAGACATCAATGTTAAATTATTGAATCTGCTTAATCCGGAATGGGATAAATACACAATAATCATCCAACAGACGAAAGAAATTGATGATATGGATTTTCATATGGTGTTTGAAAATCGTAACAACTATCAAGAAGTTGTTCTGAGGATGATGTCTAGGAAGAAACAGGCTGAGAAGGCAACCATTGATCCTCTGGCTCTCCTGGCAGATAAGAAGTACGAATACAAATTGAAAAAGGAGAAGTATGTTGTTTTGAGCAGCAATTCATCTGAGTCAGAATCCACAAATTCATCGGTAGACTCAGAGATTAAGGAGATGAAAAGCAAATGGCCTTACTGACAAAGGCTTTTCAGATTAAGTTTTATTGCAAGCCTACAAACAACAAAATGCGATATAAGACAGGCTCCAGGATATATGAAAAGTGAGATAAGTATGATAAATCTGGAGAGAGCAGTGGGAAAAAGGCTGAAAAATATAAGAAGCCTGATAAGACAGACAAGAAAGATACTGATTAGAAATGTAATAACTGTGGCAAACCAGGCCACTTTGCAAGAGAATGCAGAATGCCAGTTGTTAAGAACTTTGACTACTATACTCGGAAGGCACTGCTGGCAAAGGAAAAGGAGGCTGGTAAGGCATTAATGGCTGAGGATGACCACTGGCTGCAACCGTATGAGAATGAAGTCATTCTGGATGAGGACGCTCATATCTGCCTGAAGTCAGAAGTGTTTAATGAATCTGAATTGAGTGAATCAGTGATGTTGGCTATAGATGAGGTTTGGGTAGGCCTGACTGATGATGAAACTGAAGAGCCAAAGGATTCTGATTCTGACAACGAACTGAGAGAGGATATTGTTGTTCAAGTATAATCAATCAAACATTCAATGAAACAATTAAGAACAGAATTAAACCACTAACCGAATGATTATATTGCATCAAATGATTATAGAGATGATTGGAAAAACAACGAACACTGCCCTATTCTTCTGTGTGAATTTCCATGCAATATTAAAATGTCGGATCTATGACTTTTACAAAGGAAAATTCTATTTATATCTAAAAGCCAACTTCTAAACTTATTTAATTCAACAATCAAAAATAGATTCTAACATTCTCCCCCTTTGATGAATTAAACTTAGTCTTCAGTTTGTCAGTCCCAGCTTCATTTCAAAACGCCTGATACTTTTTCTGTTAGACAACCTCTAAATAAAACTTTGAGATGAATTCAACCATGAGCTTTCTGTTATTCACACTTAATGCTCCCTTCTTGGTCTTTCTTTTCTTATCAGCTGCCAATTTTCCTTTTAAACCATTCATCACCTTTTGAAGTGTTCCATCACAAAACTTATCCAGTTCAATACTCTGCATAGCCCTTAGCTTTTGATCATTATCTTTGTAGATTGCTACAGGATGCTTGACCATTACAACTTGAAACTCCTATAGATTTTCCATGAATTTGATGAAACGGTTTGGCGCAGTAATGTTAATCTTTCTCATCCCTCTTTATACACCAATCTGTAGATCTTGCACATACATAAGCACCAATTTGGTGTGCATGAAGTGAAATAGTGTCTTGAGTGCAAATCTACAATGCTCATTCCTCTGATTTCTGCACAGTTCATCAAATAAATCTTCAATATCGACCAGATGCATTCCAAATGTGTCGGCCTCGGTGAATGTATAAGTATTTCCATCAGCTCTGGTCACAGTGAAGGTAGGATAGACACATGAAGAGTCTCGGATGACACATGATTCACTTCGTATGACTTAAGTATGAAACTCGAATTGAATAAGGAATTTCTCGAATGAATAACCAAACAACTCGAATGAATCATTAGGCAACTCGAATGAAATACTAATCAACTCGAATGAGATGATTGACCAACTAGGATGATATTGACCCTTTCTCGAAATACACATGAATCCAACTCAAATGAAAGAGGTGTCTACTCGAATGATGTTGTTATCGAGACTGGATTGAAAAATTTTCTAAGTCCTAAAAGCTGCCCAACTCGAATAACAAGTAAAGGTTCCTCGAACAACTTATGGAACCAACTCGAACGAAACAAGAACATTCTCGAATCATATTGTTATCAAGACTGGTGATTAAAAAAATACTCTAAGTCCTAAAAACATCCAACTCGAATAATAAGTACAAGGTCCTCGAATTAGGAATTAATCAACTCGATTAAAACAGAAAAATTCTCGAATTGCACTTCATGCAACTCGATCAAAGGAAAGAATTTCTCGAATGTAGTTTTGATCGAGTTTGCATGTTGAAATATTTCTAAGTCCAGAATGACGCTGAGAATTTTCAAAAATTATTCCAAGGACAGTTGTGCAGATCCAAAAATTGTTTCCTACTCGAAATTTGATTTGGAGCATAATTTTTTTACTGAACTTTGTCCAGAACATCCATTTCATACCAAAAATTCAAAATTTCAGAGTTTCAAAAACTCAAAAATTTGAAAACTTTAATTCCAATGTTGGTACACCCTGTGTGACGATAGCAGTCTAATCGATCTGCATTATGGTTTAAGTAATATTCCGAGTATTAACAAGTGTTTTGATATATATGTTTATATGTGTTTGTCTGTTATTGATTGTGTGTTTGAACTTGATGTAACATATTACAAGAAGTTCAAACATAATGGTCAAAGATTAACTCAAGCATAAGTAAAACATAAGTTTCATCACTTAAGTATTTAAGTGTATTGGCTAGATTCGAATAGGTAAAGGAAGACATTCGAATCTGTGATAGATTCGAATGTATCCTTAGATTCGAATGGGCTAGATTCGAGAGATCTTGAGACTCGAATGGGCCTTGGGCCAGATTCGAGCTTGGCCCACAACAGACTCGAATCAGGGTCTATAATTAGAGATAGACTCGAATCATTAAGGGACTTTTTGCAGAATTCGTGAGGAATTAAGCAAGAGGCGATCTCGAGTTTATCAGCTAGGTGAGTGCCGTTTCGGAGAGAATTAGTACGTAGGATCGTTCGTGTGTCGTTCGTTCAGCGTCTAATA
Source organism: Centrapalus pauciflorus (assembly GCA_020465985.1). Lineage (NCBI taxonomy): Eukaryota > Viridiplantae > Streptophyta > Magnoliopsida > Asterales > Asteraceae > Centrapalus > Centrapalus pauciflorus. The sequence goes on along the minus strand of JAANYP010000745.1, from coordinate 17,907 downwards.
GTCTCCGTGTTCCGTTGGTTGAGAGTTGTCCGTCTAACCGTCAACGAGGATTCCGCACTCGTTCACGGATCCGCGTCTAGATAGATCTTGCAGTCGTAGACCTTACAAGTGGTATCAGAGCCTACGGAGTGTTCTTGGTGTTCTTCGTGTTCATCCGATACATTCTAGGTTTCTTGACGCTAGTTGGACGGTTTTGCTCTCAAAAACGTGTTTTTGAGCTTAGCAAATTCATATTCGGGAAACACTTTGTTGTTTTTCACGTTTTTGATCGAAATCATTATTTTTCGTTTGAAAAATAGTAGTTTAATCTGTAAAACGTCAAAAAATCAACGTGTTAGCCGTTTTTCGAGTTTGCGGCGCTCGAATCTATAGGGGTAATTAGGGTTTCACTCTAGTCTCGAGTCTAACCTAAATACGCTCCTTTCGAGTCAATTTCAGTGAGTTTCGAATCTACTTTGTTTCGAATCTGTTACTTCAGTCGAATTGGATCTCGAATCTGTGTTGTTTCGAGTTTATTTCGAGTCTGTTGCTGTTTCGATTCTGTGCTTCGATTCTGCTGACATTCGAATCTGCTGAGCCTTCGATTCTATTGACCATCGAATCTAAGGAGTTGTTCGAATCTGACATAATTTCGAATCTAATTGACTTTTAAGACTTAATCGAATTTAATCTCAACAGATTTAATATTAATTAGTTTCGAATCTATCTAGATTCGAATAAGTTAGTCTAAATCAGTTTCGAATTAAATTAATTAAGTTCAAATTCAATTTGTTTCAGAAAAGATGTCAAATCTTCAGAAATTCCTTGAGATGGATCACGAAGTTGGGAAGGCAAATGCACCGCCAAAGCTGATGAAAGTTGAGGACTATTACTGGTGGAAGGACAGATTTACAGATTTTGTACGATTCAATGATATGCGCATGTGGGTGTGCATAGATGAAGGGTACATTCCGCCAGTATCTGAAGTTGAAGGCCGTCAAAAGGTCTTGTCATATCAGATGATGAAAGAGGATGACAAGAAACTATTTGAAGCTGAAAACAAAGCTTTCTCCATAATCCGTATGGCTTTACCTCAAGATATTTTACACACATTTCGGACTCAAAGGACGTCGAAGGAACTTTGGGAGTCTCTCCAGAAAAGGTGTGAAGGTAATCCTCGGGTGCGTAGAAAGCGTACAGAGCTGTTGACCCAACAGTTTGCGATTTTCAAGGCAATTAAGGATGAACAGTTGGATGATATTATCACAAGGTTCTATCATCTGATAACGGAACTTGAAAGTCATGGAATTGAGTATTCGGACACTGACAAGAACAACAAGCTTCTTGATGCCCTACCAGCCAAATGGGCTATGTACGTGGCAATGATTAAGCTGAATGAGGACAAATATTATGCTCAATCACTTGATGACATTGTGGGAACGTTGAGGGCATATCACTTCGAGATGATTAAGGCTGAGACTGATTACGAGCAAGTCCAGAATCCGGCTATGTATTTTGGAAAGACATCTAAATCATCAGTGACAGCTGAACCGAAGAGTGCTACAGCGTTTTTCACCGGAGAAACGTCATCGCCACCAGAGTCCGAAGACTCACTGAATCGCGCGTTCTTAGGGTTAGGAAGATTGTGGAAAGTGTCAGAGACGAAAACACGGAGCTAAAATCTTTCGTAGCTGATCAATCTTCAGAAATCCGAGCAATGAGGTCCCTCCTAGAGCAACTTATGAAAAATCTACAAACTCAGGGGGAGACGAGTTGTAAGGATCAGGAGGTACAGAGAAGAGATGATGATAATGAAGGCGATGATCCCGGTGCGAATAAAGAGATTGAGTCTGTAGATTTTCCTGCAGCTCAAGCTACACAAATTGAGGGGGAGCCAAGTACATAAGGAGAAGTAGGAGGATCTGGAAAAGAAGCAGGTTCCTCGAGGGTTCTGGACAGTGACATGATTGATGCACTGAAGGACATAGAGGAAGAGCTTATGGATTTTGACGATGAAGAAGAAGAGTTAGAAGAAGGAGAATTTATTCCAAAGGAGGTTATGGACTGGAAATCAGACGATGAAGTGTTGGATGATGAAGACGATCATGTCAATGAGGTTATTATCAATTCACAACCTGTCACGGAGCTATATGAAGGACAAAATCATAATGTGATTGACGTTGACTATATCAAGGTAGCCTCAGTCGAAGACAAAGAACTTGAAGAGGCCGAGAAGGAGCCATCTAGAGCTGACTTGATAAATCTTTGGTTCAAGAAAGAGGAAAAGAAAGATCGTTTGAAGATGAAGAAGAAAATGAGAGTTCCAGGTGCTGGAAGCTTCTCAGGAGGCATTATAAGCTGGTTCTTTGACAAAGAACTGCAGCTATTTATCTTGAAAAGAAGAGATGGACTACAATACTTGAGGCGAACACTAAAAGCATTTAACTCATTGCCCAAGATTGAAGTAAAGGAGCTTGCATGGAAAGAGTTAATTAATATAGGTGAAGACCAGTACGCTGAAGTCGTGGCAAGAATTATAAGGAAAGAAGGAAGATCAGGAAAGTTCGAGCGACTTAAGCCAAGGACCGGAAAGAGGGTCGAGGATCAGTCGAGAATAGATCCTCATACAGGTAGGCCATGGGCAAGGATGGTATACAAACCTGTGAGGTGTCTAAAGAAAGTACCAATGAAATCAATGCCACAGAACGTTTTGAGCAACATGAAATGGTGGTACCTCGAGATTGACACTGCTGAAGCCATCATGGAGGATCAAGACGAGCAGGTCATTTTGAAGGTATATGATCCACTGCATTTGATAAACCTATCAAAGGACGACCTGAAGAAGCTTCATGATCAGCCTATCTTCTTTACTGAACCATGGAGATCTGAAGCCAGGAAGTTCCAAAAGGTAGTTAAAGTTTGTATAGATGCTGGATTATATGCAGGTAGTAGTATATATAGCTCTAGTACTTAAATTTAATGTAATGTAAATAATTAGAAGCTATCGTCAAGGGGGAGTCTGTTGATACACCCTGTGTGACGATAGCAGTCTAATCGATCTGCATTATGGTTTAAGTAATATTCCGAGTATTAACAAGTGTTTTGATATATATGTTTATATGTGTTTGTCTGTTATTGATTGTGTGTTTGAACTTGATGTAACATATTACAAGAAGTTCAAACATAATGGTCAAAGATTAACTCAAGCATAAGTAAAACATAAGTTTCATCACTTAAGTATTTAAGTGTATTGGCTAGATTCGAATAGGTAAAGGAAGACATTCGAATCTGTGATAGATTCGAATGTATCCTTAGATTCGAATGGGCTAGATTCGAGAGATCTTGTGGACAGACTCGAATGGGCCTTGGGCCAGATTCGAGCTTGGCCCACAACAGACTCGAATCAGGGTCTATAATTAGAGATAGACTCGAATCATTAAGGGACTTTTTGCAGAATTCGTGAGGAATTAAGCAAGAGGCGATCTCGAGTTTATCAGCTAGGTGAGTGCCGTTTCGGAGAGAATTAGTACGTAGGATCGTTCGTGTGTCGTTCGTTCAGCGTCTAATAGTCTCCGTGTTCCGTTGGTTGAGAGTTGTCCGTCTAACCGTCAACGAGGATTCCGCACTCGTTCACGGATCCGCGTCTAGATAGATCTTGCAGTCGTAGACCTTACATCCAATATTAATGTCGTGTGTTTGGAAATTAAACTTGAAATTGGATTTACAAGTTCTTAATATCCATACAAAATGAAACACACCGTCAATTTCATGTATACATCAATGAATCAACAAAAACAGAAATACACAATTTCACATTGACGAACACACACACAGAACACTACATATGCATAAACTCGAAAACATATTCTGAAAAATAAACCAATAATATGAAAAACAGTAAACTACTTACAAATTAAATTCTGAAATTGAAAGTCTTTATTAGAATTGAGATTTCTTCATTGCTAAGAAAAATTGGAGAATGGCTATTTGGAGAGGAAATGGGAACAGTAACCGATGGAAGTGAAAAAGATTAATTTGATATTCAAATTTCAAAGTTATAGTCAAATTTGAATATTTGACTTCACCCGGCCCATTTTAAGACCCATTCTCTTGTTTTTCATTTTAAGCCAATTTATTTTCAAAATATTCACACACACACAAAAAAATAAAACTAATAACAAATAATAACTAACAAAAAAAATTTGAACCAACTAAAATTTTTTAAGTAACTAAAAAAAATAAAATTTGAACTAAATTTTTTTTTTTAACTAACTAAAAAAAATAAAGGATAAAAAAATTGTTCCCCCTTGATTTTTGCAGTTTAGCTCCCTCTCAGATGAATATCTCTTTAAATGATAGCTCCCCCTACAAAAAAATCAGATAAAAATTTATTAGATTTTAAAAATCAGATAAAAGTTTATCAGATTTTAAAAATCAAATAAAATTTTTGTCTGCTCCTCATACACATGACAATCCGAATCTGTTAAACTCTGAAAAATTAAACTTTAAAGTCACATGAGAATAACAACATATTTAATCAAATAAAAAATGTAAATTTAAAATTATATTTGGTAACTACTGAATGTTTAAATCTAACAATTCAACATACCCAATTTGTATAAAAAAAATTAAATCTTTTTTTCATCTAAGGCTTTGGTAAACAAATCAGCTAATTCATATTCAGTAGGTACAAAATATAATTCTATATTACCATATTCTACATGATCCTTTACAAAATGATACCGAATGTGAATGTGTTTGGTTTTTGAATGTTGCACCGCTTTGAAGCTATAACTATTGCACTTTGAGAATCACAATAAATGGGAATATTTTGCGGTGTAAACCCGTAGTCTCTGAGTTGGCTCTTCATCCACAACACTTATGAACAGCACAACGAAAGTGTGACGTATTCAGCTTCTGCTGTTGACAGGGATACACAATGTTGTTTCTTGGATGACCAGCAGACGGGTTTGTCACCTAGGAATTGTACTGCTCCTGATGTACTTTTCCGATCCATTTTTTCACCTGCATGATCAGCATCAGAGAAGGCTGTTAATGTAAATGAGGATTCCCGAGGATACCACAAACCTAAGTTTGGAGTTCTCTTCAGATATCTTAAAATACGTTTGGCAGCAGCCAAATGTGATTCTTTAGGGTGTGCCTGATATCTAGCACAAACACACGTAGCAAACATAATATCCGGACTACTTGCAGCTAAATACATTAATGACCCATTTATGCCTCGATAATGAGTTACATCTACAAATTTCCCTGAAATGTCCTCATCGAGTTTTGATTTAGAATCCGGAGCCATGAGAGTTTTCATTGGAGTACTATTTACCATGTTAAATTTCTTTAACATGTCCTGAATATATTTGGACTGATTGATGAAAATACCATCAGTCAGTTGTTTCACTTGTAAACCCAAGAAAAAAATTAATTTCTCCCATCATGCTCATTCAAATTTTTGGGACATTAAGAATGCAAATTTCTTGCAAAACTCTGGATTTGTAGACCCAAATATTATATCATCTACATATATTTGAATAACTATGAAATCTGGACCCTGACATTTTATAAACAGGGTTGTATCCACTGCACCTTTGTTAAATCCACATTTCAAAAGATAATTTAAAAGTGCATCATACCAAGCACGAGGTGCTTGTTTAAGGACATACAGTGATTTGTCCAAAATATATACATGGTCAGGCTTCGAAGGATCGGTAAACCCTTCGGGCTGATATGTATATACTTCGTCAGTCAATTCCCCATTTAAAAATGCAGTTTTCACATCCATTAGATATACAATGAAGTTTTTGTGTGCAACAAATGCTAAAAACATTCGAATAGATTCAATCCTAACAACTGGAGCAAATGTTTCGTCGTAATCATTTCTCTCTTGCTGGCTATATCGTTTGGCAACGAGGCAAGCCTTGTTTCAAATGATGACACCGTGTTCATCTTTCTTATTCTTGAAGATCCACTTCGTGCCGATGATGGATTTGTCTTTTGGTCGCTTTACCAATCTCCAGACCTTCAACCTTTCAAATTGATTTAGCTATTCTTGCATAGCCACTATCCAGTCAGCATCCAGTAGAGCTTATTTTATATTCTTTGGCTCAATTTTACTCAAAAAATTTGAGAATAAGCACTCGTTCATGGTAGCTCTTCTGGTTTTAACTGAAGCAGAAAGATCACCTATTATTATAACACCTTACTTTATAATTTTACGTTTCTGTTGCAATTTGCATTTTCTTTTATGATATAATTGAGAATTTAAAAGAAGTTAATTGCTAAATAATGCAATTAAGTAATAAAAATTATTTAACTAAGTTAAATATATATATTACAAATCATTTAGTTGAGCAAGTTTATAGAAATGAAATAAAAACAAGTTTAAGGGTTAAATTGTGTATTTAACAAACTTGAGAAGTTTGAGAAAATATAAATACCCCTAAAAGAGACATATGCTCATTTTTAATTAACACCTAGAACTAAATTCTCTGCATTCTCCCCTTCAAAAGTCACAACTTCATCATCTTCTTCATCTCAATTCTTCACAAATCTTGCAAAGAAGTCCAAGAATTCGAGCAAGTTTCAAGTATCATCAATCTACAAAGATTTGCAAGTTTTAATAGGTATTTCTAGCTTTTCACTATTTCTTTGGTTCAAATAAAGCCACGGTTTCTTGGGTTTTCAAGGAACACAAATTAGTATCAAGACAATAAGAATCAAACTATGTTTAGTGTTATTAAGTCATGCATGTTATGATTTCAAACCTAAGTGAAGTGTGTGCTTGTGCGTCGTGTATTTTATTTCTGCATGAAGGAGATACCGAAACTCTCATAGGTTTTGGTAATATCGAAGCCAATGACTTGTGTTTATGAGTGTATGAATATAAGCATCTATTACCCATAAATCCTATTAACTTGCTGTTAAAATATATAGAAGACAAAAAGAAAAGGGAGCAGTGCATGTATGCGTGTGTTTGCATGAAACCAGCGAGACCCACCTAATACTACCGAGATGTACCGAAACTTTGCAAGGTTTCGGTACTGCTGAAACACTGTAATACCGAAACCACTGCTGAAATGTACCGAAACATATAGTAACGTATCGAAACCTTTAATTTACTGAAACCAACCGAGAACCCATGTCAATACCGAAACCTTATAGAGGTTTCGGTAATCTCTTTTGTACCGAGACCCACATAAACTAAGAGTAATACCGAGACCACAAAGAAGAACCGAGACGTACCTAAACTCTAATTACTGAGAACCATTTGAGATATACAAAAATTATTCGAAATTACATAAACCAACAAAAGCCTACCGAAACCATGTATAATACCGAAACAAGGAAAGAAACAAATATGTCCACCAAGGTTTTTCTTTTAAAACCAATCTTGGAAGTGTGTATGTGTGTGTACGGCAGTGTGTGTGTGTGTGTGTGTGTATACACACACATACATACAAATAAGATATGCAGTGTATGTGCAGTGTGAAGTAGAACCAACATACAAATAAGATATGTGTGTATGCAGTGTGTGTGCAGGGTGTACAGTACCATATATATATATATATATATATATATATATATATATATATATATATATATATATATATATATATATATATATATATATATATAAACAAACCAAAACAATATAAATACTAAGATTAAAGAAATAAGCATACATGTGTATATAATAATTGTGATCAATTTATTAGACATAGCAACATACTTTCTATATTTAATTTATACAAAGTATTTTAAATTAGTTAATTAACTCTTTTCATATAATTGATATAAGTGCTAGATATATGTGAGAAATTGCTATATGTGTACTAAGGGACAATTATAAATATTTAAGTAAGCTTAACCACAATTAAGTGGCCATTGGCCAAACTTAACTGTATTTAAAAGCTACAAAATATTTAGCAAAGACTTATGGTTTAAAGCTCGTAGATTTTTAAGCAAGGTTATTAATTTATTTTGTAATCTGTAATATTGATTACAGACACATCGTTGCAAGCTCGTTATTAAATTAAAGCGTATAGTTGAGTTATGAGTTAAAGCCAGTGCCAGAATGTATTAAAGTCTGTTTAAAAGTGTCAAAGCCCAGATAGCAGACTTTCAAGTCAGTTAAGCAAAGCCAAAGCCAAAAGCAATATTAAAGCCTAGATAAGCAAGTGCAAGCATTTCCGAGCAATATAAAGCATAGAAAAGCCAGTGCAAGCATAGCAGTACTGTGAGTAACAGTTATTCTTGTTTACATGTTTTATATGAAATTGAGACATAATTTGCTTCTATATGACTTCTTTGGAATTCAATAGACTTTTGTGAGTGAAGGCGAACACTGTGGCACAGGCGATGCCCAGCTTAGCCGGATCTTACATCAGATCTATTAATGTGCATATTTATTTGCTATCTGCTTATTGTTCTGCATACTATACAGCAAGCTTTGTTTTAGCGTTTCTTTGTGCATCTCATAAGCATTATATTAAGCAAGCAAGAAATTTTGATGTTCACCACTATCCCTTGAGCATTATGCGGGTAGCTAGCCCCGCATCACAGATTGATCATCTGTCAGCGGTAAACCCCTAGTGGTGGCATCTCCGTTCTGCGTGAAATGTCTCAATTGTGCATCGCTCTTTCTGGGTATTAAGCAAACAAGCAAGCAAGCAAGCATAACAGCCTTTATAGGCACTTTCGCCTCATATTTTACATGCATTCATGAATATCTGTTTACTCACTAAGCAATTAGCTTGTAGTTGCTACTCACAATTTTTTTTACAGGAAAAGGTAAAGAGCAAGCTGGACCTTCTGCTTAGGTCTATTTTCTGATCAACCCAGAGGACTTAGCTAACTTTCAGCTTGTGGTATAGCTTTATGGTGCCTTGGGTTTTGGGTAGCTGCTTTTATTTATAATGTGATGTTTTTAGCAATTTAGTACTGAAACCTTGTAGCACGTGTAGTGCAAGACTTATTGTAATATTTTATTTAGCTTTATGCATTTATTATTATTCCTGGGATAAGCAAGCGTGATTAAAGCAAGGATGTCACAGGATGGTATCAGAGCATTAGTTTGAGAGATTCAAGTGTTAGCAATAACACTTGGACTCAAACTTTTAAGCAAAGACATTAACTTTGAATATCTAGGCATTGATTTGAAATGAGATAAGTTATGACATCACTTCAGGATTTGGGCATATGGGGTAGGAATGCTACATGTTCCTATATTCTATGCTATTTACTATATATCTAAACATGCTTAAAATTAATAAGAAAGCTAGTGGTGCTCTCACTCCCTAATAACTAAAAGCAAATAATGTAAGCCATCATCATTGAAAACAAGAAATGTCAGGTAAGCTTATGTAATACCAGTTTTGGTGCTAGTGTTGAAGTCAAGACTAAGTATGAGAAAGAGCATAGGAAGAAACAATATGAGGACATGAGAGACTTGTTCTAGTACTTTGTTCTTTTGTCTGTCAAGTAAAATTGAATTCCGCTAGTGAGACTTATTAAGTCATATTTAAAGAAGAGTCTTGAAAATATTTAAATTTGTTCTCATTAAAAATGAAGAGCTAGGCCATAAAGAGAAGTACATGCTTAAACATATAGTGAATACGACAAATAAGAAATAAAGCCGACCTGAATTTATGTTGAAACTTGTTTAGGAAAAAGTAGAAAAATATTTTTGGATAATTATAAGAATGAGATTGTCAAATGCTTATGGATCTTTCATACAAATTCATAGGAAAGAAGCCAAGTCCTATAATGTACATCTGAGATGTAGAAGAATACACACATGAAAATATGATCCGTAAATGTAAGATGCTATGGTTATGAGAGATAAAGATCTAATAAAAAAATGGAAATCCTAAGAGATTTCAAGTGGGTTGTCATTGTGGAAATATAGATCCTTATATTAAGAGCAAATATTCTATAAGATTGTGTATTGTGAGCATTGTGACAAAGTGGATCAAGTAGATGAAGTTTGCATAAGAATACTGGAAAGTTCACCATTGCATGGTGTAACAAGAAGGACGTTTAATATCCTACAGTACTAGGAATTTGTATCAAATGACAATGAAGATGATTATGTCTTACAGTCATGACTTGATAAGCCTTATGAGAGTTTATTAAATTGCTAACAGTTCGATGCGAGTAATACGTAGTTAAACTAAGAGATATGTTGATTGCTATTGAATATATGCTTATATAAGCTAATACATTCAGAAGTAAGTGAGACGAATCAAAAACCTTAAAGCAAGAGCAAGCAAGAAATTCGAAATGAAACAGTGCAGCTATAACACCGCTACAAGCATTAAATATAATACTCGTAAGATAGCTAATGCAAGCCAAAATCTATGCAAAAACCTTTAATTATAGCATATACAGGTTAAACAAAAATGCTTAATGCCAACAAGAAAATAACTATTAGGCATCAAGATATGGATTCGTACATGCAAAGATAGACTAAGAACCATTAATAGTATGATAAAGTCGGAAAGACCAATGACATTTGAGAAGCTTCATTAACCCTGTATGTTAAATTGAGTCTAAGAAAGTTTGTATAATGAAATGCATGTGAATTTTAGAAGCAATCTGTTATCACATCATCGATGTCGATATAAGAACTACCTAAGTAATGCCTATGCGTGATTGAATATTGCAAGCTCTTTTTGGTGTATGATCTCGGAGAAAATTATTAGAATTGAACCAAGATGAGATAAAGTTATGTTTAATTGCATGATAATTATACAAATAAGAATTTGAGACCAAGAGGAACACATATAGAATCATACTCAAGTTGCAAAGGATCTGTTAGACGAGCCAATTTTGATTTCCTTAATAAGAGATAAAATGAATCATAATGAAATAAGCAACAACTCCATGATAGGTAGCTTGTAACAGAAATATAAAGCATTTGTGGAGAACAATGAAACATGATAGATGAAGCTTAAGTCACCTGATTAGCTTTAAAGATTATAAGTTAAATAAAATTTATGAATAAGCAGAGATAAGTGTTTGGAGTGCTATAATGTGTTTACTAAAATTTAACAAAATTTGTTGCTTGGTGATATGAATGCTTAAAATGCTAGAGTTCGATTCTAATGCACAAAAGATAGATTTTTCTATGACTGGTGGTTAGATCTTGAATTATAAAACTTGGGATTTTAAGTTTTCAGGGTTTAGAATTTCAGTTACATCTATTCTGGATTATGATTGCCTTTGGCCGCATCGAAAGCATTAAATAGAATTTAAGTTACATAAAGCTTGATATTAGATAACTTATACTATGAGTTGTATATGATAAAGATTAGGACTAGACTGATCTAGAGATACTGGGACTTGCATGAGTGTAATAAGCATCAATGGTTATTTCAATTAAGCTCCGCATCAGCTATTTGATTTATATTACAGTTAGCTGGAATATGTACCAATGAGGAAACCAAAGTTTCAAAAGTCAGTTATGGAATGCTAGTATCTTAATGTAGCAAGTGGTTGAGAACTTTGTGAACACCAACTGAAGTCAAATTAGCAAGGAAATTACTTAATTCTAAAATAACATGAAAAAGCATACGAAACAAATGAATCATTCCGTTGTAAGCATACATAATATAATATTATAGACTTGTATTGAAAGTAACTAAAGCACAGCCAACTACGTGACAAGCTCATATAAGTCACTTATGATGTAAGCAAGACTATAAGCTAAGCTATGAGATAATAAATATTTGATGCATAGAATTGTAATGTGCTTGCTCTATATGCTGTATTAAGTAAGTTACAAGTGATGTATGGACTTTGTGACAAAGTTTCATACTACACTAAGACAGCACTATGCAATATGTGCCATAATAAATTGTCTAATCAGATATGCGTACTATTTTCCGATTCGTGAGAACAACTCACTGGAGAAGCTGGTTAGAATCTATATCAATGAAAACGTTATGCGACACGGTGTGCTTATGTCAAATAGTATCCGATCGCAACAACAGATACACTTCTAGATCCTAGACTACGTTACAAGAAAGCTTAGGCACTAAGATCCGAATCATTCGACAACGCTTGAAAACTACTCAATCTCAACAAAAGTCAATCATATCTTTTAAGACTTGTCGAACGAACTGTCAAATATTCACCCCGTGTTTCACTTCTCACAACTGAGGAAGTGCAAAGAAAAATGAAAATGAAAAGTGGGCCGATCATATGAGCTACAAGATCAACGAGAAGCTGCAATGCGATGAGCCAGAGGCAAGTCTAGAGACGAAAATGAGGAAGCTAAGAAATCGAGAAGTGGCAATGGTGTTGGTGCATTGGAGAACTTCTCATGGTACTTCCCAGACCTGGGAATCTGAACAAGACATGAGAGTTCGATATCCGCATTTGTTTAAGCCCTAGGTACTTCGAGGACGAAGTGCATACGTGGTGGGCTCATACTATAACACCTTACTTTATAATTTTACGTTTCTGTTGCAATTTGCATTTTCTTTTATGATATAATTGAGAATTTAAAAGAAGTTAATTGCTAAATAATGCAATTAAGTAATAAAAATTATTTAACTAAGTTAAATATATATATATATATATATATATATATTACAAATCATTTAGTTGAGCAAGTTTATAGAAATGAAATAAAAACAAGTTTAAGGGTTAAATTGTGTATTTAACAAACTTGAGAAGTTTGAAAAAATATAAATACCCCTAAAAGAGACATATGCTCATTTTTAATTAACACCTAGAACTAAATTCTCTGCATTCTCCCCTTCAAAAGTCACAACTTCATCATCTTCTTCATCTCAATTCTTCACAAATCTTGCAAAGAAGTCCAAGAATTCGAGCAAGTTTCAAGTATCATCAATCTACAAAGATTTGCAAGTTTTAATAGGTATTTCTAGCTTTTCACTATTTCTTTGGTTCAAATAAAGCCACGGTTTCTTGGGTTTTCAAGGAACACAAATTAGTATCAAGACAATAAGAATCAAACTATGTTTAGTGTTATTAAGTCATGCATGTTATGATTTCAAACCTAAGTGAAGTGTGTGCTTGTGTGTCGTGTATTTTATTTCTGCATGAAGGAGATACCGAAACTCTCATAGGTTTCGGTAATATCGAAGCCAATGACTTGTGTTTACGAGTGTATGAATATAAGCATCTATTACCCATTAATCCTATTAACTTGCTGTTAAAATATATAGAAGACAAAAAGAAAAGGGAGCAGTGCATGTATGCGTGTGTTTGCATGAAACCAGCGAGACCCACCTAATACTACCGAGACCCACCTAATACTACCGAGATGTACCGAAACTTTGCAAGGTTTCGGTACTGTTGAAACACTTTAATACCGAAACCACTGCTGAAATGTACCGAAACATATAGTAACGTATCGAAACCTTTAATTTACTGAAACCAACCGAGAACCCATGTCAATACCGAAACCTTATAGAGGTTTCGGTAATCTCTTTTGTACCGAGACCCACATAAACTAAGAGTAATACCGAGACCACAAAGAAGAACCGAGACGTACCTAAACTCTAATTACCGAGAACCATTTGAGATATACAGAAACTATTCGAAATTACATAAACCAACAAAAGCCTACCGAAACCATGTATAATACCGAAACAAGGAAAGAAACAAATATGTCCAGCAAGGTTTTTCTTTTAAAACCAATCTTGGAAGTGTGTATGTGTGTGTACGGCAGTGTGTGTGTGTGTGTGTGTGTGTGTGTGTGTAGACACACAAACATACAAATAAGATATGCAGTGTATGTGCAGTGTGAAGTAGAACCAACATACAAATAAGATATGTGTGTATGCAGTGTGTGTGCAGGGTGTACAGTACCATATATATATATATATATATATATATATATATATATATATATATATATATATATATATATATATATATATATATATATATATATATATATATATATAAACAAACCAAAACAATATAAATACTAAGATTAAAGAAATAAGCATACATGTGTATATAATAATTGTGATCAATTTATTAGACATAGCAACATACTTTCTATATTTAATTTATACAAAGTATTTTAAATTAGTTAATTAACTCTTTTCATATAATTGATATAAGTGCTAGATATATGTGAGAAATTGCTATATGTGTACTAAGGGACAATTATAAATATTTAAGTAAGCTTAACCACAATTAAGTGGCCATTGGCCAAACTTAACTGTATTTAAAAGCTACAAAATATTTAGCAAAGACTTATGGTTTAAAGCTCGTAGATTTTTAAGCAAGGTTATTAATTTATTTTGTAATCTGTAATATTGATTACAGACACATCGTTGCAAGCTCGTTATTAAATTAAAGCGTATAGTTGAGTTATGAGTTAAAGCCAGTGCCAGAATGTATTAAAGTCTGTTTAAAAGTGTCAAAGCCCAGATAGCAGACTTTCAAGTCAGTTAAGCAAAGCCAAAGCCAAAAGCAATATTAAAGCCTAGATAAGCAAGTGCAAGCATTTCCGAGCAATATAAAGCATAGAAAAGCCAGTGCAAGCATAGCAGTACTGTGAGTAACAGTTATTCTTGTTTACATGTTTTATATGAAATTGAGACATAATTTGCTTCTATATGACTTCTTTGGAATTCAATAGACTTTTGTGAGTGAAGGCGAACACTGTGGCACAGGCGATGCCCAGCTTAGCCGGATCTTACATCAGATCTATTAATGTGCATATTTATTTGCTATCTGCTTATTGTTCTGCATACTATACAGCAAGCTTTGTTTTAGCGTTTCTTTGTGCATCTCATAAGCATTATATTAAGCAAGCAAGAAATTTTGATGTTCACCACTATCCCTTGAGCATTATGCGGGTAGCTAGCCCCGCATCACAGATTGATCATCTGTCAGCGGTAAACCCCTAGTGGTGGCATCTCCGTTCTGCGTGAAATGTCTCAATTGTGCATCGCTCTTTCTGGGTATTAAGCAAACAAGCAAGCAAGCAAGCATAACAGCCTTTATAGGCACTTTCGCCTCATATTTTACATGCATTCATGAATATCTGTTTACTCACTAAGCAATTAGCTTACAGTTGCTACTCACAATTTTTTTTACAAGAAAAGGTAAAGAGCAAGTTGGACCTTCTGCTTAGGTCTATTTTCTGATCAACCCAGAGGACTTAGCTAACTTTCAGCTTGTGGTATAGCTTTATGGTGCCTTGGGTTTTGGGTAGCTGCTTTTATTTATAATGTGATGTTTTTAGCAATTTAGTACTGAAACCTTGTAGCACGTGTAGTGCAAGACTTATTGTAATATTTTATTTAGCTTTATGCATTTATTATTATTCCTGGGATAAGCAAGCGTGATTAAAGCAAGGATGTCACAATTATGTTTTCAGGTGGGTGATTCCTTGTCCATTTGAAGGTATGTGGGTAAGGTTGAAGTTGGTCTTGATTGGGGTTTAAGTCCAGATAGGGAATTCAGGGATTTACTTCTGAAGTTGATGGTATATCAACTTAGATGGGGGTTTCTGAGTTTTCAGAAGTCAAGTGAGTTTCAAAAGATTCTGGAGCTTGGATAGGTTGTACACTGTCAACGAGTTAGTGTACGTCTGTCGTTGAAACCTCTCTAGTATCTTCTGAAATTAGTTGGTGAGAATGATATGAGACTACGACTGGATCTTCAGTAATCCTGTCAGGAACCAAATTTAAAACACTAAGTTTGGTCTTTTCAAAGTAGTCCTCATAAAAATTCTCGAACAGTTTATTTAAATCATTATTTTCTGCACTCTGTTCAGTTGACTTCATAGAAGTCGACTGTATAAGTTCGGGTCCTCAACTGGTGTGTTCAGTAGCCATTACAACGCCTTCATCAAATTTAACATTGACTCTCTCGTTAACAGTCTTGGTTCTTTTGTTGTAGACTCGGAAGGCTACAGACTCTTTAGAATACCAATGAAGATGCCTTCATCCGCTTTTTGACTAAACTTTCCCAAATTGTCTTTGTCGTTTAGGATAAAGCACTGTCGCATCCAAAGACATGAAAAATTTTCACATTATGTACTCATTTATTTATCAGTTCATACGGAGTCTTTCCGAATCTCTTGTTAATGATAGATCTGTTCTGAGTAAAACAAGTCGTTGCTACAGCTTTAGCCCAAAGGAATAACGGAAGATTGGAGTATGCCATCATCGTCCTAGCTGATTCCACAAGTGTGCGATTTCGACGTTCAACTACACCGTTCTGTTGTGGAGTACGAGCTGCCGAGAATTGATGAGTTATTCCAACAGAACTTAGAAACGTCTCGAGTGACTTGTTCTTGAATTCTGTCACATTATCAGATGTAATGGTTTGAACTGAAAGTTGCAACTTGACTTGAATTTTGCGAATGAAGTCGATTATGATTTCGATATCATCAGACTTGGATCTTAGGAAGAATACCCATGTGTATCTTGAATAATCATCAACAATAACCAACACATATCTTTTCTTGTTAATGCTCTGTACTCGCATAGGCCCACACAAGTCCATATGTAAAAGTTCTAAAGCTCGCGTTTGAAGAATGTTCAACCTTTGACTTGTGAGAAGCTCGCACCATCTTACCTTTTTCACAGGCTGCACACAACTGCACCTTCTGAAATCTGAGAGTTGGAAGCCCTTTGACTAACCCACCTTTGGCAAGGTTGGTTGATTCTTTGAAGTTCAGATGTGAAAGACGGCAATGCCATAGCCAAGATACTTTAGATGTTGCTATGGCTAATAAACAAACATCTTTCTTCAGATTTATAGAGGCTAGATCTATAGAGTACAGATTTGTTTTTCTATTTCCTGCAAGTATCTTCTTTCCTTCTCCAAATCTAATGCTACACCGATTTGCTTTAAAATTGACCTCTAATCCTTTGTCGCACAGTTGCCCAATACTGAACAGATTGTGACCTAGACCGTCAACGTAGAAGACTTTTTGAATCGTAATTTTGTCGTACTCAAGACTCCCATACCCTTTGATTGAACAGAATTGATCATTTTCAAATCGAACCGTCCCACAGATTATCAACAAAGTTTGTGAGGGTTTCTCTCTATCCGGTCATATGCTTTGAGCACCCGGAGTCAAGGTACCACACATGATTTACCTATAAGATGAAAAAAACATGAGGTACCCACTTATAGTTGGGTACTTTGGATTTTGGTAAATCATGTGGATTGTCTTTAGACTTCTCATTGGTTAATAACTCTGATTTAGGAACCCACTTTTTAACAGTTTGTTTAGGTATCCATTTTTGTATAGTTCAGTGTGGAACTGATTTTGAAGTATGCTTCTTTGGAACATTTTCCTGTTTAAAAGTAGGAACCCTTTTCTTCGGTAACCAAACAAGCTTATCAGATTTAGCATGCAACATATGACAATGAGTAGAATTTAAAGCAAGTAAATCAGTTCGAGAGTATTTATTACAACGTTTATCAGTAAATTTATTACAGACAAAATTATCAATGTGACTAATCCTATCAGTAACAAAACTTTCTTTAACTCTCCATTCTTGTCTTAAACTCTTGTTTTTCGTTTCTTGTTGCTTCTTTCGCTATTCTTTCTTCCTTGAACTTTTCACAATATAATCTGACATAACAAAAACACGAGAATTAGTCAGTTTAGAATTCTTTTTATTCTGCAAAATTCTCTTCCCTTGTGAAGTATGGACCTTCTTTGCAACAGAATCCTTTCATGAAGACGATTCACCTTTTTCATATATAGGAGTCACAAAATTAACTTTTGTTTTCTTTTTCATTTGTAAAACCGGTGAATTTTCTGATTAAACTTTAGATTCTGTAGATATTCTTTTCAGAATACTTACAGGTTCTTTAGGTTTTTCAACTTATTTGTCATGTAAAGGTTTAACAAATTCATCTATCTTGACAAACATCTCCTCCAATGAGTTGAAATCCGAG
>JAANYP010000744.1:104911-154544 GCA_020465985.1 Centrapalus pauciflorus | reverse complement strand
GACGATGAAATCCATCGTGATATGATACCACTTCCACTCAGGGATCTCTAAAGGCTGCAAATGCCCATGAGGCTTCTGATGCTCGGCCTTGACTCGCAGACAAGTCATACACTCCTCGACATATCGGCCCACATCTCTCTTCATCCCTGGCCACCAATAGAACTCGCGCAAATCTCTATACATTTTGGTGCTCCCGGGGTGGACAGATAATCTCGATCGGTGCGACTCATCCAAAATCAACTGCCGCAGATTACCGACTCTCGGAACCCAAACACGATCACGAAACGCCCACAAACCTCTGCTATCTCTGCTCAATGCCTCTAGCTGTCCCGCGAGCCGCTCTCTTTTCACATTCTCCGCCCGCAAACCCTCTAATTGAGCATGCCTCAGACTCTCCACAAGAGTCGAGGTAACCTCGAGCCTCGCTGCTCGGGAAACTACCGTTTGGCCACACGCCTTACGGCTCAACGCATCGGCCACCACATTGGCCCTACCAGGATGGTACTGGATCTCGCAGTCATAATCTTTCAGTAACTCGAGGCTGCGCCGCTGTCTCATATTTAGCTCTTTCTGACTGAACAGATACTGAAGACTCTTATGATCGGTATATACTACAAATCGCGAACCGTACAGATAATGACGCCATATCTTTAACGCGAACACTATCGCGTCCAACTCAAGGTCGTGCACGGTATGATTTTCCTCGTAGGTCTTCAGCTGTCGCGACGCATACGCAATCACCTTGCCTCGCTGCATCAGAACACAACCCAAACCGGTACCTGACGCATCACAGTAGACCACAAAATCCTCTGTACCCTCGGGCAATGCTAACACTGGTGCCTGACATAACCGGGATTTCAATTCTCTGAAAGCCGACTCCTGCTCATCGGACCACACAAAAGGAACGGACTGCCGTGTCATTCTCGTCAACGGCCTGGCAATCCTCGAAAAGTCCTGAATGAAGCGGCGATAATACCCGGCTAGGCCCAAAAAGCTACGGATCTCGGGCACAGTCCTCGGCGGCTCCCAATTCATCACGGCCTCTATCTTCGCCGGATCTACTGAAATACCCTCGGCGCTCACAACATGTCCCAAAAACTGGACTTCGCGCAACCAGAACTCACACTTGGAGAACTTCGCATAAAGTCGCTCCTTTCGCAGCACAGATAAAACCTCTCGCAAGTGCTGCTCGTGGTCCTCGGCACTCCTCGAGTAGATCAGGATGTCGTCGATGAACACAATCACGAACCGATCCAACATAGATCTACACACCCTGTTCATCAAATCCATGAATGCCGCGGGTGCGTTAGTCAGTCCGAAGGGCATGACTAGGAACTCATAATGGCCGTATCTCGTCCGAAACGCAGTCTTCGGCACATCCTCATCTCTAACTCTCAGCTGATGATAACCCGATCTCAGATCTATCTTCGAAAAGAAGCTCGAACCCTGTAGCTGATCAAACAGATCGTCGATACGTGGAAGCG
Source organism: Centrapalus pauciflorus (assembly GCA_020465985.1). Lineage (NCBI taxonomy): Eukaryota > Viridiplantae > Streptophyta > Magnoliopsida > Asterales > Asteraceae > Centrapalus > Centrapalus pauciflorus. Next base: position 153,060 of record JAANYP010000744.1, on the reverse strand, counting down.
GATAACGGTTCTTCACCGTCACTTTATTCAACTCTCGATAGTCGATACACATCCGCATGGAACCGTCCTTCTTCTTCACAAATAGCACGGGAGCTCCCCACGGGGACGAACTCGGACGGATAAATCCACGATCAAGCAATTCCTGAAGCTGTGACATCATCTCTCTCATCTCGGTAGGTGCCAGCCTATAAGGCGTCTTCGCAATAGGCACCGCTCCAGGGATAAGGTCGATGCGGAACTCGACCTGACGATCTGGCGGTAACCCAGGCAACTCCTCTGGGAATACCTCAGGGAACTCTCGAACTACGGGTATATCCGCTAAGATCTTCTTCTCTAATCTGGCGTCAACAACATAAGCCAGAAACGTCTCACATCCCTTCGCGACATATCTCTGAGCTCGGGCCATAGAAACAATACCAATCTCACCTCGGCGCCTCTCGCCATACACTGTCACTGTCTCACTGTCTGAAATGGGTATCCGGATCATCTTCTTCGCGCACAGAATATCGGCCCGCCTGACTGTCATCCAGTCCATACCCACTATCACATCGAAACTGCTAATCTCTATCGGCAGTAGATCGATCGAGAACCGGTGAGCATCTATCTCAAGGACGCAATATCTGTATACCCGACTCACTAAAGCAGTACTACCGTCTACTCTCTCAACGACTAATGGCACAGATAAAACAGTAGGAGGCACAGAAAAATATGCACAGAACACAACAGACACATACGAGCGATCTGCTCCTGAATCAAACAAAATACGAGCACTAAGCCCGTTCAGGATGTACGTACCAGAAACAACGTCTGTAGACTCACGGGCCTCCTCTGCTGTAGCCTGAAATACTCTGCCCCTGCCTCTGGGTGCTGACTCACGGCGGCTCGAAGTCGACGGCTCTGCTCTAGCACCGCTGGTACTCGCTCCCTGTACTGCTGGCGGCGCGTCCGGACAATCCCTCACAACATGACCTGGCCTCCCACAGCGGAAGCACAGGGAATCCCTCGAAGTACAAGTAAAAGATGTATGGCCATACTGACCACAGCGGTAGCAACGGGGCTGCTCTGATGTACAAGGACCAGAATGGCGACGGCGACACCTCGGACAGTCTCTCTCTCCAGCTGAACTGTCTGCCCGACTCCCGGATGGCTGGGACCCCTGTCCCACGCTGCTCTGACTCTGACTGGGAGCACTATATCGGGAAGTCTGCCCCTGACTCTGACTGGCTGTCCCCGACCCCTGATACTGCCCAGACCTCCTGGACCTCCGGTCTCTGCCTCTGTCTCTGTCTCGACGAAATCCCGAACCCTGCCCCTGAACCTGCTGCTGCTCAGGCTGCCTCTCTCTCTGAAAATCCTGGGGCTCTCGATAGTAACTCTGGGACTGCTCAGACGTCCCTATCCTCTGTCTCTGGGACGGGGGCTGACCCCTCTGTCTCTCGATCTCCCTCTCTCGGACTCGGGCTAACTCTAATGCCCGCGCGAAGGTAGGAGTATCATGAAGTCCGACGAACTCCCGGATATCTGATCTCAACCCATCGATAAAGGCATCAGCCTTACGAACCTCTGTATCCACATGCTGGGGCGCAAACTGGGCATACTCATTAAATCTATCCACATACTGCTGAACTGACATACTGCCCTGCTGAAGGTGCAAGAAACGACGCTCCATCTCCCTGCGCTCATCCCGGGGAATATACTGAAGCTCGAAGATGGCACGGAACTGATCCCATGTCATAGCATAAGCTGCTGCAGTAGTCATGGACGACTCAATGGACTTCCACCACTGTGAAGCCCCTCCCTTTAGCTGATAAGCCGCATAGCCGACCATATCACGAGGGTCGACATGGGCAACTCGGAATGCCGCCTCTATCTCTCTCTCCCATGCCATAGCCGCACCCGGCTCACCACCGCCTCGGAATTGAGGTGGGGCTCCCGCCATAAAGTCCTTAAAGGACCCACCTCGAGGAGTAGAAGAAGAAGATGCCCCAACCACTGTCTCAGCACTAGTCACTGGCGGCGGATCAGCTCTCTGTCTCTGCTGCTCTCTCTCTCTATCCCTCTCTCTGTAGAACTCAGTCAACACTGATAACATCTCTGACCGGCGGACATACTCATCTCCCGCTGGTCTCTCTGGCCCTGAACCCTCGCCATGATCTGCCATAACTACCTGCACATATCACAAAGGTAAGATAACAGATCGATCACCCAGCGTTATACAATAAGCTAGGTCAGTTAATTCCGCTAAACTCAGTCTCAGGGAAGAATCCCACAGATCTGAACACGGTAAGAGCACAAGCATCCACTGATACTCAGTACTGAAAACACAAGCTCTGATACCAAGCTGTAACACCCAGAATTCTCACACAAATGCCACGTCAATACAATACACAGGTGGCAATATCGCAATTATTTCTTAATGCACATGTCACAGGATTAGCGGAAAATCACTATTAACTAAAATTTTAACACGAAAGTCGCATCCGTCATGTCATAGACTGAAACTGATATACATACATACTGAATCATCTGATAAACACCGACTACTGGAAGCTAACATAACACTGATCAAAACAACTACAGACAACAGTATCTTGAAGTTCAGTATCAAAATATAATCAGCATACACGACTCTAAACTGCCCGATCTCTATTTCGGCTGCTGCAGCTGTGACTGCGGTCCCACGGTATGACTGCCTGACACACAGAACACTCGAAAACATAAGCTGGACAGCTCGTGAGTACGCGAGGGTTAGACTCTGCAGGTAAGCACATAAAACATACACAACACACATATCTCGTCACATATATGCAACTCGATGCATAACACGTATCTCTGCTCAAGAGGGGACCATGTTCCCCAGCTAACAGGCCGCACACAGCAGCGGTTAGCTACTCAATAGGCACAGGAGCGACCTGGCAATATCACTGCCGTATATATACAGCCTCATATCTCGTGACTGGTTAGGGACAGTCAGCCTGCGCGATCACATATCGCGGATACCTGCAATTCAAACACATATAGCACGTATAGGGTAGAGAAACTCATACCTGCGCCGTATCTCTGTCTCATATACACATATCACATCACATAACTGACTCGTAAAAGACTACGCGCGATTTGTAAAAGAACTCGAGTACTCACCAATACCCAAAGTCAACCAAAACTCGGACTCTATCGCTGCTCAGAACGCGGTCGGCTCGAACCTGTAAATATCACGGATCTCAACAGATCAATACAAACCTGACCGAATAACGACCGAAACCCAAACACAATTATTATAAGCAAACACGACCCACGAAACCACCCCGAACGAACAAACCACGCCCCAAACCGACCCGGCCAAACCACTCCAATCGCAGACCGCGCCCAGGGACTGCGGCCGCGCCCGCATCGCGGTCGCGCCTGGCCGATCGCGGCCGCGCTCACGCGAATTACAGACCTGCTGGTCGCTGAAAATGGCAGAATCCAGGGTTTAAACCCCAACTCCGATTTCCAGCAGCAAAAGCCTCACAAAACTCATACATAATAATTCAAATGACTTCAGAAACCAACTCTTAACATCATACACACATACATACTCAATTTCAACACCTAAACCATCAATCTTACCTTGAGAACTCAAGAACACCAAAGGGGAGGAAGAAGACACCAATTCAATACCAAAAATCTGGTTTTTGGCTCCAATCCTTTGCAAATCCAGCAGCTCCAACACTCTCACACACCTCACAATTCTGAATTTTGAAAGGGAGAAGGAAGGAAAAGGATAAGAACGTCTCACTCAAATCCATATATACGCTTCCTATAATTAGAAAGTCCGAACCCGTCAAACCCGAACCCGATATCGCTTTTTCAATATTAATATCATTCGGACCCAATTAAATCCACGATCTCAAGGAGATAATTAATCCGCAAAATAATAACTCGGAGACACGTATCACTCGGTCTCGACACGTTAAATCCACGAAACGGAATTTAATTGGACCAACGCAATAATATTAAAATAACGAGCCAGTAAATTAAATCCACGTACCAGGCTCAATTTCGGGATGTTACAGTTATAGTGTTTATCGACGACATCTTGGTGTATTCCAAGACGGAGGAGGATCATGCAGTTCATCTGAGGCGATTGCTCGAACTTCTTCGCAGCGAACAGTTGTATGCTAAATTCTCGAAGTGTGAATTTTGGTTTCGGCAAGTGCAATTTTTAGGACATGTCATATCTTGGGAGGGTGTTTCTGTGGATCCCTCCAAGATTGAAGCCATTAAAAGCTGGGAAGCGCCTAGAAATGATGTTGAGATTCGTAGTTTCTTTGGATTGGCCGGCCATTACCGACGATTTATTCAAGATTTCTCTAAAATAGCCGTCCCTCTCACTTCCTTGACACGTAAGAATGCGAAGTTTGTGTGGGAAGAGTCACAGAATGTAGCATTCCAAACTCTGAAGAGTCGACTAACCGATGCTCCGGTACTCGCGTTGCCGGAAGGGAATGAAGATTTTGCTGTTTATAGCGATGCTTCGAGAAATGGATTGGGTTGCGTGTTAATGCAACGGGGAAAAGTGATAGCTTATGCATCGAGGCAACTTAAAGATTATGAGAAAAGTCGTCCGACTCATGACTTAGAGTTAGATGCTGTCACGTTTGCTTTAAAAATCTGGCAGCATTACCTATATGGTACTAGGTGCCAATTGTTTACTGATCATAGGAGTTTGAGACATATCTTTGATCAGAAAGAGTTAAACATGCGACAGCGACGTGCCGTGGAATTGATTAAGGATTATGACTGTGAAATCCTTTATCACCGTGGAAAAGCCAATGTGGCTGACGCCTTATGCCGAAAGAGATATCCGGAAGCGACTTGTTATGCGCTAACGCATGTAGTTGTGACTTCTTCTATCCTTGATGACACTCGAAAGTGGCAAATCGAGGGCCTTAAGGAAGAAAATATTAAGGCCGAAAGGATGGTTGGTCAGAGTGTATTGTTAACCGAATGTGGCAACGGTTTGAAAATGTTTCGAGATCACATTGGGTGCCTAATATCGGTGATGTGCGCAAGACAATTTAAGAAGAGGGTCATAATTCTAAATTCTCTATTCATCCCGGGAGTTCTAAGATGTATCAGGATTTGAAATCCGAATATTGGTGGCCCGGAATGAAGCGAGACGTTAGTAATCATGTCGAACGGTGTTTGACTTGCTTGCGAGTCAAGGCCAAACATCAAAAGCCATCTGGAAATTTGCAACCACTCGAGATACCTGAATGGAAGTGGGATCACATCAAGATGGATTTTGTGGTAAAGCTTCCGAAGACCCAACGACAACATGATGCTATCTGGGTTATTGTGGATCGATTGACGAAGTCCGCACACTTTTTGCCGATACGAGAAAACTTTCCTTTGGAAAGATTGACGCGAATGTATATCGATGAAATTATTCTACGTCATGGGATTCCAAAATCTATTGTTTCGGATCGTGATTCGAGATTTACTTCGAGATTTTGGCAAAGTATGCAAGATCAGTTGGGAACACGTGTTAATTTGAGTACGGTGTTTCGTCCCCAGACTGACGGCCAGACTGAATGTACTAATCAGACGATGGAAGATATGTGACGTGTGTGTGTGTGATCGAGCTTGGTGGAAATTGGAATACGCACCTACCACTTGTGGAATTCGCCTACAACAATAGTTATCATTCTTCAATAAAGATGGCTCCGTATGAGTCATTGTATGGCCGGAAGTGTCGAACTCCGACGTGTTGGCGTGAAGCAGGCGAGAAACCGTTAGCGGGTCTCGAATTGCTTCAAGAGACGCATGATAAAATTCAGATTATTCGTGAACAAATCAAAGCAGCTCAAGACCGACAGAAAGCATACTCAGACAAACGTCATAAAGATATTGAATTTGCAGTGGGAGATTCCGTGATGCTGAAAGTATCTCCGTGGAAGGGGATTTTGAGATTTGGGAAGCGAGGGAAATTAAGTCCTTGATATGTTGGACCATTTCCTATTACCGAAGTGTCGGAGCCCATGCTTAAAAATTAGAGCTGCCCGCTGAGTTGGCGGGAATTCATGACACCTTCCACGTTAGCTATTTGAAGAGAAGCCCGATCAGTCCTAAAGTGACCGTTCCTTTGGATGATGTGAAAATTGATGAGCGGTTGCGATATGTCGAAGAACCGGAAAAGATTATCGGCGACAAAGTAATAAACCTAGAGAATAAGGAGATCGAGATGGTACTCGTTTGTTGGAAGCACCACCGTGGATCTCTGTTGACTTGGGAGACGAAGGCTGAAATGATGGCCAAATACCCTGCTCTATTTGAAAAAACCTGATTCCGTGGGCGTAATCCTTTTAATAGGGGAGGAATTGTAACGAACCTAATATTTAATATAATTGATAATTAATATTTATTGTAAAGGAATACAACTTTCGTATATTAATGAATTTTGTATTATATAAATAAGTGGTTGTGTAAATTATATTAGTTAAGTATTGTTTTATGAAGAAAGGATTTTAAAAGAAATGGAATTAATTGTAAGGACTTAGAAATAAATAGTGTAAATTATAGGGGGCTAAAAGTAAAAAAAAAGAAGGAAAATACATTCTTTCCTTTTTGCTTATTTCATACGACACACACACACACACACACACACATTTATGTGTGTTCTTCATTTCCATCTTCCATTTTCAAAATAGAGAGAAAAGAGAAGAAGAAGAAAGAAAGAAAATTTCGGATTTTGGGAAGAGCTTCTTACGTTTTTGAAGATCCAAAATGGTACCATTACTTTTGTTTATAAATCTTACTCTTTTCTTCTCCCCACCATCTTCATTTGAAGAAGATGAGAATTCAAATGGGTTTTTATGGAGATCTCTTAGAAATGGCTAGATCTTGAAAGAAAATGATGAAATATGTTAGATCCATTATTTAAAAACTATATTATACAAGTTTCTATCTATTTTGATGAGTTTTTATGGAGATCTCTTAGAAATGGCTAGATGTTGAAAGAAATAATGAAATATGTTAGATCCATTATTAAAAAGTATATTATACAAGTTTCTATGTATTTTGATGGGTTTTCATGGAGATATATTAGAAATCTTTAGAACTTGAAAAATAATGATGGAATATGTTAGATCCATCATTTAAAAGTATATTATGCAGGTTTTTATGTATTTTGGGGGGTTTATCTCAAAAACCCAAGTTTGAGTTCATATGAATCCTATGTAATCTAAAAAGATGCAAAATGATGTTTTGGTGGTTAAAATGGGTTTATACATACATACATACATATATATATATATATATATATATATATATATATATATATATATATATATATATATATATATATATATATATATATATGTATATATATGTTGAGAATGATTTTACAACTCTTTATAATAAAAATAGAGAAGTTTTGGTATTTTTGGCTTTAAATCCGTAAGGCAGAAAGTGCAGTTCAACCTTGAAATATTCTGAAAAATTCGCTAAGTACGAATTTCGGATGACCCGAAATTCGGATGGTCTTGGTCTAAATTTCAGATGACCTTGGACTGAAATTGTAATTTTAATTATTTTTATTTTATGGGATCTTTTGTCATAATTGCCTATGACATCAATTTAGGAGAATAATTAGACCAAAATAATTATTGAGGTTTAATACTGAAATTAGTTAAGTCTTACGATTAATGTATCCGGATCAATGTTAAGAAAATTATAAGCAGTGAGACTTATAATAAATTATACTATGAACCTATGTGTAGGGGTTTGACGGGTTAAAGTTCCTTGGAAATTATTACTCCTACTTTGACGACTGTAACTCGGTTTTGAGGCTGAGAGCTTGTTGTGCACCACTGTGAGTTCTAGCATTAATGTATTTATATGCATATCATGAATTGTTTGTTATTGCTTTCGTATCATTCTTGTCATTTACATGCTTTGCCATCACATACATTATTGTTGTCATATTATCATTCGGTTGATAAGTTGTTGATCATTCATTTGACCTCTCCGCTGAGACGGTAAGCCTGAGTGTGGTAACCTAGCGGAATCATAATGGTAAGCCTGTGTGTGGTAACCATTATTGCCTGTAAAACGATAAGCCTGTGGTCTGTGGTAATCGTATGGCATCACTGTAAACTCCATATCGATAAGCATGTGGTCTGTGGTAATCGAGCAGTAGATTGTAAACCCATTGTACGGTAAGCCTGGGTGTGTTAACCGCAATGTGGTAGCTTATTAGCCATTAGTTGGCCTCCTGAGATTGTTAGTTAAATTCATGGCATTGCATGACATCATTCATATATCGCATGGTACTTTAATCTAGAAACTCACTAAACAACTTTGTTGTTTACTCATTAGTTGATATTTCTTTTTAGGAACTGATAAGAGGAAAGGCCCGGCTGGCCCAAACTGATAGACATTGATTGGAGCATTGTTAGGAGCTCCATATTTTGTTGATGATTGGGGTGGGAGTAGCAGACTTCCATTTTGGACTTACGCGAATTAGTTAATGATTATTAATTCGTTTGTAATCGAAATGATGATTTAACATTGTGACCCCAATTACATTACTCCGTGATTTCAGACACTCTGTTGTGTTATATGCAAAGTGTGTGGAATCACATTGAGTATTATTAAAGTATAAAAAGTTTAATTTGACCGTATTTCCGCAAGTACTTTGTATAAATTAATGTATAATGGTATCGAAATACTCGTATTAGTTGTATGGATGTTTTACCAGAAACAAGACAATCTTGCTGGTTACGCACCAAGTAGATTTCCTACATAACATTGATTTGATCTTAGTAAGTAGCATAACTGCATAAGTCTCTTTCTGTTTTTGCATATTATCGTTTTAGTCATTCGTTCCTTCTTGAATCTAACTTGACCTAAACTTGTGCTGGTTTTTTAGATATTAAAACACTGAGGCTGTGTGTGTGATTCACAAGAAGAGACATGCTGATGCAGATTCTGATTCATGCCAATGTATGTGCTCAGCTACCAATGATTTAATTATTGTTCCATGTAATAGATTGAGCTTCTAACTAATAGTTGGCTATCATGTTGTAATGTACTAACTATTGAACTTTTATTTCATCATCTTGCAGTTGTTGGAGAATCATCAGCTAAAGGTATCACAAGTCTAGCAAAGCCTCTATCTAACACAACCATTTTCACCTCGAAAATTGAAGATTTATTCAAATATTCACCTCCAATCACACAATATAATGCATCAGAGAGCCTTACAAGGATGTTAAAATTGACATTATGAGCCTTTTTGAGAAGATATTATGCCTGGATACTTATACTTGGTTATCATATATCAAATCAGATTAAAATAATATATCATAACTGAAAGATGTTGCACTTTTCTTATCAGCAATTGAATATTATTGACTTGATTTTTAATTGTGACATGTAGTGAAATATTTAGATCATATCCCTTTCCATGTTATCGGGGTAATACAAGTGTACAACCATCCCGACCCCAGATACTCTTCAGCAACAACAACTTTCCATGCTAGCTTAACAACAATCTCCATTCATGGCAGATGCAACTAAATTAGGTGGCTTGCCTAATTTTCCATGACATGCTCAACAGGTCTAAACTTACCTAATCAAAACCGGTTAAATGCTAGTAACCAAAGTCCAGGAATGATGATGATGCCAGCTATTGGAAAAGACGATGTAGAAAAATATTTGCAGCAGGTAAAACGTTATGATGTATTTTGTACATTATTTTCCGTCTTATTTTACCTCGCATTTGGATAATTTCTGCCTTGAATTGCTTAAAAACGACACTTAGTTGGTTACTTTTGTATTTTGCAGTTCGGAGGTTGCCAAATTATCATAATAACGAATATTGGAGCAAAAATGTCGAATGTACGGTCTTAGCCGAGATTCCCTGGAGCTGAGTTGACTATTAGAATGCTACCCTGATCGCTTCCACGACGATACATTCACAGTCGCGCTCCTCATCGTGACCGTGATGGGTCCAGCGCGGCGGCGATCGCGTTATGATATAAAAGTCACCAGCGGTCATTTCGAGGAGACACTTATTTTTCACAAATTTTCACATAGTTATAGGTGTGATTACTACGTGTAGTGATAGTTTTTGTTTTTCTAGATTAGATAGATTTTGATTTAGCAAAGCATTCGGATATTGGCGTTGATCCAAGAATTCGGTTGTAGTTTTGTCTACCATTTCATCGTATAGCTCCGTTTTTGGTACAAACTTTACTTTAAATTTCTGTAATGGTTATGTTCAATTTAGATTTCATTTATTTTATTGTTATTAGCATGATTAGTGAGTAGTCTAGTTAAACACTTGCTTGGATTACGTTTTTACATGGATTAGGATTTCTTCATTTCTTTTGGTCTTTATAGCCAAATCCACTAAGATCAAAAATGGCGCCGTTGTCGGGGAACGGCTAGAGATATTGTGAAAGGAAACAAGCTGGTAGATTAACCGATCCTTCTTTTGGAATTCCATCCCTGGGAAGTTTTCTTACTTTTTTTCCCTTTTCTATCTTATTTCATTTCTTTCCACCCTTTCAGTGTTTGTGTATGGTTCATGACTCGGAATATCAATTCGCATGTTATAAGTCCATATACCGAGCCTGAAAGAACCTTTCACAACCGTCTTCGCCATCCTTCTCATCCAATCATTGATATGATTTCTAGCTAACTTGAATCTGTTGACCATCCTGTCCCTCCACTGGCTGAGAAAGGTCACATAGATTTAGTGGTTGACTTACCTTTACTCTCACCTTCTTGTCCATCGTCTGATTCATCTTCTTCCTTACCCCTCCTGATAATTCTTCTGAGCCAATCATGGCCAGCCGTCGCACAATGCTTAAGATGAACTGACCAGTCACCAACGACTAGGAATGTGCCATTGATAATCTCGGGTTTGATGCAGTGAATTTGAACTGAAGTCCAGCCCACTTTAGTTCAAATTAATGCACAGTATTGTGATTAGCATCTAAGGATCCTTATGCACAGTTAATGAAATTCAGGAAAGTGTGTGGCTCATATAAGGTGTATCAAGTTCCTAAGGAGACTATTCTATTGATGTTATTTCCGTACTCACTCACTGGATGCGCTCTTACGTGGTATGATACTCTTCCTTCCAACTCTATTCATACCTGGGATGACATGGAGACTCAGTTTCTATCGATGTTTTGTCCACCCTCTCGCACCACTCAGCTTACAAGTGAGATCTTAGGATTCACGCAGAAGCCTAATGAGTCTTTACGTGATGCGTGGTAAAGGTACAAAGAGTTTATCATGAAGTGCCAAAATCATAATCTAACGCTCAATCACCGAGTAAAAGTCTTTTATGAAGGTGTTCATCCTATGTATCATTCTTTGATTGACTCTGCTTGTCGTGGGTCTGTATACAAAAAGACACATGAGGAGGCTATTCAGATATTAGATGACTTGGTGATGAGTAAAAATCAGACGCTTAGCGGGTCTTTTGGATGGGGATTTTATGATTCAAAGCAAGCTGCTGCCATAGATGCCCTCACAGCAAAGATTGATCTCTTCACGCAGACTAATCAGCCACATTCATCTCCAATTGTTGTACACGCAGTACAGTAAGGGTGTGAGCACTGTGGTGGACCGCATTCCGACTATGAGTGGCAAGTAAAATTTTCTTACCCAAATTAGGAGGAGGTATATTATTCTTCAGGAGATTATAGTGGAGGCATGGCTAGATATGCCCAACCCACTCTGAATATTGCTCGAGCTCAGAACCAACCACCTCCTGATTTCGCTCATCCTCATCCCCCAATTTCAGAGACCTCAATTTAAACCTCACCAAGGGTATAACCAGGGATATCATCTAAGGAAATCTTATTCTTTCTCTCAATTTAATTCTAATCCCAATCAATTTCATAATGCCCAATTCCCTAATCAGAATCATTGGTCTCAGCCTGTGCAACCTGCAAAGTCAAACCTTGAGGAAATGATGATGAAGTTTATGGTTAATCAAGAGGCATTGTCTAGAAATCAGCAGGCTTCCATTCAGGCCCTTGAAACACAACTTGGACAACTAGCACAATCAAGGAATATTAGGAATGCTGGTGAACTTCCTTGCAACACTGAGCCTAATCCAAGAGGTAATCTGAAAGACAAGGGTCCTACTCAAGTCAATGTCATTACTGTGCATGATAATGAGCACAACGAGGATGTTCCTTCTCGTACTTCTCCTCTTCTCCCCCATTGAAAAAGAAACTGGAGGCTTTAATGGATGAGATGCATATGAACGCTTCAGGAAGTACCGCATATGTCCCTCCTCCTTTATACATCCAAGGTAAGGCCGACCTTGGTAGTTTCACTATCCAATGTTCTGTAAAGGGGAGATGTATTCAACAATGCTTTCGCCGATCTAGGTTCTAGCATTAATGTTATTGCTCATAATATTTTCCAACAACTTGATTTGGGTCCTCTGAAGCCTTCTTTGGTAGCCGTGCAGCTAGGTGACAGTTTCTTGAGACAGTCTGTAGGGATTTTGAGAGAGTTAGATTGAAGGTTGATAGATTTGAGTTCGTTGTTGATCTAGTGGTGTTAGACATGGATAGCTCGAGTGAAAATCCCATTATTTTGGGTAGACCCTTTCTTACATCTGCGAGAGCATTGATATATTTCATGTCTATGGAGTTGACCATTAGGGTGAGAGATGAGGAGATTACCTTCCGTATGGCGAAAGCTAATTCGTTTTATCCATTTCTACCTTAGTCACCTCTCCATATCTACTTATGCACCATGTGTTCACTTGGATCCTATGCAGGTTGTTCATGCTACGAATGAGTCTAATGATGATTGAGATTAGCGGGAGATTGCATGCTTGCTTGGAGTAGATTGACAGATGCACATAGATGAAAATTATATTCCAACCGATGTGGATATTTGTGCTCTGTTTGAAGCACAATCACCATGTACTCCTTCTCATATTGATTTCGTTAAGCTTGATGTTATTGAATATGATTATTGTTGTTGTTTTTGATGGACAGGTATATGCAAGCTCAGTAAAGAAGAAAGTGAAATCGAAGAAGCCGAGACAGAGGAAGAAGATAGAGAAGATCACAGAGAGACCAACTTGACGATTCCGAAGTTTGATTTTGATCACGAGGATCCGGTTGGTGAGTACATTGCTTTAGTGGGTGTGAAAGGTTGTCGAGCACGTTTCCCAGGTACGTTTTATCAATGTAAGGACCACATGGAAGAGTCAAGCTAGAGACTCGTCAAAACAAGCGCTTTCAGGAGGCAACCCGTAGATGCTTTCACTTCTATGTTCATCTTTTAGTTTATGTTTAGTTTTATTTGCTTGATGTGATGATTTGTTAGTTTAGCGGTGATTCAACTTTTGATAATTGCATGCTTAAATAAGTAGCCTCACATTGAATATGTATCTTAGGATTGCATGATTGATGTTAGTGGCCTTGATCTATTAGCATGTTTGCTTGTCTTGATTTCTAGCATTGCTGTTTGAGTTTTTGAGTCATAGTTGGTTTACTTTATTTCTAATTTGCATGTGTTACGTTGTTTAATTTCTCTTCATGATTAGATAGAATAATGCCTCGTTATATCGTCTTTGAGTCACTTAACTTTTTGTTTTGGTATTTAAGGTTTTAATTTGCTTAGTTTAAAGTCAGTTAGACATTCAGAAAGTCAAAGCTTAGTTTTCTATAAGTTATGTTATTTTGCATTGAGCTAGTTCATCTCTTCAGTTAAAATGCATGTCATAAGTAACTCTTGAGTTATACATATAGGTATTTCTAGTTTAATGATATGCTTTGAGTTTTTTTTAGCATAATTGCATTTAGCAAACGTCACATGCAATTAATTTTAATTTTAGTCATAATTTTTGTTCGATTGAGCTTAATTTGACTCGATATAAAAGTGTTAATGTCTTGATCATTCTTGAGGTTTGTTTCGAGTGAGTGTGGGGTTTTTAAGTGTATTGGTTTAGCTACATGGTTTAATTTGTGAGATTCGTTCTCCTGGTTTCACTTATTGTAGGACTAATACAACTCATCTGTTCTTATGGTCATTGCGGTCGCGATCATATGATCGCTACCATGCGTGTTTGAGCGGGAAATAAAATAAAAATATATAACTGATCGCGACCGCACTTCAGCGATCGCGACCGCGCTCCCAAAACTATAAAAGGTGATCGAGCGCGACTTTATTTCTTCCCCGCACTCTCTCTTTTCTCTATCGCGATTTCTTTTCTCATCATCGATCGTTATTAATTCTTGTTTCTGTGCTGAGATTTGGCTCAATCACCATACACTCTAATTAGCATTGCATAGTGTATAGCAAACAATAAACTAACCTTGACATTTCATAACTTGCTTTCATGCTTTAAGTATTAATTTTATTTATCTTAATGGCTAAACTTGTCATTTAATGGCTCATATGAATATACTTAACATAAACACATTATAGCTTATGCATATACTTTAACACTTCATAACATATATATAATGTATGCTTTTAATCTTTATATATCTTTACATACTTAATAGTATGTTTTTGCTTCAAGCTTTAGCTAATAATCAATATTTAAACACTATAATCACACATTTAATTAATGTTGATTGAAAGCGTGTTACAAACCCTGTATAAGCTTATAACAAGAAGGCCTTGTATATGAATCAAGGTTAGGTGTTTTATAGCCTTTAAAGCCAATTAAGTTCGGCCAATGGTCACTTAATTGTGTTTAATCTAACATAAATATATTGATGTCCATAAGCACACACATAGCCAAAGTTTCACATATATCAAGCTAATATGTTCATCATATATATATAAAGTTCCATTAAAGTGATTAGAACCATTTTAAGATCAATAATTATGTCGCTGTCCGTTAATTCATAGCACATATTTCACCACTTGAAGTTAAGTTTTATCATATTTTAGTGTTGGTTTTAATGGCTAAACGTGTGTAGGATCATTAGGAAAGGTTTTAGGGATTAACATGAAAGTTTAGGGATCCATATGTTGCTTGAACTTAGCCAAAAAGGTTCATTTACAGCACCAAAATGCCATAAACAGGCTGCTGTCCAAGATCATATGTCTCTTCCAAATTCATGCTAGATGATCATATTTTGACAACAGATTGAGGGTAGAAGTGTATTGAATTCATGGTAAATGTTTAAGAGTTTATATGTAGGTTTATTAAGCATTAAACACAGCTGCAACACCATGTTTTTCCCACAAAAAGGGTTGCCGAGTTTGGACCTGCACAAACAACACAAAAGTGCCCAATTGTGTGTGAATTTAAGAGCCTTGACAGCCCCATTCTTGCTAAGTTTCGAACCATGAACAAACAACACACATTTGCCTAAATTAAAAATGAGTATTGGACTTGTGAACAGCCCCACACAGGCCAAGACTTGGACCTATCACAGCCCACACAAATATGCATAAGTGTTGTGAATTTCGGTACTATACAAACCCACATTTTCAGCCTAAATCTGGTACCATGACTGCTACAAACTACACAAGTGACATGAATATGTGCCTAAGTTAATTATGAGTATCGGACCTTCACACACACCATCACACACAAGGACAACACAGATCCGGGACTTATCACTTGGCCAAGTCCTGTCCTAGTCTCGGACCCTTCAACATAACACACACTGCACTCTTTAAGACTCGTAGACTCACACTTGGCAAGTCCAAGGCCTGCTCCGGTCGGAGAATTAGAGGAGAGATAAGATAACACTCAAAGGCTCATTTAGGAGGCAATTTAATAGCAACGTTATTCCTTTATTTAGAAGAAACAAAGCACACACACTCAGGGACTTAGCTAAAGGGAGAACGCATCACACAGAGACTTAGATGTGGAGGCATACACTATTAAACATAGCAAGGAAAAGGCTAAGGGAGGCTTGCTGACAAGTCTGTGACCTGCAGCCCTTTCTGTGCAGCTTCCAGCAGCCAATTTCCTCATTCAAACATGCAAATTAACACTATATTATGGCTTATATAGGCTTGGTTTTACATTTTCTACAAGGTTCAAACATCAATTTAATGTTTTTGCTAGGATTTTGGTTTGGTTTTTGGCCACCAGGGTCGTACCCATCGCAAGAATTTCTTAGTTGAAATTACCTTGAATTCTCGTAGATTATTGCTTCCTTGACGCTTCCTAACTGCTTTCCTTTATGAAATTGGCTTTAAACTCTTGACTTTGTAGAGAGAAGCAAAGTGAGAAGGAGGGTTGCATGTGTGTTCTTCATTGAGAGGAAAAAAAAGTGCAGGTGATGATAAAAAATGAAATTTGATTTTTTTGGGGAGGAAGCGTATCTTGTTTTGTGGCTTTAATCATATTTACATTTTCTACCCTTAACTTCTATCTTTTCATTCCTTGTTAAGTTTTTAAACCCTTAACTTTTACTCTTTTATAAACTAACAAGTTATAATTCTATAACTTGTATACTCTTTAATTTATACAGATTTGAATTATTATAAATTCACAAGCATGCACAATATCAATTATAAATTACTTAATTGCATTATTTAGCAATTAAGTCCATTAAACCCTCAAAATTACATCAACAAAGGCAAATTGCAAAATAAACACATAATATAGATAGCAAGATGTTACAGTATGAGCCCACCACATATGTTCTAGTGTTTGGATCGTTCTTTCACTCTGACCATTGGTCTGAGAGTGATATGTGTTACTCATGTCCAAGTTTGTACCCAATGCTTACTGTAATGATTTCCAAGGTCTATATGCTAATCCGCTATCCCTATCTGAAATGATTGAGACAGGAACTCCATGTCTGGAGACGACTTCCTTGAGGTACATTTGGGCTAGCTTATTCATCCTATTGGTCTCTTTGATTGGTAGAAATGCGCGGATTTTGTTAGGCGGTCGATTATTACCCAATTGGTATCGTACCCACTTGATGTCTTCGGGAGTTTTGTTATGAAGTCCATGGTTATCCGTTCCTACTTCCATTGGGGAATCTCTGGTTGCTGCAATAACCCAGATGGTTTCTTATGTTTTGTCTTAACTTTGGAGCATGTATGGAATTTGCTGACATATGTGGCAATGTCAGCCTTCATGTTAGACCACCAGTACAGCTCCTTGACGTCATGATACATTTTATCAGATCCGGGATGAAACGACATATCTTGATTTGTGTCTGTCATTCATAACCGGCTTTCTTACTCCACCAAAACTGGGTAACCAGTCTCTATTCATGAAGTATCGATTTCCATTAGCCCTTATCCCCAAACTATTTATCCATTCCTTGTAGTGCTTCATTTTTTTCATATTTTTCTCCTTAACAGCCTCTACTTGTGCATCACGAATTAAGGAAGGAATGTTTAGTTGAATGGTCATAACTAGGGCTCGTAGTTTTACCGACTTATCTCGTCCCTTTCGGCTCAGAGCGTTGGCAACCACATTAGCTTTCCCCGGGTCATACCGAATCCCACAGTCGTAATCACCTAATAGCTCCATCCAACGTCACTGCCTCATATTCGACTCTTTCTGGTTTAAGATGTGTTAGAGGCTCTTATGGTCCATGAATATAGTTCACTTCGTATCGTACAACTAATATCTCCAAGTCTTAAGGGCAAAGAAAACTGCTCCCAGCTCTGAATCATGCGTTGTGTAATTCACCTCGCTAACCTTAAGTTGTCGTGAAGCATAAGCTATGACCTTATTTTTCTACATCAACACACATCCCAACCCATTGGGTGAAGCGTCATAGTAGCTACAAAATTCTCGCTTCCCTCGGGTAAGGACAAAATAGGCGCGTTGCACAGTTTGTGCTTTAATAGCTGAAATGTTGTCTTCTGATCCTCGCCCCAATCATACTTAATGTCTTTTTGGGTCAATTCTGTTAAAGATCTAGCGATCTTTGAGAAATTTTTCATAAATCACCTATAAAAAGCGGCAAGTCTTATGGACTGACGTATGTCTACGGGGGTTCTAGGAGTTGACCAATTCTTGATGGCCTCGATCCTTGCAGGGTCGACTTGGATTCCTTTACTATTGATCACGTGACCGAGGAATTTCAAATCTCTTAGCCAAAAGTGACACTTAGAAAGCTTTACATACATTTGTTCTTTCTCCAACAACTCCAGAATCAGTCTTAAATGTCGCTTGTGCTCCTTCTTGTTTCGTGAGTAGATTAAGATATCATTCATGAAGACAATCACGAATTCTCTAAATAAGGTTTGCACACCCAATTTATGAGGTCCATGAATACTGCTAGGGCATTGATTAATCCAAACGACATTACTTGGAATTTATGATGACCGTAACGGGATCTGAAGGTTATCTTCGGTATATCTTCCTTGCGAACTCTAACCTGATGGTAACCAGACCTCAGGTCGATCTTCGAATAGAGGCTTGATCCTTGGAGTTTGTCAAACAAGTCATCGATCCTTGGGAGTGGGTACCAGTTCTTTTTAGTTTTTTTAGCTCCCGTTAATCAATGCACATTCTGAAGGTTCCATCCTTCTTCTTTACGAACAAAAGGAGCTCCCCAAAGTGAGGAACTCGGTTTGATAAACCATTTATCTAAGAGCTCCTGCAGCTGGTTGGACAACTTCTACATTACTGATGGGGCTAATCGGTATGGTGCTCGAGCCACTAGTGCAGCACCTGACACAAGGTCGATTTGGAATTCGGCTTTCCTCGATGGTGGGAGTCCAGGTGAGTGTTTTGGAAAAGAAACTTTTGGGTAATCACAAATAATAGAAATATCTTCAAGCCGCTTCTCCTTCGGCTCCTTCTCTATCAGGTGGACTAGAATTACCTAACAACACTGCAGGATCCTAATGCTGGAGATGATGCTTACTTTGGTGTTTCTTGCTTCACCTTGGACAGTAAGGACCTTCTTATTGGCTAAGGGCATGTGAACCGTCTTCTTGTCGCACACTATTTCCCCATGGTTTTTTCGATAGTCATTCCATGCTTATGACCATGTCAAAACTCCCCAGTTTGACGGGCATCAAGTCTATTTCAAAGAGTCGATCTACTAAATCTAATGAGTTATCTGTTTTAAGCGTCTTACTGTCATCAACCTCAATAGCATAAGTGGCACTTAATGGTGTAAGAATGACATTTATCTGCTTACTATACTTAGTGGATATAAAGCTCCTATCGACACCTGTATCAAATAGTATAAATGCATAAGTGGTATCTAATAGAGTAAGAGGATAAGTCTATGGGTTTGAAATTTCATACGCTGATAGTCATACTACATATCCACATGCACAAAGTTATAGTTAAAACTAAATTTCTCCATTAAAAGTGCTTGATACCTAATCTTTATACATGAAATGGTTGGGAATTTTCTGAAACATTTTCAAGGCTTACATACCTAAAGATACATCAAATAGTAAATCCTAGGGAAATACAATAGGATGGTAGAGGGGCACTAAGTATGAGATACCTCCGGGGTTTCCGCGTACTCCAAAGCGTTAAGTCATTGGGTTAGCTCTGCATTGCAGGCTTCGCGCTCTGCTAAGCGCTGTCACAATTCATCGATTCCGTCTTATTGTATCGCCTAGGTATTCTGGTTGGCCCAATGTATGTTGATGTTTTGCATTGCCTCCTGCTTAATCCTTGCAGAGATCTCACCGACCTCCGGGTGGATTTGTCAAAATTGGAGGTCATGTTTGGCGGCCCTCGCCACCAATAGAGGCATCGTATGTTGGATAGGTTCCTGGGTAAGTGTCGACACTTGAGAAAAAGATGGTGGTCCGACTTGAAACTTGGGATCCCTTCCTCGTTTATCCACTCTTAGAGAGTGTGAGACATCCACCCCCTGTGTCTTACGTTCGCCCGTCGCTGTTGCAGCGGGCTTGGCTGATGAGCAGGTACCGAGATAAACTCTTATTGTGCCAGTCACACCCCTATTCCTGGGGGTGAACTTCCTCAATGTTCTATTGGGATGGCTTCTGAATAGTGTGTAGGATGGAACACGTGGTGGTGATGGTGGAGCAATTTGTGCTGCAGGGTCACAGTTGCCCTCCTCGTGTTTTGACGGGTCCTCTTCCTCGTCATTTCTTGGGTCTGGGTGGGTCTCTGATCCAAAGTACATCTTAGTGTCACCTTGGAATTTCTTGTTCCATGGGTGAGTATTGATTGGGGTATAATTATATATGTTTTCAAAGCATAAAAGAGTTGTTTTTAATAAGAAAATGTCGTAGAATGTGCTACTATTGATTAAATTCAGTGCTTGTGCAGGTAAATAAATTTTAGTCTAAATTGGCAAAAATTGAGAAAAATCAGAAAAATTTTTAGAGAGCCAAGCGCAGAGGGGGGCGCAGCCCTGCTCCCCGACTACGTACTCAACAGAAAGATTTAAGCTGCCAAAAGACGAGTTTTAGAACCAGGCGCAGGCTTGCGCCCAACCCATTAAACTAAGTTTGCAGCCGTTATTAGGGTTTCCAGCACTTCTCTATAAATACAAAGTCAGAGAAAGAAAAAAACGTGGTGTTTTTTAGAGAGAAAAGGCTTGGAGAGGTCCCGTTTGAGCGAATACGAGTACGAAGCAAGCACGAGTCAAGCGACGACATTGCTACGAATATGAACACACAACTCTTGAGCTATGAATTAACCATGTCCGGCTAAACTCACGATAATCATTCTCGGAGGAAACATGACGCTAAGTGTTTTAGTTTATGAACGATTTATTTTGTTTGCATGTTTTACGATTTATGTTTTTGTTGTGAACAATTGATTGTTATTTATTTTGTTACGCTTCGCAAGATAGTTCGTTTGCATTTTATTATTCGTGCCGAGTTATTTATTTAATTAAGACGAGTAATAAAAGTAACACGCGCTATGCCCAAGATCACGTAACGGTTTTATAACAATTATAAATAAAAGATTATGTCTATGTATTCTTTATATCGTTTTATAAATTAAACACGAAGTTTGATGTGGAATCCGGGAATGATTATATTCGTTAAAGTATTTAATTAAATAATCACTCTAGTCTCTTTCTTTAATCGCACAAGTAATTAAGTTTATAAAAGCAACAATAATCCTTTTTCAATCAACCATTTTATTCAAAGTAACTAAAATTACAACGCTAGTCGCTCGAATACGTCAAATTAACCTCTCGCTCTCTGTGGATACGATCCCTACTTACCCTAGCTTCTAAGGTAATTAGTGGTTATTTTTGGCGAGGTAACGACACTCGTATCAAATTTTGGCGCCGTTGCCGGGGAGCGGTAGCGCTTAAATTAACGTATTTTGGTAATTAGCTTTAGTATAGTTAATTAGCTTCTTTAGATTAATTTAGTTTATTTCAAGTTATTTGCTTGTTTGCTTTAAGTGGCTTATCAAGTTTTTAAATTGTTTATTTGCTATTATTCTAGTTATTTAGCTTTAGCTTTATTTATTGCCTTAGTATTATTAAGAAAAAGGGAATCGTGGCTCAACCATCGATTATCACCAAAAGGAAAGCCTCGGGTTCTTCATCTAGTCCTCATAGGTTTATGCACACACGTTATTCTGGAAGAATTTCACCCTTGAAATTTTATCCAGAAATAGAAAAAACGGATAGATCTAATAGGCGAGCCACAACTAAAGCAAATGAAAACAAAAACATTGCTCTTGAGGTAGACGTTCAAGAAGAAGTAGTTAGTTCGGAAGACAAGAAGGTTTACAACATCCTTGACGAAGTCCAACAATACTAAAGACCAATGGGAGACCGTAGAACTATAGAATCCCACTATAGGCCGGGTGATATCCCTGATCCATCACCCGTTCTCTGTCCAGTCTTAGAGAATGAACCTGAAATTAGGCCCCAGCTATTTAGCATCTTACCGGTTTTTCGCGGAGCACCAAGCGAAGAACCATACGAGCATTTAGCTGAATTTACTTCCATCTGTAAGGCCAATAACGTTAGGGGAATCACGGTAGACGCACTCAAACATAGACTATTTCATTTCTCCCTGAAGGAAAGAGCGAAAAACTGGTTTGTGTCACTTCCCACTGATAGCATAACTAACTGGGATGAAATGAAAAAGGAATTTTTAACTGAATACTACCCAATTAGCAAAACTACAGAAAAACGTGAAGAAATAATTGGATTTAAACAGAAAATTGGAGAACAATTTCACGAAGCATGCAATAGGTTAAATGAATTATTAAGAACATGCCCTCAGCATGAGATTCCTAAATGGATGCTAATCAAAACCTTCTTCGATGGGGTTAGTCAGGAAAGTAGGAATATGATCACCGCCGCTTCAGGCTGAACCTTTTTAGCGAAAGAGGATGACGAAGCTTGGGAGTTATTAACCCAGTTGAGCAAAGGCTTAAAAGTCCAAGCAGGTTCAGAGAGTAGTGTTGGTGTCCAAGTAATGGACATAGACAATGCATGGAAAAAAGAAGTTAAATCTGATATCTCTGAACAGAGCAAAAAGATGGACCTGTTGATGAAAGGAATGGAAAAGGCTACAGTTGCACAGGTATGCTGTGTCACATGTGGAGACCCTTCTCATCAATCCGAGAATTGCCCACATACCTTCGCCCACGAGGAGTATGTGAATGAAGCTTTTGGCTATCGGAAACGAAGAGAACGGGAGAACCCATACTAGGAAACCTACAATCCGGGATGGAGAAAACACCCGAACTTTAGTTGGAGGGACAATCAAGACATTGATGCTCCCACGAAGCCAAGATATGAGCAACCTCGTCAACAAAACCGGGAATTCCAATATGGCTCAACCTCAGCTACGAAGGATGATCGATATTATAAACGTCAAGACCATAAAGAAGAGCATGAGTCACGACCAGTGTCGGGGAATTCGAGTTTTCCGTATTCATGGAATTCATGAAACAACAAACCATGGTTCAAGCGAAAACCATGGAGATGCTTGGAAGACAAATGGGACAAATTATAGAGTCCCTAACTAAACGAGAATAAGGGAAGCTTCCAAGTAACACCACGGTTAACCCATCGCATCACCATGGTAAGGAGAAGGAATATGAAGTAAATGAAGTGAATGAAGTAGCCAAAGTCACTACCCTTAGGGGTGGAAAGAAATTAGACAATAAGATAGAAATGCCTAAGGAAAGTGAGACAGACGATGAGGTAGAAATTGTCTATGAAGTGGAGCCACCTAAATTGGAGTCAAAGGTAGAAACAAAAATTATGAAAGTAAGTGTTAAGGATTTAGAAGCCAAGAAACCAGTCGAGATTAAAGTTGGGGAAGGCGGTTCGAACACTGAAATTGCTCCTTACCTAGCGGCCTTAGAAAACACGACGTCATTTCCTTATGGTAAGAAAGGACCAAAAAATGAAGAGTTATGGGACATTTTTAATCAAGTTAAAATTAATATTCCCTTAATTAAAGCTATACAACAAGTCACTTCTTATGCTAAATTTCTAAAAGATCTCTGTACTCAGAAACGTAAATTCAAAATATCTCTTCCAAAACAAATCAACCTCACTGAACAAGTCATTGCAGTTATCACTAGCTCATTGCCGCATAAACTAAAAGACCCAGGATCACCCTTGATCCCGGTGACTATTGGGGATGTTCAGATCAAAAAGGCACTTCTAGACTTAGGGGCAACTATTAATATCCTACCAGGTAACTTATTTGACCAACACGATCTAGGCACCTTACAGACAACAGATGTCATCTTACAATTAGCGGATAGGTCCACCAAAGTTCCACGGGGGATGTTATCTGATGTAATTGTTAAGGTCGAAGATTTCTATTATCCAGTAGATTTCTTAGTGTTGGACTCGGACAGTACTTATAAAGAAAGCCAACCGACAATCATCTTAGGACGTCCCTTCTTAGCTACAATCAATGCTAAGATCAATTGCAGGACAGGTGCCTTAGACATAGATTTCGAAAATCGCAAACTCCGACTCAATGTCTTTAATAATGTACCCAATGCACCATTGGATACAGAGTGCTACATGATCGACTTAGTTGATGATTTAATACAACAAGAATTATCGATAATAACATATAAAGATCTAGTGGAACTGCACCTATATTACAATGACCATAAGTTAGATGATATGCCTGAAGGAAAGGACTTCGAACTTGAACATGTTCAGTCAGTGTACTCTACTCAACCACCATGGACACATAAGATAGAGAAACTTCCTACCAATCTATCACCATCAGTAAAACCATCTCTGGAGCAACCACCTAAATTAGAGTTGAAACCACTTCCATCTCATCTCAAATATGCTTTCCTTTATCCTGAGAGCACATTGCCTGTAATTATTGCAACAGATCTTAGTGCTATACAAGAAAAGGCTTTATTAGAAGTTCTATCGAGATATAAGGAAGCGGTAGGTTGGACTACAGTAGACCTTAAGGGGATTAACCCAACAGTGTGCATGCATAGGATTATCACTGATCCAACAGCTAAGTCGAGCAGAGATGCTCAGCGAAGGCTAAATCCCAACCTTAGAGAAGTGGTGAAGAAAGAAGTATTGAAATGGCTAGATGCTGGAATTATATATCCTATATCAGATAGCCAATGGGTTAGTCCCACACAAACGGTTCCCAAGAAATCCGGAATCACTGTTGTCGATACTCTAGAAGGAGAAAAGGATGCAACTCGCCCTGTAACGGGGTGGAGATTATGTATCGAATACAGAAATTGAATGCCGCAACCTCTAAAGATCATTTCCCTTTGCCATTCATTGACCAAATAGTAGAGAAATTAGCATGACAAAAATTCTATTGCTTCTTAGATGGCTATTCGAGGTATAATCAAATCCCGATACACCCAGAAGACCAAGACAAAACGACCTTTACATGTCCGTATGGCACATTCGCCTACCGAAGAATGCCATTTGGATTATGTAACGCTCCGGCCACATTCCAGCGATGCATGATGCTATATTTTCAGACATGGTTGGAGGGTCTCTTGAAATCTTCATGGATGACTTTTCTATATTTGATAAGTCGTTTCAAGGGTGTCTCTCTCATTTAGAAAAAGTTCTCAAGCGGTGTACCAAAACCAATTTGGTATTAAGCTGGGAAAAGAGTCATTTCATGGTCCGAGAGGGAGTAGTTTTAGGACACATAGTGTCTGAAAGAGGAATGGAGGTTAATCGAGCTAAAATTCAACTGATTTCATCCTTACCACCACCTACTAATATCAAAGGAATTCGTTCTTAGGACATGCAGGATTCTATCGAAGGTTTATAAAAGACTTTAGTGCCATAACTAAACCCTTATGTAACCTTTGATAAGGGATGTATAGAGGCGTTTGACACATTAGAAGCTAAGCTCACGGAGGCACCGATACTGCAATCACCCGATTGGTGTCAGCCCTTCGAGATCATGTGCGACGCAAGTGATCACGAAGTAGGTGCCTTCCTTGGCCAAAGAGTGGACAAAAAGCCTGTGGTAATATACTATGCAAGTAAAACATTCTCTGAAGCTCAAATAAATTATACAACAACTGAAAAAGAATTACTTGCAGTAGTCTATGCACTAGATAAGTTTCGATCCTATGTCTGGGGAACTAAGGTAATTGTGTATTCCGATCACAGTGCCCTACGACACCTCCTGGCTAAGAAAGACGCTAAACCACGGCTAATCCGGTGGATATTGCTATTACAAGAGTTTGATTTAGAAATTCGAGATAAAAAGGGCTCTGAAAATGTAGTAGCAGATCATCTATCAAGATTGCCAGCAATCACCACCGATATGCTGGATTCCATTCGGGATAACTTCCCAGATGAACAATTACTGTTCATCGCAAAAGTGCCATGGTTTGCTAATTTAGTGAACTACTTTGTCACAGGGAAAATCCCAGGCCACTGGTAGTCACATCAAAGAAATTATTTCTTCTCCCAAACTAAACAATACATTTGGGAGGAGCCGAATTTATTCAAAATAGGAGTAGATCAAATTATTCGATGATGTGTGCCAGACAATGAGCATTACAACATCCTAAATCATTGCCATTCATACGCATGCGAAGGTCACTTCAGTGCCAAAAAGACAGGCCATCGAATCTTACAATGTGGATTCTTTTCGCCGACTATCTTTAAGGATTCCTATGAGTTTGTTAAATCCTGCTTACTATGCTAACAAATAGGAGGAACTTCAAAATGAGACCAAATGCCTATGACACCAACTCTTATAGTAGAGATTTTCGATGTGTGGGGCATAGACTTCATGGGCCCCATCCCTAAGTCACATGGTTTCGAATATATCTTAGTGACAATAGATTACGTCTCTAAGTGGGTAGAAGCTGAGGCCACAAGAACTAATGACCATAAGGTAGTCTGCCAATTTGTTAAACGGAATATATTTTCTCGTCATAGAATTCCTAGAGCCATAATTAGTAATGGGGGTTCCAATTTTAAGAATATGTACTTCAGCAAACTACTTAAACATTATGGAGTAACTCACAAGATCGCAACCCCAAACGAGTGGACAGGTAGAAGTGTCCAATAGGGAAACTAAGCGCATATTAGAGGAAACAGTGCGACCTGATCGTAAAGATTGGTCAACACGACTAGACAATGAACTTTGGGCATATCACACTGCTTTCAAAACTCCTATTGGCATGTCCCCCTATAAGTTAGTGTATGGGAAACTATGTCATATTCCGGTTGAACTAGAACAACGAGCTTTATGGGAAATTAAAAATACAAATCTCAATTATACAGATGCCGGTTTTAACCGAAAACACCAATTAAATGAATTAGAAGAAATACGTAGGGAAGCTTATGAAAGTGCTAAAATATACAAAGAGAAAACAAAAGCTTTCGATGATCGATTAATTAAACGAAAGGTGTTTAACAAAGGTGACAAAGTTTGGTTATTCAACGCACACCTGTGGCTCTTCCCAGGCAAATTAAAAAGTAAGTGGTCAGGCCCATACACAGTAACTAACGTCTATCCCCACGGTGCAGTTGAAATAGTAGATCAGAAAGGTGGTGTGCCGTTTTAGGTAAATGGACATCGGTTAAAATTACTTGTACAATGGGCTGATAACGAAACTATATCCTCTGAGACAATGGTCTTAGAAGATATTGCTTAAGTAGTAGAATGCCAAAATGTCCGGCTGAAGACATTAAACAAAGCGCTTTCTGGAAGGCAATCCAGTGAACTTTGTGGGTGTGTTCCAAAGAAACCCACACGAGACTATAACTCGTCCACTAAGGCTACTGAGGGGTTGAAAGGCTTGTTGCACATGCTAAGTGCAATCATTTTTCACTACGAAAGTGTGCTTTAATTTCATTTATTCAGTTAGACTTTTTTATTGTTAGTAATTATTAAATCGTCCTTTAAACCACTTAGCTGCATGAAAGTTTTATCCAGCTACAAAATATCACACATAACTTCCAATTAAGTTGGGGAAAGATTGTACATTATTTGGATACTTCCAAAGACGGAGAATCACGAAAAAAGACGGCCAAATTCGGAGACGGAATCTGAGTTTCGTACATAAAATCATTAGCATCAAGGGGACCAAACACCATAAAGAAGCACACACAAAAAATCATCTGGCAGCCAGAGCAGCGCACCGGCCAGCGCACGCCTGCGCCCCGCCCTGCGCCCCAGGCGTACCGATCAGCGTAGGGGTGCGCCTACGCCTGCGCCCCGATGAACACTAGCGAACTTTTAGCCCCTTTTCACATCATTTCACTCATTTCTCTCCCAAAAACTCACGAAATTTAGGCTACGTTTTGCTTGTGGATTGTTCAAAATCAGAATCATTCCTTCCATTCTCTTCTCTCCTTGTGTACATCTCCCCAATGTAAGTTGCTTTTTCTCCTAATCTTCTTCTTTCAAGTCGAGAAATGCTAGCAAGTTCATAGAAATACATTCTGCCCTAATTTCAATTTTGCACTTGTTAAGAAACGTTTAGGTCAACAATTAGAGTGCTATGCTATTATATGAGTGAAATCTCCTAGAATATAGGTAGTCATGATATGCATTTCCATTATGATAAGTGAGACTTTGGGAATTTCCTCACTATGACATGTTCATAACTTCCAGATTATTTGTGTTGCCATGCCCTAGGTTTCACACAAATCTTGTTAGAGTTATTATGCATAATTTGGTAGCATAAATCGCATGGTTCGCACTTGTAAGCGCTCATTCTTCTAAGATATTCAAAAAAGTTAATGCTATTTACGTTAAGTTTCATTCTCCCATATAGAGAACTTGCCATGCTACGTACTTTCACCATCCATGCATCATGCATATGAGACAAAAAGCCGAGTCCATGGTAGGATACCTCTCATTCTAGCATTGCTAAATGTCTAAGTTAGTCATCCAAGGCATTATTCGAGATATGGCATTTATCTCATGATAATCTCATCGGATTCACCGGAGTCCACCGAGATTTGCATACATGCGGTACTACTTGTGCATTGTTTTGTTCTAAACCAATTCTTGCTATTTTCTATATATATAGATGGCACATCAATTCACGGGCAACTCTCGTCGCCGAATTACGCGTACGCCCCGCGTAAGGGTGCATATGCCGATTCCCATCAATATCGAATACCCATCACCTCCTCGGTCGTCTCCCATTTCGGAACCGCCAACTCACTTCTATATAGAAAAAACGCTTAAGGAAACGGACTTCAAAAACTTTGGAATTATTGAGAGTTTTGATCGCATAGGATGGTCGGGTGCATTACGGTTGGAAACACCCAATGTTCATGACTTTGAAATCCGTAAATCCGAGGGACAATCAATGGAAAAGAAGTAGTGGTTTCAAGAACCGATCTCTGTGACAATTTCAATTTTGACACCGACATCCCTACAACCCGTGAATTTTGGACGGAACGTGATTTATCTAGTGGCGTATTAAGGCACTCAGAAGGTTGGGCGAGGAAGCTTTCCGACGTTTTTAACCTCACAATCGAGCAAGCTAGGGTATACACAAAGTACTATCAGGGTGATTTGAGGCCGTGCGCCAAAATGTTGTGGAAGATAATTGTGTTCAATATTTAACCACGATCATAAAATACAACTTCTGTCCGCACTCGAGAGGTTATGCTTATCCACACTCTTCTAACCGGAAAACCCACTATTTCACTGGCATACATCATTATGCAAACCATTTGGGAGGCCACTTTAACGAGGACCCCAATCGAAATCCCCTATGCAGGTATGCTCAGCGAGTTGTTTATCAATATGCGAATTATTTCGGAGGGTTCGAGTCCACGTCTCTTGGGGCCCAATGATGCTTTGTTTACTCGACATACGATGGCCGGTTTAGTTGTTGAACAAGTCTCAGATACTTTCTTAATCCGCGACCCTGCACATGGCACATTTTCGATAATACCATCTGCGAGGTCGTTTTACATCTATGAAAAAGACACCGGCAAGGGAAAGGCTCGCCTCGTGGAAGACAGGACTGAAGTGGGAGGACCGTCAACTCAACAGCCTTCAGATAACGCGGTTTTGGAAGTTAGGCTACAAGATATAAAGGACGTAGCGGAGGGGCTTCTGGCCGTAAAGAAGGCGGTACTCATGGAGGTGGAGAAGCTTAAGCAAGACTTTAATGTTCATGGAATTTCGGTGGGAGCTCACTCCCGTTGGCTCTCTATTCTCCACTCTCGGGTGGACGAGCTAGAACGGGATGTCGGCCGCCGAAGCTCCCAAGCAAACTCCGCCCGCACCTACCACATGACCTCTCCGGACGAATTCTAAACTCATCACTCACGACTTTACCTCTAACAAACAATTTCACATCATGTGTCGAAACAATTTACTTTTGGTTACGTAATTAGCCTTGAGCCTAAGCCAATGTTAGCCCGGTGTTCGTGTTGGCACCAACATTTGTAGCAACAATTTAACTCTCATGCATCTTAATCCCAAAAGAGAGTTGCTTGCTTTAATTGTGTTTTCAATATGCAATGGTTCCGTTTTTACCTTGATTTAGTGTCGGGGACGACACTTTCTTTTAAGTTGGGGGAGGGGGAAACACAATTATGTGTTAGTACGTCACGGAATACGCTTACCAAATATAATTTTAGAGTGCAAAATCATAATTTTCCGAGCCAAGCATGCATCCAAACAAACTGAAAAAACAAAAGATTTTCAAACCGAGCAGGCCCACAAGCGCAGCCGCCGGCGCAGGCCTGCGCCCGGGGGTGCGCCTGCCCGAAACCTCTCCTAAATAAATAAGAAAATTTTGCAAAAAAAAACCCTACAAGAGTACCCTTGCGCCTCCATTACAGTTCCATCTTCTTTTCAACCGATTTCTACCCAAAATCTCCATTTTTCTCAAGATAATCCTTGGAAGAAAGCTAGAATTCCATTATAAGCAACATTGGGCAAGGAACTTGAGTTTTCAACTAAAGTTGGGGAAGAAAGAGCCGAGTTAGGATCCCATACATTTCTAAGCTAGAACAAAGTTCTTCATCATTCTCACCAAACAAGGTATGAGTTCTTTGAAATTTTAATGAAAAGAATGAAGGTTAGCTTTAATGGAGTTTTTGGATCAATTTTGACTTTTTGGTTGACTTTTTGTATGAACAATTAAGTGAGATTTAGCCATTGATTATATGTTGAAAAGTACATTACAAGGTAAAATCATGGTCGAAATTGAAAAGTCATGCTAATCAAGTCACGTAAAAGTTTGTTGCTATTCTATGCATTTTTGCTTAAAAGATCAAAATGATGATATGCTTAGCTTGAATAATCTGTAAAAAGATATACATATATATGTTACATATGAAATTGCTAATGCATGGAGTACAACTTGTATTCTCTTTCACTTAAAACTAGAATGATATGAAATAGTGCTATAATTATATTCTTAAGTGGTCGTAATTGCAGATGTCACGACGAACCAGGCAACGAGTTGGAGAGGGTTCCACTTCATCTACCCGACCGAGGGTAGAATGGACCCTAGATTTCTACCTATCGCAACATCCGTCCAACATCCGACAGCCAACAGTTCATGACCAAGAAATTCTCAGGTAAGGTTCAAGTCGAAAAAAGGGTAAAGAAAGACGAATTTGAGAACTATGGGGTGGTTCGGTGTTTTGATCGATTAGGATTGGAAGCCGCTTCGAATTTAGGAGGAGAGCATATCTACTATGAGGAGGTCGTGGAATGGATGTCCACATTGAGAAGGGAAGAAGGTCGATTTATGGGAGATTTTACACTGATAGGCCGTGTTAATTGACACGAGTTCCCGATGACAGCACGAGCCATAAGGGACATTTTCGAAGTCAACATCGGGGTACGAATGGATGAAGCACGAGTCTTCAACTATGAGTACAAGACAGATGCACAGCAAGCGTTCACGGATCGAACATGGGAAGGGGAGTGGACGACGCAATAGGCGGAAATTTTAAAGATTGACTATAATGCCGCTGCAAGATATACGACTTATGCTAGGCGTGATCTGAGCCCGATGACGAAGGTATTACACAAAATAGTCACCAACAATGGGCTTCCAAAAGACTGTGACTTGACAAAGATTAGACACAAGGAAGTGACGATTTTATATGCACTGATGACGGGAGAGCCAAGTCTCTCATTTGCGTGGATTGTAATGAACGACCTCTGGTCGATGTACGATACAAGAGAGAGAAAATCATTCCTCATGGATGGATAATATCAGATTTTTGAGAGCGCAAGCTGCTATATCACCCATCTCTGTTCCAAGAGCAGTTTCAAGCGCCGTTATCACCGCCGCCATGATCCAGAGCATCACCTTGCGCCAAACAGACCAAGGGTTTGAAATCTTTGATTCGGACACGGGAAAAACACATAGGGAGCCATATGGCATTGAGGAAGACGAAGCATACCACCAGCATCAAGCCGAACGGTTACACGCAGCTGGGGGAGGCAACGATATGACCCAAGTTATTGCCGACTGGACACAATGAATTTGCGTTTAGGGAGCTTTCAGGAGGATGTGGTCGGACGCATGGACAAGTTCCAACAAGAGCTGGAAACTCAGACGAGCCGTATCGATGAAATCTACACGGGTGTGGGAGCTACGACATTTCAAAAAGCCTTCTATAATCAGCAGCAATGGGCGTATACAGATGCAGTGAGAGATCACATGAATTATAATGCCGGCTTACCACATCAGCAGTACGAGGACTACCGGTGGCAGAACTTTAAGAGGCTGAACATTGAGGAGCGAACACCTCAATATTTTCCCGCCAATGGCCGAATCCCGACGACTACCCAAGGGGACAGCGTGGTGCACCCAGCAAACACGTACCCACCGGCACCATTGATTCAAGAAGACCGAAACCCCTTCAGTGAATTCTTTGCGGGACTATTTGGACCAATGCCTCCGCAATAGTCAGGTTCTCCGGTTCCCCTTCTTGAGTTAGTTTATTTATAGCTTTGTGTATCATTTCCATTATCAAATAAGTGTGTTTCTTTTTTAGGATTATCTAAGTGAGAATCAAGTCAGTAGATAATTCGATTAAAATCCCCTATAATCCCTTGTTGTTGAGCTTGCGACTTAAACATGATGATGTTAGTTAGGTCGGTGTCAAGCAGTGAGATATAATTAAATGAGTTTAAATAGAACACAAAGAGTCATAAATGCTTGATTTCAAATATGTGAACTGAATTGAAGGTAGGATATAATGTGTCGTAACGAGAGATAAATAACAAAAATTTCCAATAGCCGCTATTAATTCATGCAATAAGGGGGAGGAAGCGAACATGAATATAAGCCTCAATTCAAGTGTGGCCTAGTTGATTCAGGAAATTAAGTCTAAATGGTACCATCATGCCTAGCCCCCTAAGGTCAACTGGTCTGGGAGCTGCTGACCCAAATCCTGCCACACAGATCATCTAGAAAGCCACGTTAAACTTGAACGAAAAATAGAGACATTGCATGGAAAAGAGTAGAACGAAAAGCAAAGAAAGATTAGTAGCTAAAAGTCATGTATCGAGGAATAAAATGGTCCAGTGACCCGCGTGAATTCAATTCCGTAACCTTGAGCTAAAAGGATAATGGTGGTGAGGGATTTTTGAACAACTATCCAAGAAACGTCACGATATATTTGAAAATAATATAGTTTGTGTCTTTGACAATTAATGTGTTCATAAAGGCTAGTGTTTCTTTAAAAAAGTTTGTTGTATCTTTCACGCTTGATAAACCCGATGTTTAAAAGTCTGATTTTCGTTGCTTGCTCGGGACTACCAATGATTAAGTTGGGGAAGTTTGATCCGGTTATAATTATATATGTTTTCAAAGCGTAAAAGAGTTGTTTTTAATAAGAAAAATTTCATAGAATGTGCTACTATTGATTAAATTCAGTACTTGTGCAGGTAAATAAATTTCAGTCAAAATTGGCAAAAATTGAGAAAAATCAGAAAACTTTTTAGAGAGGCAAGCGCAGAGGGGGGCGCAACGCTGCTCCCCGACCACGTACTCAACAGAAAGATTTAAGCTGCCAAAAGACGAGTTTTAGAACCAGGCGCAGGGGGAGGGGGCACAGGCCTGCGCCTACGGCTGCGCCCAACCCATTAAATTAAGTTTGCAGCCGTTTTTAGGGTTTCCAGCACTTCTTTATAAATACAAAGTCAGAGAAAGAAAAAAACGTCACGTTTTTTAGAGATAAAAGGCTTGGAGAGGTCCCGTTTTAGCGAATACGAGTACGAAGCAAGCACGAGTCAAGCTACGACATTGCTACGAAAATGAATACACAACTCTTGAGCTTTGAATCAACCATGTCTGGCTAAACTCATGATAATCATTCTCGGAGGAAACATCACGTAAGTTATTTAGTTTATGAACGATTTATTTTGTTTGCGTGTCTTATGGTTTATTTTTTGGTTGTGAACAATTGATTATTTATTTTGTTGCGCTTCGCAAGATAGTTCGTTGATAATTTATTATTCATGCCGAGTTATTTATTTAATTAAGACGAGTAATCAAAGTAACACGCGCTATGCCCAAGATCACGTAACGGTTTTTTATAAAAATTATAAAGAAAAGATTATGTTTATGTAATCTTTATATCGTTTTATAGATTAAACACGAAGTTTGATGTGGAATCCGGGAATGGTTATAGTCATTAAAGTATTTAATCAAATAATCACTCAAGTCTCTTTCTGCAATCGCACAAGTAATTAAGTTTATAAAAGCAACAATAATCCTTTTTCAATCAACCATTTTATTCGAAGTAACTAAAATTACAACGCTAGTCGCTCAGATACGTGAAATTAACCTCTCACTCTCTGTGGATACGATCCCTACTTACCGTAGATTCTAAGGTAATTAGTCGTTATTTTTGGTGAGGTAACGACACTCGTAACAAGTATTCATCCTCGGAGTCAAAGAGGATAACAACCGTAATGTTTGACATGTTTCTGTCATCAGGGTCCATACATATGTTCATAGTTCTTGAAGAAAGTTTAGTTGTTGTAACAGTTATAGTCTAGGTACTAATGCAACCTAGTTCACTATAACTATGGCTTTGATACCAATCTGTCACACCCTGCTACCCCGGTTGGCAGCGAGGCGTGACGAGTGCGGAAGTGTAAGTGTAATCATAACGAACGAACACTATATGGACGCTTTTAGAAAAATATATTGATATAACTTCAAAATATTTAATTATTTTACATAGCCCGAATAAAATGAAGAGTAGTTCG
This sequence comes from Centrapalus pauciflorus, assembly GCA_020465985.1. Lineage (NCBI taxonomy): Eukaryota > Viridiplantae > Streptophyta > Magnoliopsida > Asterales > Asteraceae > Centrapalus > Centrapalus pauciflorus. The sequence goes on along the minus strand of JAANYP010000744.1, from coordinate 118,461 downwards.
CAAGTTACAGAGATTTAAATACATTATTAGATTATCAAAAATGATGAGTTTGAAAACGATGCGACTCTAAAATGAACGGAAGCCTTGGAATACTTCCAATTAGTGCGCATGTCTTAATTACCTGAAAATACATGCTAAAATATGTCAATAAAATGTTGGTGAGCTCATAGGTTTACGCGAAAAGACCAATTGTGTGGACATTAACAGATGAGTTGAATTTATAAAAGCATAAATTCCATGTATGTATTACATAAACCGTCATGTAACCGAAGTTTAATTAAATGAGTTTTTTTCCTGTGCAGTATCCCCGATTGTAATACCGTGTGTTAAATATATATGCATTCCACTGTTAGCCGGTAAGACTAACCCGAATGGGGGACATGACTCCTGATAGATCTATCCACAATATATTCATGCTTACAAATAAATGTAATTAACAGTTCATAATATGAGGGCTGATGGATCAACATAAACACATGTGTAATAAATATAAGAAATAAACAGTTTTGATGTCCATATGAAAATAGTACATGTATTTATGCAAGACTTATATAAATATAAATATAAGAACTTGTTGTTGTTCGTGACTATATATATTATTCAAGACTTATATAAATATAAATATAAGAAATAATAAGTTAATATTTACTTACTTTGATGTGATAGAAGAATGAAAATGGTGAAAGGATTTGATTTAGATGGGTTGTGTAATTATAGAATTGAAGTCAAAAGCTAGTATTGTACTAGCTATGGGTGGATTTTTTTTGAAGATATTATCATGTATTTTCATTTTTTTGTATATTAAATGTATTTAGAATGTATTCTTGTATTTCCCCTTTTATGTAAATTCAAAAATACTTTTGAATGCATTTGTTTAATGAATTGTTTTAGTCATGCATAACTAATGTTAAGTAAGTGTATTAGTGCATGATTATTGTTACTAATCTCAATTTAATTATGTACTTAGTTGAATTAATGTATCGTATCGCAAATCGATTAGATTAATGAATTTGCCGATTCATCGCACCGATGAAATTGTTTCTAATTGATTTGAATTTCCTTATGAACATTGTTAATCACCTTGATTAATTGATAATGATCACTGATTATGTTATAACTTTCTAATAAATACTGATTAGGTCATAGTTGCTAACTTGGTTTAGTGCCGGATGTTACAGTCTCCCTTTGTTTATTGAATTTCGTCCTGAAATTAGCTCGCATTCTCCACTGATTGAGCATTTGAGAATACTGAGGGTATTTTTCACGGAATTGATCTTCGCATTCCCATGTAAACTCAGGGCCTCGCTTGGTGTTTCGTCTGAATTTTATTATCGGAATTCGGTTGTGCTTTAGTTTCTTGACTTCTCGGTCCATTAATTCTACGGGTTGTTCAATGAAGTTCAACTTGTCATCTAGTTCCAGTTCGTCCACGGGTATGACGAGTGTTTCGTAGGACAAGCATTTCTTTAGTTTGGACACATGGAAGGTATTATGTACATTACTTAGCTCTGGGGCAGATCGAGTCGGTAGGCTACCAGGCCAATTCTTTTGGAAATCTTGAATGGTCCGGTATAACGAGGGTTCAGTTTCCCATGTTTCCCAAATCGTATCACGCCCTTCCATGGCGAGACTTTCATCAGTACCCTTTCTCTTAATTGGAACTCAAAAGATTTTCTCCATACGTCTGCATAACTATTCTGAAGATCGCAGGCAACTTTTAGTCAGTTCCGTATCTATACTATCTTTTTGGTGATCTCAAGTATGATTTCTGGGCCAATGCCTTGACCATCCCTGACTTTGGCCCAGCAAAGGGGTGATCGACACTTTTGTCCGTACAGTGCCTCTAATGGAGCAACGTTAAGACTTGTGTGATAGCTGTTGTTCTACGATAATTCCACTAAGGCAAATAAGTATCCCAACTCTTCCCAAAATCCATCGCACAGGCTGTTAACATATATTCTAGGGTTTCGATCGTTCTTTCACTCTGACCATTGGTCTGAGGGTGATATGTGGTACTCAGGTCCAAGTTTGTACCCAACGCTTGCTGTAACGATTGCCAAGATCTATATGCTAATCTGCTATCCCTATCTGAAATGATTGAGACAGGCACTCCATGTCTGGAGATGACTTCCTTGAGGTACATTTGTGCTAGCTTATTCATCCTGTTCGTCTCCTTGATTGGTAGAAATGTGCGGATTTTGTTAGGCGGTCGATTATTACCCAAATGGTATCGTACCGACTTGATGTCTTCGGGAGTTTTGTTATGAAGTCCATGGTTGTCCGTTCCCACTTCCATTGGGGAATCTCTGGTTGCTGCAATAACCCAGATGGTTTCTGATGTTTATCTTAACTTTGGAGCATGTAAGGAATTTGCTGACATATGTGGCAATGTTAGCCTTCATGTTAGGCCACGAGTACAGCTCCTTGAGGTCATGATACATTTAATCGGATCCGGGATGAATGACATATCTTTATTTGTGTCTGTCATCCATAACCGGCTTTCTTACTCCACCAAAACTAGGTAACCATACTCTATTCATGAAGTATCGATTCCCATTAGCCCTTATCCCCAAACTATTTATCCATTCCTTACAATGCTTCATTTTTTTCATATTTTTCTCCTTAAAAGCTTCTACTTGTGCATCATGAATTAAGCAAGGAAGGTTTAGTTGAATGGTCATAACTTGGGCTCGTACTCTTAACAGCATATCTCGTTCCTTTCAGCTCAGAGCGTCTGCAACCACATTAGCTTTCCCCGGGTGATACCGAATCTCACAATCGTAATCACCTAATAGCTACTTCCAACGACACTACCTCATATTCGACTCTTTCTGGTTTAAGATGTGTTAGTGGATCTTTTGGTCCATGAATATAGTACACTTCGTACCGTACAACTAATGTCTCCAAGTCTTAAGGGCAAAGAAAACTGCTCCCAGCTCAGAATCACGCATTGTGTAATCCACCTCGTGAACCTTAAGTTGTCATGAAGCATAAGCTATGACCTTATCTTTCTACATCAACACACATCCCAACCCATTGGGTGAAGCGTCACAGTAAGCTAAAAAATTCTCGCTTCCCTCGGGTAAAAACAAAATAGGCGCGTTTCTTAGTTTGTGCTTTAATAGCTGAAATGTTGTCTTCTGATCCTCGCCCCAATCATATTTAAGTCTTTTTGGGTCAATTCTGTTAAAGATCCGGCGATCATTGAGAAATTTTTGATAAATCGCCTATAAAAAGCGGCAAGTCTTATGGACTGACGTATGTCTATGGGGGTTTTAGGAGTTGACCAATTCTTGATGGACTCGATCCTTGCAGGGTCGAATTGGATTCCCTTACTATTGATCACGTGACCAAGGAATTTCACCTCTCTTAGCCAAAAGTGACACTTAGAAAGCTTGGCATACAGTTGTTCTTTCTCTAACAACTCCAGAATCAATCTTAAATGTTGCTCGTGCTCCACTTGTTTCGTGAGTAGATTAAGATATCATTCATGAAGACAATCACCAATTTGTCTAAATAAGGTTTGCACACCCGATTCATGAGGTCCATGAATAATGATGGGGCATTGGTTAATCCAAACGGCATTACTTGGAATTTATGATGACCGTAACGGGATCTGAAGGTTATCTTCGGAATATCTTCCTTGCGTACTCTAACTTGATGGTAACCAGACCTCAGGTCGATCTTCGAATAGAGGCTTGATCCTTGGAGTTTATCAAACAAGTCATCGATCTGTGGGAGTGGGTACCAGTTCTTTTAGCTTATTTAGCTCCCGGTAATCAATGCACATTCTGAAGTTTCCATCCTTCTACTTTACGAACAAAACTGGAGCTCCCCAAAGTGAGGAACTCGATTTGATAAACCCTTTTTCTAAGAGCTCCTGCAGCTGGTTGGACAACTTCTACATTACTGATGGGGCTAATCGGTATGGTGCTCGAGCCACTGGTGCAGCACCTGACACTAGGTTGATTTGGAATTCGGCTTGCCTCGATGGTGGGAGTCCCGGTAAGTGTTCTAGAAAAAAACTTTGGGCTTATCACAAATAATAGGAATATCTGCGAGTCGCTTCTCCTTCGTCTCCTTCTCTCTCATATGGACTAGGATTACCTTATAACACTTCAAGATCCTAATGCTGGAGATGATGCTTACTTTGGTATTTCTTGCTTCGCCTTGGACAGTAAGGACCTTCTTATTGGCTATGGGCATGTGAACCGTCTTCTTGTCGCACACTATTTCCCCACGGTTTTTTGTCACACCCTGCTACCTTGGTTGGCAGCGAGACGTGACGAGTGCGGAAACGTAACCATAATTATAACGAACGACCACTATATGGACGTTTTCGAAATATTACATCATTAAAATTTAAAAATGTATTAATGTTTTACAAAATGAAAGGAATGAAGTTCGCGTAAATACAGAGATTCTAATACATAATTAATGCGTCCAAAAATAATGCAGTCAAATCTCCGTTAGTTTCGAAATATGCATGCGACTCCATGAAATGCGGAAGCTTGAAAGTTGGTGTATCCGAAGGCACACTTGCCTTAATTACCTGAAAATACATGCTAAAATACGTCAACAAAAATTGTTGGTGAGTTCATAGGTTTACGCGAAAAGACCAGTTGTATGGACATTATCAGATGAGTTGAATTTATAAAATCATAAATTCCATGAGATGTATTACATAAACCATCATGTCACCGAAGCTTAATTAGAATGAGTTTGCCCCGAGCAGTATTCCCATACGTAATACCGTGTGTTGAATATATATGCACCCGCAGTTAGCTAAACCACTAACCCGAGTGGGGGACATGACTCCCAATAGATCTATCCACAATATATTCGCGCTTGCAAACAAATGCAACTAACGATTTCATGATATAAGGGCGGAGATCACATATGTAATACATAATAGAATCGAGAAGTTTTTGTGTCCATATAAAAACGAAGCATGTATTTCATCCCAAAACATAATGTGAAAAATGGGACTATGAAGACTCACCGGAATTGCGATGGCAAAATATGCGCAAAAAAATGCAATGTGCGTTGTTTGATGGGTGATGAAACCGGAGGTGTTTAACCGAGTCCTAAATGATAATAAGGACTTAATATCACTAATATATGATAATAGGTATATTTATAGATTTTTATGTCTTAAATCACCCAACATTACAAGTTTATAAATAAGATTTGCTTAAAACGTCAAGTTTATATATATATATAATTTTCCAGCTTTTTCGGAGGTTTTTCGGCCTACCTTGAGGCTGTTTTTGACCAAGCTCCAAAATGTTTTAGACTTTGCTTTTCTAGGACATTAAACTACTATATACAAAGGATTTTTAGAATCAAGAACGGCCATTTTTCGAGCTGTTTAGGTTGGTGAAAAAGCTTGTTAAAAACGCTATGTTGGCCATTTTGAGCTGTCAATCTTTCGGTTTCCCAAATAATTTCTGGAGGTCTTAAACTTCAAAATAAATTATGAAAAATTACAGATCTATAGTTAAGACATAGATCTAACTTTTGAGACAAGAATCAACTCATTTCGTTGAGTTATGAATTAGTTATGATTTTTCAAAGTTGATATAAATTTTCTGCCGAAAATCCGTAGTTTATAAACTTAAAACAACTTATGATTCTTGTTGTTTATTCAAAGACTACTTGTATAAAAGTTATAAAAGTTATATAACACATATATAACACATGTTTTCATAATATTAACATGTTTATAATGTGTTCATATATTCATATGCACATTTAAGGAAACAACTTAAAAATAAAAACTAGAAACTTATAAACTTGAGTTTTTATGTAACTTGTTGTTGTTGGTGATTATATATATTATGCAAGACTTATATAAACATAAATATAAGATGAAATAAGTTAGTATTTACTTACTTTGAAGTATTTAGAATATGATTTTTGAGTAGAAGATGAAACCCTTGCAAGATATGCACCAAAACTCTTGAAGAACACCAAGAACACTTGAAGAACACTTGAATGAAGAATTTTTGTGATGTGTGTGTATGATGGCCGGTTTTATGAGGAGAGGAATGAAGATTTTGGTGTGTTTAAAATGAATGAAAAGCCTCTCTATTTATAGAGAAATTTGTGGTCTTTCAAATGATGAAAAGCATGGGAGACAAAAGTTGTGTGCACTTTTAAACAAAATGATGGTGTTTAAAGTAATATTAAAAAATAAAAGACAAACTCTAATACCCCATATGTCTAAAATCCGGCCATACATGTATTTATACATGTATTTATGTTTTTTTTTATTTGTATAAATGTATTTAGAAATGTATTATTGTATTTTCCTTTTCTTGTAATTTTATAAATACTTATGGATGCATTGTTTTAATGAATTGTTTTAGTCTTGCATAATTAATGTTAAGTAATTGTATTAGTGTTTGATTAGTGTCACTAATCATAATTTAAGTATGTACTTAGTTGAATTAATCCCTCATATCGTAAATCGATCGGATTAATTGATTTCCCGATTCATCGCACCGATGAATTTGATTCGAATTGAGTTGAATTTCTTCATGAACCTTGTTAATCACTTTGGTTAATTTCTAATGACCACTGATTAGGTTATAATTGGCCATTAAATACTAATTAGGTCGTTGTAGCTAACCAGGTTCAATGCCGGATGTTACAGTCTCCCCCTGTTAAGGGAATTTCGTCTCGAAATTTTATCCTGTTTCCTCAGGGGTATTGTTACTTAAGAGTAGATGAGAGTATCTTTGCTTAAACTAGCCTTTGCATGCCTAAGTGGATTGTGGTCCATGTCTAGAATTCCATCTGACCTTGAGGATGGGTATACAACTGTGCTTCAATCCTTTGACCTTACGGTCCATGATTTCAACCGGCCTTTTGGTGAAGCGAAGTTTATCAGTTAGCTGGATCTCTTCCAAGGGGGTAACAAGTGTCTCCTCTAACAAACACTTCTTCATATTTGATACATGGAAGGTATTGTGCATGCTACTAAGCTCTGGTGGTAACTCTAAATGATAAGCTACGAGTCCAATTCCCCTTAAGACTTTGCATTGCCAATGTATCGAGGGTTTAGTTTTTCCTTATTTTCCTAATCGTATCACACCCTTCCATGGCGAGAGTTTCATTGGTACTCGTTCTCCTAATTAGAATTCAAGGGATTTTCTTCCTACATCTGCATAACTTTCTAACAATTGCGGGCAACTTTTAGTCAGTTCCGCAATCGTACTATCCTTTCGGTAATTTTGTGAATGATCTTAACGCCAATGATTTGGCCGTTTCCCACTTCTTCCCAAGAAATTGGTGATCGACACTTTTGCCCGTAGAGGGCCTCAAACGGAGCAGCTTTAGTACTTGAGTGATAGCTATTGTAGTACGATAATTCCACTAAGGCAAATAAGTATCCATTACACAGGCTCTTAATGTACGTTCTAGGGTTTGGATCGTTCTATTATTCTGACCATTGGTCTGAGAGTGATATGTGGTACTCAGGTCCAGGTTGTTATCCACAGTTGGCTATAATAATTGCCAAAAGCTTAGCTGTAGATCTGCTATCCATATCAAAATGATTATAATAGGCACTCCGTGTCCGGAGACGACTTCCTTGAGGTACGTTTGGACTAGCTTATTCATCCTGATGTTCTTCTTGATTGGTAGGAACGCGCGGATTTTGTTAGGTTGTCGACTATTACCCAAATGGTTTCTGATGGTTTATCTTAATTTTGGAGCGTGTTAGGAATTTTCTGACCGATTTGGCAAGTCATTCTTCATGATAGGCCACCCGTATAGTTTCTTAAGGTCATGATACATTTTATTGGATCCGGGGTGAACGACATATCTTAATTTGTGTCCTTCATCCATAGCCAGCTTTCTTATTCCACCAAACAGAGTAATCAGATTCTCTTCATGAATTATCGATTTTTATTAGCCTTTATTCTAAACTATTTATCCACTTGTACTCTTAACGTCTTAGCTCCTTAGTTTTCCTCAGGTGGTAACGAATTTTCACGGTTGCCATTACATATTAGTTCCATCCGACGGTACTACTTCGTATTCGACTCTTTCTGGTTCAAGATGTGTTGGAGGCTCTTATGGTCTGTGAATACAATACACTTCATACCGTACAACTATTGTCTCCAAGGATTAAGACTACTGCTTCAAGATCCAGATCATGTGTTGTGTAAATCACCTAGTGAACCTTAAGTTTTCATAAAGTATAAGCTATGTCCCTATTTTTCTATATAAGCCCATTGTGTGAAGCGTCACAGTAATCTATAAATTTCTCGTTCCTCTTAAGTATGGACAAAATAGGCGCGCTGCACAGTTTGTGCTTTAATAACTGAAATGATATCTCCTGATCCTTGCTCCAATCATACTTAATGTCTTTTCGGGTCAGTTTTGTTAGAGTTCTGGTGGTCTTTGAGAAAATTGCTTATAATAAGTGGCAAGTCTTAAGGACTGTCGTATCTCTATGGGGGTTCTAAGAGTTGACCAATTCCTGATAGCCTTGATCTTTGCGGGGTCGACTTGGATTCCTTTACTATTGTCCACGTGACCGAGGGATTTCACCTCTCCTAAAAAGTCAAATTTAGAAAGCTTAGCATACAGTTGTTCTTTCTCCGATAATTCCAGAATCAGTCTTAAATGTTGCTCGTGCTCCTTCTCATTTCGTGAGTAGATTAAAAGTCATTCATGAATACAATCACGAATTTGTCTAAATAAGGTTTGCACACCCGATGAGGTCCATAAGTACCGTTGGGGACACTGGTTTATCCAAACGGCATTAATCGGAATTTATGATGACCGAAACAGAATCTGATAGCTGTCTTTGGAATATCTTTCTTGTGAACTCTAACCTGATGATAACCAGACCTTAGGTCGATCTTCGAATAGGAACTTAATTCTTCGAGTTTTGTCAAACAAGTCATTGATCCTTGGAAGTGGGTATTGGTTCTCTTAGCTTATTTAATATCTCGGTAATTGATGCACATCCCGAAAGTTCCATCCTTTTCCTTTATGAACAAAACTGGAGCTCCTCCAAAGCGAGGAACTCGGTTTGATAGGCCCTTTATCTAACTAAGAGCTCCTACAGTTGGTTGGACGATTGTTACACTATTGATGGGGCTAATCGGCATGGTGCTCGAGCCACTGGTACCGCACCTGATACTAGGCCGATTTTTGAATTTGACTTGCCTTGATGTTGGGAGATCTGGTAAGTGTTTTGGAAAAACTTTGGGGTAATCACAAATAATAAGAATATTTTCGAGCCGTTTTTCCTTTGGCTCACTCTCTGTCAACACTTCAGGGTCCTAATGCTAGGGGTGATGCTTTCTTTGATATTTCTTGTTTTACCTTGGACAGTAAGGACCTTCTTATTGGCTAAAGGTATATGAACCGTCTTCTTGTTGCACACTATTTCCGCACAATTTTTATATAGTCATTCCGTGCCTATGACCACTTCAAAACACTTCCCAGTTTGATGGGTATCATGTCTGTTTCAAAGAGTCGGCCTACTAATTCTAAGGAGCATCCTCGACTTATATTATTTGTCTTAAGCGTCTCACTGTCATCAACCTCAATAGCATAAGTAGCATTTAATGGAATTTATCTGCTTAGTGAACTTAGTGGATATAAAGCTCCTATCAGCACCAGTATAAAATAGTAGAAATGCATAAGTGGTATCTAATGGGGTAAGAGGATAAGTCTACGGGTTTGAAATTTCTTAGGCAGATAGTCACAGCTTTATCTTTTCCTACGCAGAGTTGTAATTAAACTTAATTCCTCATAAAAGTTCTTGATACTTAATCTTTGTATATGATATGGTCAGAATTTTCTAAATTCTTAAGCCTTATTTACCTAAGATATATCAGATAGTAAAGCCTAGAGAAATACTATAAAGAGATGCCTCCGGGGTTTCCTCGTACTCCAGAGCGTTAAGTCGTTGGGTTAGTTCTACATTACTGGCTTTGCGCTCTGCTAGGCGTTGACATAATTTTTCTATTCCGTCTTTGTTGAATCGCCTGGGTATTCTGGTTGGCCTAAGGTTTATTGGGGGTTTGCATTGCCTCCTACCTAACCCTTGCAAGGATCTCACCGACCTCTCGGTGGATTTTGTCGAAATTGGGGGTCGTGTCTGGCGGCCCTTGCCACCAACAGAGGCATCGTTTGTTACGTAGGTTTCTGGGTATGTGTCGGCACTTGAGGAGAAGATGGTGTTTCTATCTGGCTTGGGATCTCTTCCTTGTTTCTCCACTCTTAGAGAATGTGAGGCATCCATTCCCACTGTCTTACGTTCGCCTGTTACTACTGCGGCGGGCTTGGCTGATGGGCAGGTATCGTGATAGACTCCCGTTGAGCTAGTCACACCCTTTCCCTAGGGGTGAATTTCGACATGTTATTGTCATCAGGGTCCATATATGTGTTCATAGTTCTTGAAGAAAGTTTAGTTTTGTAACAGTTATAGTCTAGGTACTAATGCAACCTAGTTCACTATAACTATGGCTCTGATACCAATCTGTCACACCCTGCAACCACTATATGGACGTTTTCGAAATATTACATCATTAAAATTTAAAAATGTATTAATGTTTTACAAAATGAAAGGAATGAAGTTCGCGTAAATACAGAGATTCTAATACATAATTAATGCGTCCAAAAATAATGCAGTCAAATCTCCGTTAGTTTCGAAATATGCATGCAACTCCATGAAATGCGGAAGCTTGAAAGTTGGTGTATCCGAAGGCACACTTGCCTTAATTACTTGAAAATACATACTAAAATACGTCAACAAAAATTGTTGGTGAGTTCATAGGTTTACTCGAAAAGACCAGTTGTATGGACATTATCAGATGCGTTTGAATTTATAAAATCATAAATTCCATGAGATGTATTACATAAACCATCATGTCACCGAAACTTAATTAGAATGAGTTTGCCCCCGAGCAGTATTCCCATACGTAATACCGTGAGTTGAATATATATGCACCCGCCGTTAGCTAAACCACTAACCCGAGTGGGGGACATGACTCCCAATAGATCTATCCACAATATATTCGCGCTTGCAAACAAATGCAACTAACGATTTCATGATATAAGGGCGGAGATCACATATGTAATACATAATAGAATCGAGAAGCTTTTGTGTCCATATAAAAACGAAGCATGTATTTCATCCCAAAACATAATAATGGAAAAATGGGACTATGAAGACTCACCGGAATTGCGATGGGAAAATATGCGCAAAAAAATGCAATGTGCGTTGTTTGATGGGTGATGAAACCGGAGGTGTTTAACCGAGTCCTAAATGATAATAAGGACTTAATATCACTAATATATGATAATAGGTATATTTATATATTTTTATGTCTTAAATCACCCAACATTACAAGTTTATAAATAAGATTTGCTTAAAACGTCAAGTTTATATATATATATATAATTTTCCAGCTTTTTCGGAGGTTTTTCGGCCTACCTTGAGGCTGTTTTTGACCAAGCTCCAAAATGTTTTAGACTTTGGTTTTCTAGGACATTAAACTACTATATACAAAGGATTTTTAGAATCAAGAACGGCCATTTTTCGAGCTGTTTAGGTTGGTGAAAAAGCTTGTTAAAAACGCTATGTTGGCCATTTTGAGCTGTCAATCTTTCGGTTTCCCAAATAATTTCTGGAGGTCTTAAACTTCAAAATAAATTATGAAAAATTACAGATCTATAGTTAAGACATAGATCTAACTTTTGAGACAAGAATCAACTCATTTCGTTGAGTTATGAATTAGTTATGATTTTTCAAAGTTGATATAAATTTTCTGCCGAAAATCCGTAGTTTATAAACTTAAAACAACTTATGATTCTTGTTGTTTATTCAAAGACTACTTGTATAAAAGTTATAAAAGTTATATAACACATATATAACACATGTTTTCATAATATTAACATGTTTATAATGTGTTCATATATTCATATGCACATTTAAGGAAACAACTTAAAAATAAAAAAACTAGAAACTTATAAACTTGAGTTTTTATGTAACTTGTTGTTGTTGGTGATTATATATATTATGCAAGACTTATATAAACATAAATATAAGATGAAATAAGTTAGTATTTACTTACTTTGAAGTATTTAGAATATGATTTTTGAGTAGAAGTTGAAACCCTTGCAAGATATGCACCAAAACTCTTGAAGAACACCAAGAACACTTGAAGAACACTTGAATGAAGAATTTTTGTGATGTGTGTATATGATGGCCGGTTTTATGAGGAGAGGAATGAAGATTTTGGTGTGTTTAAAATGAATGAAAAGCCTCTCTATTTATAGAGAAATTTGTGGTCTTTCAAATGATGAAAAGCATGGGAGACAAAAGTTGTGTGCACTTTTAAACAAAATGATGGTGTTTAAAGTAATATTAAAAAATAAAAGTCAAACTCTAATACCCCATATGTCTAAAATCCGGCCATACATGTATTTATACATGTATTTATGTTTTTTTTATTTGTATAAATGTATTTAGAAATGTATTATTGTATTTTCCTTTTCTTGTAATTTTATAAATACTTATGGATGCATTGTTTTAATGAATTGTTTTAATCTTGCATAATTAATGTTAAGTAATTGTATTAGTGTTTGATTAGTGTCACTAATCATAATTTAAGTATGTACTTAGTTGAATTAATCCCTCATATCGTAAATCGATCGGATTAATTGATTTCCCGATTCATCGCACCGATGAATTTGATTCGAATTGAGTTGAATTTCTTCATGAACCTTGTTAATCACTTTGGTTAATTTCTAATGACCACTGATTAGGTATAATTGGCCATTAAATACTAATTAGGTCGTTGTTGCTAACCAGGTTCAATGCCGGATGTTACATTTTTCGATAGTCAATCCATGCTTATGACCACGCCAAAACTCCCCAGTTTGACGGGCATCAAGTCTATTTCAAAGAGTCGACCTACTAATTCTAATGAGCATCCTCGTATTATATTATTTGTTTTAAGAGTCTTACTTTCATCAACCTCAATAGTATAAGTGGCACTTAATGGTGTAAGAATGACATTTATCTGCATACTAAACTTAGTGGATATAAAGCTACTATCGACAACTGTATCAAATAGTATAAATGCATAAGTGGTATCTAATACAGTTAGAGGATAAATCTATTGGTTTGACATTTCTTACGCAGATAGTCATACTACATATCCTCATGCATAGAGTTATAGTTAAAACTAAATTTCTCCATTAAAAGTGCTTGATAGCTAATCTTTATACATGAAATGGTTGGGAATTTTCTGAAACATTTTCAAGACTTACATACCTAAAGATACATCAGAAAGTAAATCCTAGGGAAATACAATAGGATGGTAGAGGGGCACTAAGTATGAGATGCCTCCGGGGTTTCCCCGTAACCTAGAGCGTTAAGTCATTGGGTTAGCTCTGCATTGCAGGGTTCGCGCTCTGCTAAGCGCTGTCAAAATTCATTGATTCCGTCTTATTCGATCGCCTAGGTATTCTGGATGGCCCAATGTATGTCGGTGTTTTGCATTACCTCCTGCTTA
>JAANYP010000744.1:16073-99535 GCA_020465985.1 Centrapalus pauciflorus | reverse complement strand
GGAGATTTGACTGCATTATTTTTGGACGCATTAATTATGTATCAGAATCTCTGTATTACGCGAACTTCATTTCTTTCATTTCGTAAAACATTAATACATTTTTAAATTTTAATGATGTAATATTTCGAAAACGTCCATATAGTGGTCGTTCGTTATAATTATGGTTACGCTTCCGCACTCGTCACGTCTCGATGCCAACCAAGGTAGCAGGGTGTGACATGACAGATTGGTATCAGAGACATAGTTATAGTGAACTAGGTTGCATTAATACCCTAGACTATAACTGCACATAAAATTTGCTGATTTTAAGAATGTTTTTGTAACTAACTAAAAGATTACAAATGAACCTTGTTAGCAGAAACTATGAACCATCCAGAAACTATCATTCTATCTGACTCAGAGGAGGAATACACTCCCGCAAGTCCCACGGCCACGGAAGTCTTCCCAGAAGGAGAAACCTCGGAGGAGGAGGACCCCTCGGAAGATCCGATGGAGGAATCCGAAGAAGAGCCGATGGAGGAAGAGGATCCCTCACCACCGACAGTCCCTGCTCCCGTCCCATACCACCCGGCCGAACCATCATATAAGCCGTATAGGCCTTACCCGAACGACCCAAAGATGTTGTACACACCCCGGAAACGGGTAAACATACTCAGAAGGGAGACTATTCCTGTTCCGACTCCCCAGGCCAATCCCCCACACCGACGGGTAGACGCCCGGCGATGGACCTGGATACCGGAGACCCTCCGCGAGTGGAGGCAGATGGAAGGAATTCCTCCTACTTTTGAGATCGGAGGACCATCCTCCGCACCTGTCTAATCGCTCACCCAAGAGCCTGCCGATCAGACCATACCACTTTTGATCGCAAGGTCTACCAGGCACGACCACCAGATTCGGTCACTTAACCTGGATATCAGGGAGATGACCGCTCGTTTAGAGCGGGAGGAGTTGCAAAACTCCAACATATATTGGGCCAATCAGCACGCCCTTGCTATACAGCAGGACGGACTGAATGAGCTCCGGCAGCAACTGGCCGAGAGCCAAGCCCGGATCGAGGAACTAACACAGCGCCTCCACTCAATGGAAAAGGGAGAGACCCCTGATCACTCCCACACCTAGTACTTTTCCATTTCCTTTGTATTAGTAGGAAAAATATCATGTAATAGCATAGGATAAAAATTTTCGGGTAATAACCCGCCCCTAATGTGAGAAAAATTTCGAATGATTAATGAAAATTCCCAAGATATTTATGAGATTGTGCTTGATGATTATAGTATTGTGCTGCATCTTTAAGATTCAACTTCTTACACTATGATTCTCTTTAAACTTCAAGATAATGCTGCCAAAACGAGCAATGAATGCCGCTGACATTGAAGAGCTTGTTGCACAAAGGGTGGCTGCCGCCATTGCTACCTACGAGGCAAACCGGAATAGCACAGCCAATGGGGATGGTGGTGCCAGTCGCACCACGGGAGGAACTGAAACTCACACGAAAGGTTGTGGGATTAAAGGGTTTTTAAGTTGCAAACCCCGATATTTCAATGGAACTGAAGGAGCAGCCGGTTTGATTCGTTGGTTTGAAAAGTTAGAATCCGTATATCGTGTCAGCGGGTGCGCTGAAGGAGACAAGGTGAAATTTGCTACTCACACCTTGCAAGATAGCGCTCTCACATGGTGGAATTCCTACGTCCAGTCTGTAGGTATTGACGAAGCCTACCAGCTCACGTGGTCCACGTTGAAACAGATGATGACGGACGAGTACTGTCCGAGAAACGAACTCCAGAAAATGGAATCGGAGTTCTGGAACTTATCAATGAAAGGAACGGACATTGCAGGATATACCAACCGATTCCATGAACTAGTATCCTATGTCCGCAAATGGTAACTCCGGAATACAAGAAGATTGAACGCTATATTTGGGGACTCGCTCCTCAAATACAAGGAAACGTTACAGCCTCCAACCCATCCACCATACAGGACGCCATCAGAATGGCCAACAATCTTATGGACCAGGTATCCCGGAGGAACGAAGCCAAAGCCGGAGAAAACAAGAGAAAGTGGGAAGAAAAGACCGGAAAGAACGCGGGTTCACAGTCCAAGAAGCCCGAGACCGTTAAAGCCTATGTAGCAGGAGTTGAGCCAAGGAGAGGCTATACCGGTACCAAGCCTTTTTGCACCAAATGCACCTTCCACCACAACCCTGGCCCCTGTCCAACCCAATGCGGAAAATGCAAACGTTTGGGCCATATGGCCAAAGATTGTAGATCCGGAGCCCCGGGTGCCAGTGGTAGCAACCCGAGGGGCTGTTTCGAATGTGGCGCAACTGGACACATCAAGAGTGAGTGTCCGAAATTGAGGAACGAAGGAGGAGCTCAGGGGAGAGCATTTGTGTTGGGAGCAGGAGACGCTCGTCAGGACCCCCACGTGGTATCAGGTACGTTTCTCCTAAACGATATTTACGCTTACGTACTCTTTGATACTGGGGCTGATAGGAGCTTTATATCTGATAAGTTTAGCCAGCAGTTGAATGTTACTACTCTTCCCTTAGACAACTCATATACAATAGAACTGGCGGATGGCAAAATAATAAAGGCAAGTAGTATCATTAAGGAATGCACACTAAAGCTAGCAGATCACTCCTTTAAGATAGACTTAATGCCTATAGAACTCGGAAGTTTTGATGTGGTGATTGGTATGGACTGGTTGTCACATAACCAGGCTGAGATTTTGTGTGGTAAGAAAGTGGTGCGAATACCACTCAGTAAGAAGAAAGTCCTCACGGTCCAAGGGGAAAAGAAGAACCGACAATTGAATGTCATATCCGGCCTAAGAACATTAAAATGTCTTAAGAAGGGTTGTCATGCAGTGTTGGTCCAGATCGTAGAAAAAGAGTCGAAGGATAAACGACTTGAAGATATTCCAGTAGTACGTGACTACCCGAAAGTATTCCCAGAAGACTTGCCTGGACTTCCTCCAGCTAGGCAAGTAGAATTTCAAATCAATTTGGTGCCAGGAGCTGCACCGGTCGCAAGAGCCCCATATAGGCTCGCACCTTCTGAGATGCAAGAACTATCCAGTCAATTGCAAGAATTGATGGATAAAGGATTCATTCGACCAAGTTCCTCACCTTGGGGAGCTCCGGTTTTGTTCGTTAAAAAGAAAGACGGATCCTTCAGAATGTGCATAGACTACCGAGAGCTAAACAAGTTAACGGTAAAGAACCGCTACCCTCTCCCTAGGATTGATGACCTGTTCGACCAGCTACAGGGATCTAGCTTCTACTCAAAGATTGATCTGCGCTCCGGTTATCATCAAGTAAAAGTTCGGGAAGAAGATATCCCCAAGACGGCATTCAGAACTCGTTATGGACATTACGAAATCCAGGTGATGCCATTCGGTTTAACCAACGCACCAGCCGTATTTATGGACCTCATGAATCGGGTGTGTAAACCATATCTGGATAAATTTGTAATAGTGTTCATAGACGATATCCTAATCTATTCCAGAAGTAAAGAGCATGAACAACATCTCAAGTTGATCTTGGAGTTGTTAGAGAAAGAGCAGCTATACGCCAAATTTTCAAAATGTGAATTTTGGTTGCGAGAAGTAAAATTCCTTGGGCATGTGATCAACAGTCAGGGAATTCAGGTTGACCCATCAAAGATCGAGGCCATAAAGAACTGGACAATCCCTAGAACCCCCACAGAAGTCCGCCAATTTCTAGGACTTGCCGGTTATTATAGGCGATTCATTGAGAACTTCTCGAAGATAGCAGGTTCCTTAACGGAGTTGACCCGTAAGGATGTGAAATACGTCTGGGGTGAAGAGCAGGAAAAGGTGTTTCAGCTGCTTAAGTAGAGGTTGTGTAGTGCACCAATTCTGTCCCTACCCGAAGGGACTGAAAATTTTGTAGTCTACTGTGATGCCTCGCACAACGGATTAGGTTGTGTGCTCATGCAAAGGGACAAGGTCATCGCTTGTGCATCACGACAGCTCAAGATTCACGAGGTAAACTATACGACTCATGACCTGGAACTGGGTGCAGTGGTGTTTGCTCTCAAAATATGGAGGCACTATTTGTATGGAACCAAGTGCACGGTGTTCACGGACCATAAAAGCCTCCAGCATATCCTGAATCAGAAAGAGTTAAATATGAGGCAACGACGTTGGGTGGAACTTCTTAGCGACTATGACTGCGAGATTCGCTACCATCCAGGAAAAGCAAATGTCGTAGCTGACGCCCTAAGCCGAAAGGAACGGGTTAAGCCATTGAGAGTCCAAGCTTTGGTCATGACTATACAGTCAAACCTAAACTCTCAAGTCCGAGAGGCACAAGAAGATGCAGTCAAGGAGGATAATCTGCTGAAGGAAGCATTGAGAGGCATGGATAAGCAGTTTGAAATTAAGTCAGATGGATGTCGATACTTCATGGGCAGAATTTGGTTACCGAAATTTGGAGGCGTAAGGAAACTGGTCATGGATGAAGGGCACAAAACAAGATATGCTATTCATCCAGGGTCGGACAAGATGTATCACGATTTGAAGGGATCATACTGGTGGCCAAACATGAAGGCTGACATTGCTACTTATGTCAGCAAGTGCTTAACGTGTTTAAAAGTTAAGGCTGAGCATCAAAGGCCGTCAGGATTGCTAGTCCAGCCAGAGATACCCCAGTGGATCGGGTGACCAAGACCGCACACTTCCTGCCAATCAAGGAGACTGACAAGATGGATAAGTTAACACGAACCTATCTTAAGGAGGTCGTCTCAAGGCATGGGGTGCCAGTATCCATTATATCAGACAGAGACAGCCGATTTACGTCAAGGTTCTGGCAATCATTGCAAGAAGCACTAGGAACGCGTCTGGATATGAGTACAGCCTATCACCCGCAAACGGACGGTCAGAGTGAAAGAACGGTTCAAACATTGGAAGATATGCTAAGGGCATGTGTCATCGACTTTGGAAAAAGTTGGGACAGACACCTGCCATTAGTTGAGTTTTCTTATAACAACAGTTATCACTCGAGCATTAAGACCGCCCCATTTGAGGCACTCTATGGACGAAAGTGTCGATCACCTCTTTGTTGGGCTGAAGTAGGGGATAGTCAGATTACTGGACCTGAGATCATCCAGGAAACTACAAAGAAG
This sequence comes from Centrapalus pauciflorus, assembly GCA_020465985.1. Lineage (NCBI taxonomy): Eukaryota > Viridiplantae > Streptophyta > Magnoliopsida > Asterales > Asteraceae > Centrapalus > Centrapalus pauciflorus. The sequence goes on along the minus strand of JAANYP010000744.1, from coordinate 94,388 downwards.
ATAGCTCAGATTCGGAACCGATTGAAGATTGCGCGGAATCGACAGAACAGTTATGCAGACATCCGACGGAAGAATTTGGAATTCCAAGAGGGAGATCAAGTGATGTTGAAAGTCTCGCCTTGGAAAGGCGTAATCCGTTTTGGAAAACGAGGAAAACTCAATCCTCGTTATATCGGACCATTCAAAATCACCAGAAGAATTGGCCCGGTAGCTTACCGACTCGATCTACCCCCAGAGCTTAGTAACGTTCATAATACCTTCCACGTATCCAATCTTAAGAAATGTCTGGCTGATGAATCACTCGTGATACCCATGGACGAGCTGGAGATAGACGATAAGTTGAATTTCATTGAGCAACCGGTGGAAATAATGGACCGAGAAGTCAAGAAACTCAAGCACAGTCGAATTCCAATAATAAAGGTCCGATGGAACTCTAAACGAGGTCCTGAGTTCACTTGGGAACGCGAAGATCAATTCCGAGAGAAGTACCCCCAGCTGTTCTCAAAAGTCCAAGCAGAGGAGAACACGAGCTAATTTCGGGACGAAATTCCTTCAACAGGGGGAGACTGTAACAACTGGCCTAAAAATAAGGTATGAAACTCAAAAATTAAACTAATATAAAACTCGAATAATGAAGTAATAAACTCGAATGAAGTTATATGAATCTCGAATCATATAATCAATAAACTCGAATGGTGTTGTATGAATCTCGATGAAAGAAGTAATAAACTCGAATAATGATATAATGAAACTCGATTAGTAAAGATCTAAACTCGAATAACACTTTGATGAAACTCGAATAAAGAAACATAAAACTCGAATAAAACTACATAAAACTCGAACAGTTAAACAAAGAAACTCGATTAAAGAAGCAAGAAACTCGGGCAATGTTGTATAAAACTCGACTATAGCTATATGAAACTCGAATGACAAAGGCATAAAACTCGATCAAAGTGTGATAAAACTCGGGCATAATGTTATAAAACTCGATTGACACTGCAACAAACTCGATTCACACTTGAATCGAGTTTAACATTCCAGAAAAATTTTCTAAGTATGTATATATATATATATATATATATATATATATATATATATATATATATATATATATATATATATATATATATATATATATATATATATATATATATATATATATATATATATAACAGTATTTATTACTACCACCTTTTCGTGCATGCTTTTGTACTTTTATTGATATAAAAATTGAAAAGCCATACTACTTATCACTCTAAAAAGTAAGTTGTCCTTTAAAGGACAACTAGCTTGTACTTTTGTATTATTTTAATAATAAACTCCATGCAACATACAATCATGAAATCGGCCACACTTATTTTTGTCCAACACTCAACCGAAACACCTTTTACTTTTCATCATTTCACTGAATTTTAATTACTTTATCTTTATTTTTAATAACCCTTTTTCTTCTATAAATAGAAGACAAACCCATTTCACAAAAACACACCAACTCACAAACTCTCTCAAAACAAAACCAGCCAAAAATTCAAGCATTCTTCAACTATTGTAAGTTTTTCTTATTTACTTTATTTTCCACCTTAAAAATTTATAAAACATGAAAAATTAAAATATAATACTTTTCATTTACAACTCGGTTTTCATAATACTCGTGAAATTTTCCATGCAAAATATATGAATACCCTTTCATAATAATGCACATGCTCGTATATATATGTATGCATTTTCGTATATATATATAAATACATATGTACATACGTATGCATGCATGCATCAAAATGTCCTTGGAAATAAACTACTTAAAATCATTTGTGTAAATCGGAATTAATGCAACAAATTATATTTTTAAATAAATTACTTGAACATAACTACAAATCAGTATCAACATATAAAATCCTACGAAATTATTTATACATCACCCCCAAGTACATAAAATATTCAAACACATATTATGAGGATATTGACCCGAACTCGTAAAAATATTAGGACGAGTCTCAACCATTCAAACAAGTGTTCAACTCAGATCCAAAAACATCATCAAAAATCAACAAGGTGAGTCTTCATAGTCCCATTTATCATATTATTATGTTTTGGGATGAAATACATGCTTCGTTTTTATATGGACACAAAAACTTCTCGATTCTATTATGTATTACATATGTGATTTCCGCCCTTATATCATGAAATCGTTAGTTGCATTTGTTTGCAAGCGCGAATATATTGTGGATAGATCTATTGGAAGTCATGTCCCCCACTCGGGTTAGTGGTTTAGCTAACTGCGGGTGCATTTATATTCAACACACGGTATTACGTATGGGAATACTGCTCGGGGCAAACTCATTCTAATTAAGCTTCGGTGACATGATGGTTTATGTAATACATCTCATGGAATTTATGATTTTATAAATTCAACTCATCTGATAATGTCCATACAACTGGTCTTTTCGCGTAAACCTATGAACTCACCAACAATTTTTGTTGACGTATTTTAGTATGTATTTTCAGGTAATTAAGGCAAGTGTGCCTTCGGATACACCAACTTTCAAGCTTCCGCATTTCATGGAGTCGCATGCATATTTCGAAACTAACGGAGATTTGACTGCATTATTTTTGGACGCATTAATTATGTATCAGAATCTCTGTATTACGCGAACTTCATTTCTTTCATTTTGTAAAACATTAATACATGTTTAAATTTTAATGATGTAATATTTCGAAAACGTCCATATAGTGGTCGTTCGTTATAATTATGGTTACGCTTCTGCACTCGTCGCGTCTCGCTGCCAACCAAGGTAGCAGGGTGTGATAGGAATGCTTTATAGAAAAGATTTGCTGGTAATGCCAGTACCAAGAGAAATCAAAAGGATCTCTTGAAACAGCAGTATGAGAACTTTTCTGGTGGCAAGAATGAAAACCTTACTCAAATTTTTGACAGGTTCAACAAACTGATAAGTGAACTCGAAAGTGCAAAAGTCAATCTGGATCAAGATGAAGTCAACAGAAAATTTCTCAGATCTCTTGGAGAAGAATGGACAGTTTATGCTGCACAATGGAGAACCAAAGACACTCTTGATGAGATAGAACTGGATGATCTGTACAACAGTCTGAGAGTGTTTGAGACTGAGATTGATACTAAAAAGAAATCTTTTTCTTATAATCACAATACTGCTCTTCTGTCTTCTGAAAAATCTAATAACTGTGATTCCTTTTCAGGTGGTGATGACAACTCTACTGAAGCTCACTATGAGGCTTTTGTGGCCAATGATGGACTGTATGCCCTAAATACTGAAGATTTAGAACAAATTCATCCAGATGATCTTGAAGATATGGATTTAAAATGGCAATATGCAATGCTGACCATGAGGGCCAAAAGGTTTCTTAAAAGAAATGGAAGGACCAACTTTCAAGCTAGAACAGAAGGCAAACCAGCCTTTGATAAGACAAAAGTTGAGTGCTACAAGTGTCATAAGCTTGGTCACTTTGCCAGAGAATGTAGATCTCAAGGACAACAGACATCAAGGACTCCACAGCCCAATCAGACATCATCATCAACAGCACTTGTCTCCCAAGAAGACAATGTGTTTGATTGGAGTGATCAGACAGAGGAAGAGTTTCAAAATCAAGCTCTGATGGCAGAAACATTAACTGTCCCTTCCACCGAACTACCAGCTGAGGTAAATTCTAAACTCTGCTCTCAATCATGCAAAAATATGGTTAAAAAATACAGAGATCATAATGAGAGGATGTGCAAGACTCTAGCTAAGATGGAAGAAAGGAGATATGAATACATGCAAGCCATAGAAGATCTTGAAAAACAGATCAATGAATATAAGGACAACGAGATTCAAATGGGACATGATAGAACATATCATGAGTGGGAGAAAAAGGAACTAAATAAGAAAATAGAATCCCTAAATAAAAAGGTAGAAGAGACTGAACAAAAGGTGTTAGAGGCTAATAAGAAACTAGAATCTGTTAACATAGATCTAGGTAACTTCAAGTTGGCAAATCAAAAGCTGGAACACCTAATGGAAGTCCAATTTAAAGATAGGGTAAAATCTCAGGTTAATCCCAAAGAAGGCATAGGATACAGGGCTACTCCACCTCCATACAACAACAAGTACATTCATCCAATGAGTGAGGTTGCTGATAGACTTGTCAATGAACCACTAGATGAGTCTATGACTATTGTAGATCCTATCCTTGATAACAGTCCTGAATCAAAAGAATATCAGATTCAAAAGAGAGTCTGTGAGTGTATAGCAGTTGAGAAAGAACACAAAACAATGAGTGCACCCATAGAGATCCAAGCCCCCAGTAAGAAAGAAAAAGAAAAGATGAGTGTATGCAATGCTGCTCCACAAGTTTCTGTACATTCTAACTGTAACACTGCATCTTCTTCAAAGAATAATAAAAGGGGTAAAAATGTTCCAATCTGCACATGTCAAAAGCATGGTGTTCAAAAGTTTCCCAAACAACAGCAGGTAAGGGGAAATTAGAGGAACAAGAACCAGATATTGTCAAATAAATCTGGTTCTCCAATTCAAATAGTCAAAAGGTGCTTTCACTGTGGAAGGAAGAATCACTTGGCCAAGGACTGTTTTTATAAACCAACTGTTGCAAAACAGACTGTGATTCATAAAAAGTCAAGTCCTATTCATGGAAAAACTTCAATGGTGAAACCTTCCACATCAGTTCCAAAGAAAACAGTTGATCACAGGCTTTCAAAAGTTAATAAAAAACAGTCCACACACCAAAAACGAGTTTTGGCAAAGCCTAAATCAAGTTTTAAACAAATATGGTGTGTCAAGGACAGATCCTCAGATCAAACTGCTGATGCAAAAGATCAGACTGCTAAGCCAAATTCTGAAGCTGTTAGTGCAAAATCTGAAGCTGTTAGCACTAAAACCACAGATCAGGCTGCTAAGCATCAATCTGGAACTGCTAGTGAATCATCTGAGACTGTTAGAAGAAAAGATGATCAAAATACCTGGATACCTCATATAATCACTAAATACTCTCCAAAAACTCCATCAGTAGATCTCACAAAATATAAAAAGTCAAAAAACAGTGTTTAGTTATGTCAATACACAAGGCCAACCCAAAACCAATTTGGTTTGGGTTTACTCCAATACTGACTAAGCTTTTATTTGTGCAGGGCAACCACAGGTCACCTCATAAAACAAGATGGCATTTAGACAGTGGATGCTCTAGGCACATGACAGGCAACTCTGAGTGCTTGTCAAATTTCAAAGGCTTTGATGGAGGTTTTGTTGCATTTGGAGGCAACTCAAAAGGAGGAAAGGTTACAGGTAAAGGTACTGTTAACGCAGGCAACATGAAATTCCATGATGTTTTGTATGTTGAACAGCTTAAGTACAATTTATTAAGTGTCTCTCAAATCTGTGACAAACAAAACATTGTTCTGTTTACAGATTCTGAGTGCATTGTCCTTTCAAAAGATTTCAAAATTCCTGAAAATCTTGTTTTACTAAGAACACCAAGAAAGGACAATGTTTACTCTCTGGACACAGATCTTTTATCCAAATCAAATACTTTAAGCTGTTTGATATCCAAAGCATCATCAAATGAGTCTGCCCTTTGGCATAGAAGGATGTGTCACATGAACTTCAAGTCCATGAATGTTTTAGTCTAAAAGAATCTGGTAAGAGGCTTACCACAAAAGGAGTTCATATGTGATGATCATTGTGTAGCATATCTTAAAGGCAAGCAACACAAAACTTCTCATAAGGTCAAAGAAATAAATTCAATCTCATCTGTTCTTCAGCTGATTCATATGGATCTATTTGGTCCAACATCTGTCTTGAGTTTGAATAAAAGGGCTTACTGTTTAGTTATTGTTGATGATTTCACCAGATTTACCTGGGTTTACTTTCTTAGGACTAAAGATGAAACTGCTGAGCTAGTTAAGTCATTTATTCTTAAGATAGAAAATCAATCCAACTCAAAAGTTAAGGTGATAAGATCAGACAATGGAACTGAATTTAAAAATCATATTCTATCCAGTTTCTGTGAGTCCAAAGGTATTGCTAGACAGTATAGTGCACCAAGAACACCACAGCAAAATGGTGTTGCTGAAAGAAAGAATAGAACATTAATTGAGGCTGCTAGAACTATGCTAGCTGATTCAAAACTGCCAATGACTTTCTGGGCAGAAACTGTTAATACAGCCTATTATGTTCTGAATAGGGTTCAGGTTGTCCAATCACAAGGGAAAACTCCCTATGAGTTATTCCATAACAGAAGTCCCCTAATAGCTTTCTTCAAGCCTTTTGGATGCCCATGTACTATTCTTCAAACTAAGACTCACTTAGGGAAGTTTGAAAGTAAGGCTGAAGAAGGATTCTTTGTAGGATACTCAAGTCAAAGAAAAGCCTATAGAGTATACAATAGTGTGTCTAAAACCATTGAAGAAAGTGCCAATGTTGAATTTAATGAAAATACTGAAAATGTCAAAGGCACTGGTCCTGACTGGTTGTTTGACCTAGATTCACTAACAAATTCTCTGAGCTTTGTTGAGTATCCTGCAGACACTGATGCAAACAGGGTTGAAGCTGTCAACACAAACTCTCATGCTGCCACTACAAATTCTCAAGCTGTTGGCACACAGTTTCAAACTGCTGCAGATCTAACAAATTGGGATGAATATATCTCTATACCACTTCTGTCATGTGACCCTCCAGGGGTTCTGAATGCTCAACATGATACAAATCCAGACACTGAAGTGCCACTCCCAAGTCCTGAAAGAACAGCTCCAACACAAAGGGAAACAGTCCCAGATTCAAGTCAAGCTGTCCAGAAGCTGAATCATTCACTGGTCCTGATGGAGATGATACAAATCTTGGATCCTCTTATCAGATAGAGAGAGAGCCTACACTAAGAGTTCACAAGTATCATCCTCTCAATCAAATACTGGGTGATCCAAGCACTCCTGTACAAACAAGGAAAATGGTTCAAAATGAGACTGCTGCTGCTGAATAAGCAGTTCCTGAATTCAGTCTAGCTGCCTTTGAGAATGCCTGTTTCATGTCTCAACTAGAACCTAAAAAGGCATCAGAAGCATTAAAAGATTCATCCTGGATTGAGGCAATGCAAGAAGAGCTTCTACAATTCAAGATTCAGAATGTATGGACTCTGGTGGATCTTCCTAAAGGTAAGAGAGCAATTGGTACAAGATGGGTGTTCAGGAACAAGAAAGATGAGAGAGGGATAGTCATCAAGAAAAAAGCAAGGCTAGTAGCACAAGGGTACACTCAAGAAGAAGGCATAGATTATGATGATGTATTTGCCCCAGTGGCAAGAATTGAAGCCATCAGACTATTCTTGGCCTATGCAAGCTTCAATGGTTTTAAAGTGTATCAAATGGATGTGAAGTCAGCCTTTTTATATGGGACAATTGAAGAAGAGGTCTATGTGTGTCAACCTCCTGGTTTTGAAGACTACAAGTATCCAGACAGGGTCTACAAGCTAGACAAGGCTCTCTATGGTCTCCATCAAGCCCCCAGAGCATGGTATGACACTCTGTCATCCTACCTTCTACAGAATGGGTTCAAGAGAGGCACTCTGGACAAAACACTTTTCACTAAGTCTATCAAGGCTGAGATTCTGCTTGTCCAAATCTATGTTGATGACATTATCGTTGGCTCAACCAATGACTTTCTGTGCAAAGAGTTTGAAGCTTTAATGCACAAAAAGTTTCAAATGAGTTCAATGGGAGAACTCATTTTCTTTCTGGGATTGCAAGTCAAGCAGAAGCCCACTGGACTTGTCATAAGTCAATCAAATTATGTGAAAGACATACTAGAAAAGTTTGGGTATGAAGACACAAAGGTTGCAAGCACTCCAATGGATCCTCACAAGCAACTCCATACAGACAAAGATGGCATAGATGTGGACATACATTTATACAGATCTCTCATAGGATCACTCATGTATCTAACATCTTCTAGACCTGATATAATGTTTGCTGTCTGTGTGTGTGCTAGGTTTCAATAATCTCCAAAGGATTCTCACTTGGTTGCTGTTAAGAGAATCTTTAGATATCTCAAAGGCCAACCACACTTAGGCCTTTGGTATCCTAAAGACTCTCCCCTTGAACTAACTGCTTATTCTGACAGTGACTATGGTGGTTGCAACATTGACAGAAAATCCACAACTGGTGGATGTCAATACTTAGGAGCAAGACTGGTCTCTTGGCAATGCAAAAAGCAGACAATTGTGTCCACATCATCCACTGAAGCAGAATATGTAGCAGCTGCAAGCTGCTGCTCCCAGGTAATGTGGATTCAAAATCAGCTGAGAGATTATGGTATGAATTTCTTATCCACTCCTATTTACATTGACAATTCAAGTGCAATCAGCATTGTGCAAAACCCAGTGAAATTCCCAAAAACCAAGCATATAGACATCAGATTTCATTTCATAAGGGATTGTAATGAGAAGAAATTAATCCAAGTTACCAAAATACATACTGATGATCAGTAAGCTGATCTATTTACAAAACCTTTTGATGTAGGAAGATTCACTTTCCTGGTATCAAATATTGGTATGGTAAACATGGATTAATTTGTTTTCATTATTATTTACTTCGTATGCTTATTTAAGGGGGAGTCACTGTTTCATTAAAAAGATGCATAATTTTCAACTAACAGCTTGAGTAATTTCTCAAGGTGCTAGTTCATTTTCTCGGACTGTTAGTTATTCACTTGATCTGTCAAAGTGTGCAGGGCATTTTGGTAATTTTTAAATATGTGTGCGCGGGACCCAACCTTTTTCAAAACCTTTAAAGGTCCCAGTTTCGTTCAGTTGTAACTACCAGTTACAAAGTTTTCTTCCACGACCTTCCTTTTCCTCTCTGAACGATTCACACAATCTTCTTTGCAACCCTAATATCTCCGATCAATCTTCAATGGAGTTTGTCAAAGAACACAACTGCCTTCCATACTCTCTCAAACACTCTGAACTTCAGCCATTCCATGATATGATGGATTTCCTACGACACTCCCATATCCACCATGCCCTCAATATAAATCCCACCATATACATATCGCATATCGAACAGTTCTGGAACCGTGCCACTATTCAAACCATCAATGGGATTCCTTCTATACTATCCAAAATTGATGGCACTCCCATCACCATCACTGAGGAATCCATTCGGCACCATTTGCATCTTCAAGATGCCACAGGTATAATAGACCTAACCTGCTGATTCATTTACTTTCTTGAAAGCCCATTTTTCTCCTAAATGGAAATATCTTGTACATATTATTCAGCAGTGTATGAGCCCCAAAAGAACTGGTTGGTCTGAATTTTCTTCTAACATTGCCACTGCCTTAGTGTGCTTTTCAACAGACCAACGGTTCAATTTTTCAAACATGATTTTTCAAGGGATGTTAAGGCATCATTCCCTAAAGAATGGGAAATTTTTAATGTATCCCAGATTTTTGGCAGAAATCATTGCACACACTTGCACTACTTCTCATTTACATAAGAGGATACATATTTCCCATAGGCACTCACTATCTTCTATAAAGAGGCTTTTAAAACAAAGTGCCAATTTTTTGAGTATAGATGTTCCATTGCCTTCTGCAATGATGAACATCATCCCAAGAAACAGCGGAGAGGGTCCTGAGCAGGCTCAACCTATCATTACTGCTTCACCCCCAGGACCCCAACCCACTCCTCATGATACACAAATTCCTTCTGATCCTTTTGAACAGCCATCACCCCCACTAAAATTTCTATATAAAAGGAAAAGGGGACCAGGAGCTCCTTCCTCCTCAGCCCTCAGACAAGAGTCATATATCCCTGTGCAGGAGGACACTTCTGCACAGAATATCCAAAGGGAACCAATTGAGGACATTCCCATCCTCACTCAGGAGGTGAACATCTCTCCAGAGACTGTTCATATGGGTTCTGTGGCTGGAACTACTGTTGTCTCTGCCCAAGAGGCACAGGACAGGGCCAACATCAGTAAGACAATGCCCATGGCAACAGCAAGTTTGCAAACACAAGCTGGAAGTCCCCAGAACCAAGAACAGAGGGGCCCAGAGGTTTCTGCTTCTGGTATTAATGCCAGTGATAGATCACAAGCACCATAGGTGTTTACTGATCTTGAGGCTAGTCTGCAACTAATGCTTTTGACGGATCCCAAGATGAAACCTGTTGTAGCTATGCTGGAATACCAAAAGTCCATCATTGCTGCACAGGGTGCACAAATTATGGCCCTAAAGCAATCAGAAATGGCTCAAAATCAGAGAATGGATTATCTCCATAAGGGGTTTACCCTTTGTGGAAATAAGATCATTCAATTAGAGCGTTTGATTCAAACCCAAGGGGCAAAGGTTGTAGGTCCTCCTGACCAAACCAATGCTTCCAAAAAGGGGGAGAATCAGGAGGTTCCTGAATCAGTCCAAGCAGCTCCAACACCATCAGTCCAAGCTGCCTCAACAGTTCCACCGTCTAGGCTAACAGTCCCAACAGCTTCTCAAGCTGTTAGCCTAGAAACTCAAGCTGCTTCTTCAAAAGCAACTGGAGTTGTTATAAGGGAAGGTGTTCAAGCTCCAGTAAGTACAGTCCAAGCTACAAAAGACAAGGGCAAGGGCATCTTAATTGAGTCTCCAAAGCACAAGTTTTCTTCCAGAGAAGCCCAGATTGCCTTTGATGCTGAAATTGCCAAAACGTTAGCAGAGGAATAGGATCAAGAATTAGATCAGCAAACCCAGCCCCCATTGGATGATGATGAAACCTTAGGTGATTACCTAAAGGGGTTTGTGGGTAAACAAGGAGATAAGAAGAGGAAGATGCCAACAGGGCACTCTAAGGCTGAACACAGAAGATTTTTGATTAACTTTGCCTTTGCAGCCGGCATTCCAAAGAAGATGGCTCAGTCCATGAGCACAGAAAGGTTGCAGGCTATCCATGATAAAGAAATGGATAAAAGAAAGAAAGCAAAAGTCTCCCAAGAAGTCCAAACACCTCAAGAAGAAGTTCAAACTGATACAAGCCATGTTCAAAATGCTGCCAGTGTCCCTGCTTCTTCTGATCAAGCTGCTGCTTCCATTCCTGCATCTGAGCCATTACCTCAAGCAAAGCTAGATCAAGTGAAAAAGGTGTTGTATGAGCAACAACTACAAAAGGCTATGGAGATAGAGAAACTGCTGGATCAACATGATTTTACAAAGCCTCTATCAACTACTGGTATGCTAAGCCACTGGATAATATTGACTTAAGATTTAAGTTTGTGGTGAGAAGGGAATCCGGACCAGAAGAAGAGTATGATACATTTTGGCATATGGTTCAAAAGTTGACCAGAGATGAGCTTATCTGGATGCATAATATTGGGTCTGTAACACAAGTTAGATCTGCTCTACCACAAGTGAAGCAAGTCATTAAAGATCTAAAATCAATTGTTGACCCTGAATCTGCAAGGAAAGAAATAGAGGATGCTATGAAGAAGGGAAAGAAGATCAAGCAAGTTGATCTGTTTGTCAAATCAAGGACATACAGAATCAAATTCTCAGATGGATCTGGTATATTCTTCAATCTCGAATTTTATGATTTACCAAAAGTTATACTACTTCAGATGAAATCCATTAGAGTATCTTGTGATAGAGATGAGATGAAGAAAGATTTTTTGAAGGCTGTAAATCAGAAACTTGCACAGTTGTAAGTTTTTGAAAGCCTTGGATTGTAAATAACAGTTTACTTATTCATTTCCTTATTTGTATAGAACTTAAAGTCTTGTACAAAGAATTTAAGTTAGGGGGAGATTGTTGGGAAATAGTCTAAGTAGGTTCAAGCTGTTAGTTAGACTTCTCAAACTGTTAGTAGAGTTTATATGTAAATACAAAGTTCATGCCGTTAGTTGAAGAATCTCGAGCTGCCAGTGTAAAAGTTCAAGCTGCCAGAGTAAATTAACTCAAGCTGCTCTGTTCATGCTGTCAAGTGATTCAAGCTGCTCAACAGTTTCATAAACAGAAAGTGCTGATATTCAGGAAAAGATATCTACACAAAGATTCCAGCATATCTACTATCAGAGAAGTTATAGTCCTTCAAGGAAACAAATCAAGAAGCAATATAAATACAAAGAATAGGTCTTTATATTGTATAGGAGTTTTTCTGCATATTCGAGTCTGTAATTGCTTTTGTTGATTAAGTTTTCATAAGCCTCTAAGGTTGTAAAACCCTAAGAACAGTCTGTGTTCTTCGTCTAATCAAACAGATTAGAGGTGATTGTAATCATTGAATTCAGCAATACAATCAGTTTTGATTATTTCTTGTGTTTACTTATTATTTATTCTGAAAGTTTTTGTTAAAATAGTTAAGTGTTATTCCGCAAACTTCTTAATTAGACTTTGATTCAAAGCAAGATTATTGATTTATACTCTGATAAATTCAAATCAGTTAGTCTTGGTTAATTAGTTTTAGATCCTGACAACATGTCTCAGATACTTTCTTAATCCGCGACTGTACGCACGGCACAGTTTCGATAATACCAGCTGTCTGGTTGTTTTACATCTATGAAAAAGACACCGGCAAGGGAAAGGCTCGCCTCGTGGAAGACAGGAATGAAGTGGGAGGACCGTCGACTCAACAGCCTTCGGATAATGTGGTTTTGGAAGCTAGGCTACAAGCCATAAAAAGACGCAGTGGAGGGACTTCTTGCCGCAAACAAGGCGGTACTCATGGAGGTGGAAAAGCTAAAGCAAGATTTCGACGTTCATGGAATTTCTGTGGGAGCTCACTCCTGGTGGCTCTCTAGTCTCCACTCTCGGGTGGACAGGCCAGAACGGGTTGTTGGCCGGCGATGTTCCTAAAAAAACTCCGCCCGCACCTCCCACGTGATATCTCCAGACGATTTCTAGACCCATCATTCATGGATTTAACTCTAACGAACATTTCCACATTATGTGTTCAAAACAATTTCCCTTTGGTTGCGTAATTAGCCTCGAGCCTAAGACAATTTTAATCCCGGTGTTCGTGTTGGCATCGACGTTTGTAGCAGCAATTTAACTCTCATGAGATGCATCTTAGTTCTAACGGAGAGTGTTTGCTTTAATTGTGTTCTACATATGCGTTGCTTCCGTTTTAACCTTGATTTAGTGTCGGGGACGACACTTTCTTTTAAGTTGGAGAAGGGGGAAAAACACAATTATGTGTTAGTATGTCATGGAACAGGCTTACCAAATATAATTTTACAGTGCCAAATCGTAATTTTCTGAGCCAAGCATGCACCTAAACAAGCTGAAAAAAAACGAAACCTTTTCGAACTGAACAGGCCCCCCAAGCGCAGCCGCCGGCGTAGGCCTGCGCCCGTGGGGGCACGTGTCCGAATCCTCCCCTAAATAAATAAGAATTTTTTTTTTGCAAAAACCCTACAAGAGCACCCTTGAGCCCCCATTACGGTTCCACCCTCTTTTCAACCCATTTCCATACAAAATCTCCATTTTTGCTCAAAATAATCCTTGGAAGAAAGCTAGAACTCCATTATAATCAAGATTGGGCAAGGAACTTGAATTTTCAACTCAAGTTGGCGAATAAAAGATGCGAGTTAGGACCCCATCCATTTCTAAGCTAGACCAAAGTTCTTCATCATTGTCACCAAACAAGGTATGAGTTCTTTGAAATTTTAATGAAAAGAATGAAGGTTAGCTTTAATGGAGTTTTTTGGTCAATTTTGACTTTTTTGTTTACTTTTTGTATGAACAATTAAGTGAGATTTAGCCATTGATTATATGTTGCAAAGTATATTACAAGGTAAAATCATGGTCGAAATTGAAAAAAGACATGCTAATCAAGTCACGCAAAAGTTCCTTGCTATTCTATGCATTTTTGCTTAATAGATCAATATGATGATATGCTTAGCTTGCATAATTTGTCAAAGATATACATATATATGTTGCATATGAATTTGTTAACACATGGAATATAACTTGTGTTGTCTTTCACTGAAAACTAGAACGATCTGAAAAAGTGCTATAATTATATACTTAAGTAGTCGTAATTGTAGATGTCTCGACGAACCAGGCAACGAGTTGGAGAGGGTGCCAGTTAACCTACCCGACAGAGGGTAGAATGGATCCCAGATTTCTACCTGTTGCAACATCTGGCCAACATCCAACAGCAACTGTTCATGACTAAGACATTCTCATGGAAGGTTCTAGTCGAAAAAAGGGTAAAGAAAGACGAATTTGAGAACTATGGGGTGGTTTGGTATTTTCATCGATTGGGATGGGAAGCCGCTTTGGATTTAGGAGGAGAGCATATCTACTACGAGGAGGTCATGGAATGGATGTCCACATTGAGAAGGGAAGAAGGTCGATTTATGGGAGATTTTACACTGATAGGCCGTGTTAATGGACACGAGTTCCCGATGACAACACAAGCCATAAGGGACATTTTCAGAGTCGACATCGGGGTAGGAATGGATGAAGCACGAGTCTTCAACTATGAGTACAAGACATATACACAGCTAGCGTTCACAGATCGAACATGGGAAGGCAGTGGACGACGCAACTGGCAACAATTTTAAAGATTGACTATAATGCCGCCGCAGGATATACGGCTTATGCTAGGCACGATCTGAGCCCGATGGCGAAGGTATTTAACAAAATCATCAACAAAAACTTGCTTCCAAGAGACAGTGACTTGACAAAGATTAGACACAAGGAAGTGACGATTTTATATGCACTGATGACGGGAGAGCCGAGTCTCTCATTTGCGTGGATTGTAATGAACGACCTGTGGTCGATGTACGATACAAGAGAGAGGAAAATCATTCCTCATGGATGGATAATATCAGAGTGTTTGAGAGCTCAAGCTGCTATATCACCCATCTCTGTCCCAATTGTAGAACGGGGGCCGTAGATATTCCCTTTGGGAATCGCAAGCTGCGATTAAATGTATTCAATGTTTCCACCACTGCCTCAATCGATTCTGAATGTTACATGATAGATGCGGTGGATGAGCTTAAGCAGCATGGTTCATTAATCGATGCCAAGGACCACACTGAATTATTCTTTGTTGAGCACGACAATGCTAAAATTAACTCTTACAAATACAATGAGCTTGAGGCAGTCATGGAATCCAGACGGAAACCTAAAAACCACCATGGATCCATAAGAATGAAAAGTTACCAATTATTTTGCCTCAGTCTGCAAGGACTTCAATAAAACAACCACTTGTTCTAGAAATAAAAACTTTGCTTGTGCATTTGAAATATGCCTTCTTAGGTCAGAATGACACTCTATCAGTCATTATTTCATCTAATCTGACCGAGGCATAAGAAAAAGCTCTACTGCAAGTGTTAGTAAAAATATAAAGATGCAATAGATTGGACAGAGAATTTTGTTGCCAACCACCTATCCAGACTCCTAATTCTCCTATTAGACTTAACTGATCACATTTGGGACTCCTTCCCTGATGAACAATTATTATCAATTTTCAAACTCCTGGTTTCCATTAGACACAGGGTAAAGTTATGGGCCATAAATAATATGCTAGTCTTTGAACTAATCAGGTTAGAATCCCAAACATAGTTTGGCTAGTATTGAAGTAGTTGTCTGGCTAAAGACGTAAAACTTAGCGCTTCTTGGGAGGCAACCCAGAGAACTTTGTGGGTGTGTTTCTGGAAACCCTCACGAGATAACACTCATCCACTCAGGATACCGAGGGGTTTAACGGCTTGTTGCACGTGCTAAGTGCAACCGTGATTCACTACGAAAAGGCGGATTAGTTTTAATTATTTCTTTGTTTTAGTTTAATTGCCTTAGTGTCACCAACTAAGTTGCGGAGGATTTCCAACTCGATTTTAGTTGTTTCTAGATTTAAGTATAGTTTTATTTAGTTTCATTTATTCCCAAATAAGCAAAGAAATCTATTAAGAATGTGATTGTGTTCATTGTCTGCTCATTATAAGTGTGTTCAGGTGACGAGGACGTCACAATGGTCTAAGTTGGGAAGGGTAGGTTCTATGAAATGTTTAATGTGATATAACGAGCCTCCACAAAAATGTTTTATTAGACTGAAATTTGACCACCTGGGTAGAGAGCTACGACATATTCTGAACATCAGATCTGGGCATATTGGAAAGGAGGTTTGACATCACGAGGATTATCAGGCCGATAGCTTTTTCAATTATAACATTGGTCCTGCTCTTCCTCCTTACTAGTAATCAGGTACTATCGTTCCATACTCTTCACATTTATCATATTTAGATTTGCTTGTGTGGGTTAGAATTTTAATTTTTGTTATTTTATTTCAGTAATTGTGTGTGTTTTATTTTTATTTGCCGAGTCCCTGTTGAATGCGAATGCTTAGTGCCAATGCAGTCTTTTAAATTTCCCCAATGGCTCTTGTTTTCCGATCAAGCCGTGGAAAATGATGATAAATAGAAAAATGTACCTAGAATTAGTTAGTGTTATTAAGGAATTTTAGAAGTATGTTAAGAGTCCTGATAATAATTAACATTTTAATGTAAGTTAAGTTCAAGTAAGTTAAGATGCATTTGAACTTAAATGAAAATAATGTGTCAAAAGATTTTGGAAAATTCATGCAATAAGGGGGAGAGCTTAATCATGTTTTTAGCCTCAAAAGATTCAAGGGTAGCCTAGTTGGTTCGGGAAATTAAGTCCTACGGGGTACCATTCATGCCTAATCCCCTAAAGCATCTGGTTTGGGAGGGATTGACCCAAATCCCGCTACACGGACCAACTAGAAAAGCTATGGTAAAAACTCGAGTTAAAAAGAAAATAGATATAAGCATGATAATTAAAAGTAATATCTTATCATATACATGCATAGAGGGAAGAGATGGTCAAAAGACCCACATCTTTTAAGCTTGTAACCTTGAGCTAAAAGAGTAATTTCCAAAAGTGAGATACATTATAATTACTTAAAGAGAATGTGTTTTAACTAGAAAATGTTCTTTAGCTTATACCCAAAATTTTAATGCATTATTGCGAAGGCTGACTTAACCTAGATTTATTCAAACACACTGCTAATACAGTCGGTACATAGTTAGTTCTGATTCTAAAGCTTGTTCGAGGACGACCAACAGTTAAGTTCAGGAGATATGATCCGTCTATAATTTATATGATTTCTGAGTCATTTTATGTTCATTTTAAAATCCATACTATTACTCCAAGTTTGTGTTTCAGGGCCAAGATATTAAATGAAAGAATTTCAAGGAAATTCAAAACAAACCGAGCCGAAAGGGGCGCAGGCCTGCGTGTCACACCCTGCTACCCCGGTTGGCAGCGAGGCGTGACGAGTGCGGAAGCGTAACCATAATCATAATGAACGACCACTATATGGACGTTTTTAAAATACATCGTTAAAGCTTTAGAGCATAGCATTGTTTTACATAGACTGATATGAGTAAAGGAGTTCGCAAAATACAGAGATTTAATTACATAATTAAAATATCCAAAATAATGCAGCTAAATCTCCGTTAATTTGAATATGCATGCGACTCCATGGATGCGGAAGCTAGGAAGTAAAATACGTCCGAGGCATACTTGCCTTAATTTCCTGAAAATACACGCTAAAATACGTCAATAAAAATTGTTGGTGAGCTCATAGGTTTACACGTAAATCTGACCCGTATGGACAACAATAATAGAGGTTGAATTTATAAAATCATAAATTCCTTGTTATGTATTACATATAAACCATCATGCAACCGAAGCTTAATTTAGGATAAGTTTTTGCTCTGTGCAGTATTCCCATACGTAATACCGTTTGTTGAATATATATGCACCCGCTGTTAGCCAATCCAACTAACCCGAGTGGGGGACATGACTCCCAATAGATCTATCCACAATATATTCGCGCTAACAAATAAATGTAATTAACGGTTCATGATATCAGAGCTAATGGAACCACATATGTAATACATAATAGAAATGAAAATATTTCCGTGTCCATATAAAAATAAAGCATGTATTTCATCCCCAAAACATAACAGTGTGAAAATAGGGGCTACGAGAACTCACCGAGCGTGTGATGGCAAAAATCTAGCGTAAAAAACTTTTAATGTAAATGGATGGATGATGCGTCGAGTGAGTTTAATCGAGTCCTAAATGATAATAAGGACTTAATATCTCTAATATATGTTGATATATACATTTATAGATTTTTATGTCTTAAATCACCCAACATTACAAGTTTATAAATAAAATTCGCTTAAAACGTCAAGTTTATATATATATATATATATATATATAATTTTCCAGCTTTTTCGGAGGTTTTTCGGCCTACTTTGAGGTTGTTTTTGACCAAGCTCCAAAATGTTTTAGACTTTGGTTTTCTAAGACATTAAACTACTATATACAAATGATTTTTAGAATCAAGAACGGCCATTTTTCGAGATGTTTAGGTTGGTGAAAAAGCTCGTTAAAAACCCTATGTTGGCCATTTTTGAGCTGTCAAACTTTCGGTTTCCCAAACATTTCTGGAGGTCTTAAACTTCAAAATAAATTATGGAAAATTACAGATCTATAGTTAAGACATAGATCTAACTTTTGAGACAAGAATCAACTAATTTCGTTGAGTTATGAATTAGTTATGATTTTTCAAAGTCGATATAAATTTTCTGCCGAAATTCCGTAGTTTATAAACTTGAAACAACTTATGATTCTTGTTGTTTATTCAAAGACTACTTGTATAAAGGTTGTAAAAATTATATAACACATATATAACACATGTTTTCATAATATTAACATGTTTATAATGTGTTCATATATTCATATGCACATTTAAAGAAACAACTTAAAAATAAAAACTAGAAACTTATAAACTTGAGTTTTTATGAAACTTGTTGTTGTTGGTGATTATATATATTATGCAAGACTTATATAAACATAAATATATGATGAAATAAGTTAGTATTTACTTACTTTTAAGTATTTAGAATATGATTTTGAGTAGAAGTTGAAATCCTTGCAAGATATGCACCAAAACACTTGATTTTCTTGAAGAACAGTTGAAGAACCCTTGAATGCACAAGTTTGTGATGTGTGAGTGTATAAATCCGGTTTTGAGAGAAGAAAAGGAGAGGTTTTTGTTGTTTGAAGTTTGGAAAATAAGTGAGAAATGAGGTCTTATTTATAGGCAAAGTGTTTGGTCTTTCAAATGATGAAAGGCATGGATGAAAAGGTAGAGTGCACTATTAAACAAAATGATTGTGTTTAAAGTAATATTAAAAAAAATAAAAGTCAAACTCTAATAACCCATATGCCTAAAATCTGGCCCCTTATGTATTTATAATGTATTTATATATATTTTTTTTGTATAAATGTATTTAGGAATGTATTCTTGTATTTCCCTTTTCTTGTAATTTCAAAAATACTTATGGATGCATTGTTTTAATGAATTGTTTTAGTCTTGCATAATTAATGTTAAGTAATTGTATTAGTGTTTGACTAGTGTCACTAATGATAATTTAAGTATGTACTTAGTTGAATTAATCCTTCATAACGTAAATTGATCGGATTAATTGATTTCCCGATTCATCGCACCGATGAATTTGATTCTAATTGAGTTGAATTTTCTAATGAGCATTGTTAATCACTTTGATTAATTTCTAATGACCACTGATTAGGTTTTAATTGGCTATTGAATATTGATTAAGTCGTAGTTGCTAACCTGGTTTAATGCCGGATGTTACAGTCTCCCCCTGTTAAGGGAATTTCGTCCCGAAATTTTAGCATGTTTCCTCAGGGGTATTGTTACTTAAGAGTAGATGAGAGTATCTTTGCTTAAACTGGCCTTTGCATGCCTAAGTGAATTGTGGTCCATGTCTACAATTCCATCTGACCTTGAGGATGGGTATACAACTGTGCTTCAATCCTTTGACCTTACGGTCCATGATTTCAACCGGCTCTTTGATGAAGCAAAGTTTATCAGTTAGCTGGATCTCTTCCAAGCGGGTAACAAGTGTCTCCTCTAACAAACACTTCTTCATATTTGATACATGGAAGATATTGTGCATGCTGCTAAGCTCTGGTGGTAACTCTAAACGATAAGCTACGAGTCCAATTCCCTTTAAGACTTTGCATTGCCAATGTATCGAGGGTTTAGTTTTTCCTTATTTTCCTAATCGTATCACACCCTTCCATGGAGAGACTTTCATTGGTACTCGTTCTCCTAATTAGAACTCAAGGGATTTTCTCCCTAAATCTGCATAACTTTCTGACAATTGCGGGCAACTTTTAGTCAGTTCCGCATCTGTACTATCTTTTTGGTGGTTTCATGAATGATCTTAGGGCCAGTGATTTGGCTATTTCCTACTTCTCCCCAACAAATCGGCGATCGACACTTTCGCCCCTAGAGGACCTCAAACGGAGCAGCTTAATACTCGAGTGATAGCTATTTGTAGTACGATAATTCCACTAAGGCAAATGAGTATTTATTACACAGGCTCTTAATGTATGTTCTAGGGTTTGGATTGTTCTATTATTCTAACCATCGGTCTGAGGGTGATAAGTGGCACTCATGTCCAAGTTTGTACCCAATGCTTGCTGTAATAATTGCCTAGATGTGGATCTACTATCCGTATCTGAAATGATTATAAGGGGCACTCCATGTCCGGATACGACTTCCTTGAGGTACGTTTGGACTAGCTTATTCATCCTATTGTTCTCCTTGATTGGTAGGAATGCACGGATTTTGTTAGGCGGTCGACTATTGCTCAAATGGTTTCTGATGTTTGTCTTAACTTTGGAGCATGTTTGGAATTTGTTGACATATGTGGCAATGTGAGCCTTCATGTTAGGCCACCCGTATAGCTCCTCAAGTTCATGATACATTTTACTGGCTCTGGGGTGGACTGTATATCTTGATTTGTGTCCTTTATCCATATACAGCTTTCTTATTCCACCAAACAGAGTAATCAGATTCTATTCATGAAATATCAATTTTTATTAGCCCTTATCCTAAACTATTTATCCACTTGTACTCTTAACGACTTAGCTCATTAGTTTTCCTCAGGTGATAACGAATTTTCACGGTTGCAATCACTTATTAGCTCCATCCAACGGTGCTACTTCGTATTCGACTCTCTCTGGTTCAAGATGTGTAGGAGGCTCTTATGGTCTGTCAATACAATACACTTCATACCGTACAACTAATGTCTCCAAGTCTTAAGGATAAAGTCTACTTCTCCAAGATGTAGATCATGCGTTATGTAATTCACCTAGTGATCCCTAAGTTTTCATAAAGTATAAGCTATGACCCTATCTTTCTATATCAACCCATTGTGTGAAGCGTCACAATAGTCTACAAATTTCTTGCTTCTCTTGGATAAAATAAGCGTGCTGCATAGATTGTGCTTTAATAACTGATACGATGTCTCCTGATTCTCGCCCCAATCATACTTAATGTCCTTTCGGGTCAGATCTGTTAGAGCTCCGGTGATCTTTGAGAAATTTTATTATTATTATTATTTTTTTTGATAATTGCCTATAATAAGTGGCAAGTCTTAAGGACTGTTGTATCTCTATGGGGGTTCTAAGAGTTTACCATTTCCTGATAGCCTCGATATTTGCAGGGTCGACTTGGATTCCTTTACTATTGTTCACGTGACCGAGGGATTTCACCTCTCCTAACCAAAAGTCAAATTTAGAAAGCTTAGCATATAGTTGTTCTTTCTCCGATAATTCCAGAATCAGTCTTAAATGTTGCTCGTGCTCCTTCTTGTTTCGTGAGTAGATTAAAAGTCATTCATGAATACAATCACGAATTTTTCTAAATAAGGTTTGCACACCCGATGAGGTCCATGAGTACCGTTGGGTACACTGGTTAATCCAAATGGCATTAATAGGAATTTATGATGACCGAAACGGAATCTGAAAGCTGTCTTTGGAATATCTTTCTTGTGAACTCTAACCTGATGATAACCAGACCTTAGGTCGATCTTCGAATTGAAGCTTAATTCTTGGAGTTTTGTCAAACAAGTCATTGATCCTTGGAAGTGGGTATTGGTTCTTTTAGCTTATTTAATTTCTCGGTAATTGATGCACATCCCGAAAGTTCCATCCTTCTCCTTTATGAACAAAACTGGAGCTCCTCCAAAGCGAGGAACTAGGTTTGATAGGCCCTTTATTTAAGAGCTCCTACAGTTGGTTGGACGATTCTTACACTATTGATGGGGCTAATCGGCATGGTGCTCGAGCCACTGGTACCGCACCTGATACTAGGCCTATTTTTGAATTTGACTTGCCTCGATGTTCGGAGTTCAGGTAAGTGTTCTGGAAAAACTTTGGGGTAACCATAAATAATAATAATATTTTCGAGCCGTCTTCCCTTTGGCTCCCTCTCTATCAACACTTCAGGGTCCTAATGCTAGAGATGATGCTTACTTTGGTATTTCTTGCTTTGCGTTGGACAGTAAGGACCTTCTTATTGGCTAAAGGTATATGAACTGTGTTCTTGTTGCATACTATTTCCACACGATTTTCGATAGCGAATCCATGCCTATGACCACGTAAACACTTCCCAGTTTGATGGGTATCATGTCTGTTTCAAAGAGTCGGCCTACTAATTCTAAGGAGCATCCTCGACTTATATTATTTGTCTTAAGCGTCTCACTGTCATCAACCTCAATAGCATAAGTAGCACTTAATGGAATTTATCTGCTTAGTGAACTTAGTGGATATAAAGCTCCTATCAGCACCAGTATCAAATAGTAGAAATGCATAAGTGGTATCTAATGGGGTAAGAGGATAAGTCTACGGGTTTGAAATTTCTTAGGCAGATAGTCACAGCTTTATCTATTCCTACCCAGACTTGTAGTTAAAACTTAATTCCTCATTAAAGTTCTTGATACTTAATCTTTGTATATGATATGGTCAAAATTTTCTGATAAATTCTTAAGCCTTATTTACCCTAAGATATATCAGATAGTAAAGCCTAGAGAGATACTATAAAGAGATGCCTCCGGGGTTTCCTCATACTCCAGAGCGTTAAGTCGTTGGGTTAGATCTGCAGTGTGGGCTTTGTGCTCCGCTAGGTGCTGTCACAATTCGTCGATTCCGTCTTGTTAAATCGCCTGGGTATTCTGGTTGGCCTAAGGTTTATTGGTGGTTTGCATTGCCTCCTGCTTAATCCTTGCAAAGATCTTACCGACCTCTTGGTGGATTTTATCGAAATTGGAGGTCGTGTCTGGCGGCCCTTGCCACCAACAGGGGCATCGTTTATTACATACGTTTCTAGGTAAGTGTCGGCACTTGAGAGGAAGATGGTGTTCTGACTTCAAACTGGATTTGGATCCCCTCCTCGTTTCTCCACTCTTGGAGAGTGTGAGGCATCCATCCCCACTGTCCTATGCTTGCTCGTTACTACTGCGGCGGGCTTGGCTGATGGGCAGGTACCGGGATAGACTCCCGTTGTGCTAGTCACACCCTTTCCCTAGGGGTGAATTTCGATATGTTATTGTCATCAGGGTCCATATATGTGTTCACAGTTCTTGAAGAAAGTTTAGTTTTTGTAACAGTTATAGTCTAGGTACTAATGCAACCTAGTTCACTATAACTATGGCTCTGATACCAATCTGTCACACCCTGCTACCCCGGTTGGCAGCGAGGCGTGACGAGTGCGGAAGCGTAACCATAATCATAATGAACGACCACTATATGGACGTTTTTAAAATACATCGTTAAAGCTTTAAAGCATAGCATTGTTTTACATAGACTGATATGAGTAAAGGAGTTCGCAAAATACAGAGATTTAATTACATAATTAAAATATCCAAAATAATGCAGCTAAATCTCCGTTAATTTGAATATGCATGCGACTCCATGGATGCGGAAGCTTGGAAGTAAAATACGTCCGAGACATACTTGCCTTAATTTCCTGAAAATACACGCTAAAATACGTCAACAAAAATTGTTGGTGAGCTCATAGGTTTACACGTAAATCTGACCCGTATGGACAACAATAATAGAGGTTGAATTTATAAAATCATAAATTCCTTCTTATGTATTACATATAAACCATCATGCAACCGAAGTTTAATTTAGGATAAGTTTTTGCTCTGTGCAGTATTCCCATACGTAATACCGTTTGTTGAATATATATGCACCCGCTGTTAGCCAATCCAACTAATCCGAGTGGGGGACATGACTCCCAATAGATCTATCCACAATATATTCGCGCTTCCAAATAAATGTAATTAACGGTTCATGATATCAGAGCTAATGGAACCACATGTGTAATACATAATAGAAATGAAAATATTTCCGTGTCCATATAAAAACGAAGCATGTATATTTCATCCCCAAAACATAACAGTGTGAAAATAGGGGCTACGAGAACTCACCGAGCGTGTGATGGCAAAAATCTAGCGTAAAAAGCTTTTAGCGTAAATGGATGGATGATGCGTCGAGTGAGTTTAATCGAGTCCTAAATGATAATGACTTAATATCTCTAATATATGATGATATATATATTTATAGATTTTTAGACTTTGGTTTTCTACGACTTTAAACTACTATACACAAAGGATTTTTAGAATCAAGAACGGCCATTTTTCGAGATGTTTAGGTTGGTGAAAAAGCTCGTTAAAAACCCTATGTTGGCCATTTTTGAGCTGTCAAACTTTCGGTTTCCCAAACAATTTCTGGAGGTCTTAAACTTCAAAATAAATTATGAAAAATTACAGATCTATAGTTAAGACATAGATCTAACTTTTGAGACAAGAATCAACTCATTTCGTTGAGTTATGAATTAGTTATGATTTTTCAAAGTCGATATAAATTTTCTGCCGAAATTCCGTAGTTTATAAACTTGAAACAACTTATGATTCTTGTTGTTTATTCAAAGACTACTTGTATAAAGGTTGTAAAAGTTATATAACACATATATAACGCATGTTTTCATAATATTAACATGTTTATAATGTGTTCATGTATTCATATGCACATTTAAAGAAACAACTTAAAAATAAAAACTAGAAACTTATAAACTTGAGTTTTTATGAAACTTGTTGTTGTTGGTGATTATATATATTATGCAAGACTTATATAAACATAAATGTATGATGAAATAAGTTAGTATTTACTTACTTTGAAGTATTTAGAATATGATTTTGAGTAGAAGTTGAAATCCTTGCAAGATATGCACCAAAACACTTGATTTTCTTGAAGAACACTTGAAGAACACTTGAATGCACAAGTTTGTGATGTGTGAGTGTATAAATCCGGTTTTGAGAGAAGATAAGGAGAGGTTTTTGTTGTTTGAAGTGTGGAAAAGAAGTGAGAAATGAGGTCTTATTTATAGGCAAAGTGTTTGGTCTTTCAAATGATGAAAGGCATGGATGAAAAGGTAGAGTGCACTTTTAAACAAAATGATTGTGTTTAAAGTAATATTAAAAAAATAAAAGTCAAACTCTAATAACTCATATGCCTAAAATCTGGCCCCTTATGTATTTATAATGTATTTATATATATATTTTTTGTATAAATGTATTTAGGAATGTATTCTTGTATTTCCCTTTTCTTGTAATTTCAAAAATACTTATGGATGCATTGTTTTAATGAATTGTTTTAGTCTTGCATAATTAATGTTAAGTAATTGTATTAGTGTTTGATTAGTGTCACTAATTATAATTTAAGTATGTACTTAGTTGAATTAATGCTTCATAACATAAATTGATCGGATTAATTGATTTCCCGATTCATCGCACCGATGAATTTGATTCTAATTGAGTTGAATTTTTTAATGAGCATTGTTAATCACTTTGATTAATTTCTAATGACCACTGATTAGGTTATAATTGGCTATTGAATATTGATTAAGTCGTAGTTGCTAACCTGGTTTAATGCCGGATGTTACACTGCGCCACCTTGCTCTCCACAAAGAATTCCAGTTGTCCAGATACATTCCAGCGCTTGCCAGCAAAACCCTAGCCGCATCCGGGCGCAGAGGGGCGCAGGCCTGCGCCTGGCCTGCGCTAGAGCGATGCAAAAACGCATTTTACAGTCTGTAGAACCCTAATCTCGACCTATCTATCAATAGAGGTCGAGGGCAGCCTTGAAGTAGACTCTCGACGTGTGTGAAAGTGTGCCGAAGCCCTGCCAGAGTGGATCTACGATACGAGAACAAAGACGGTGATTCGCAAGCTACGTAATGACTCAGATCAACATTGTTGAAGAGCATACGATGAGCGGCTAATCACATTAGCCGTTTGTGGTGGATTTACGGTTAACTTTACTCTACTTTACGTTCTCATGCTTTGATGTATTTGTATTGAGTGAGATCTATTATGTGTATGCAAATGATAAGCATTCGACTATGATTATGATTGTATGTTTTGATCAGTAAAAGCAAAATAGTTAATCGTGGTATTATTATTTGTGTCAAGTGCATTAGCTTAGGGATTAAGACAAGTATTAATATTGCATACGCTATGCCTAGATTTATTGGTTAAAACATGTTTGAGTAATTTAGTAGCGCAATTGATTATGTCTATGTGATTGTTGCATGAAATTATAGTGAGTAACACTTATGCCATGGTGATTTGGTGAATGTTTATTCTTCTCTTGATTGTTAATCTACTGCGTTAGTTATTTTGCCATTAATTTTAGTCACAAAGTAATGGTAAGTCATTGATCTAAACAAATCACTCAAATCTATAATTCACAATTTAAAGTGCTTTCAACAAAACTCACAAGGCTAACCGCTTAACTCTAATTACAAATTCTCTCCCTGTGGATTCGACCCTTACTTCCCTAGAATAGTAGTTAGATTTAAGGATTATTTCTACGGGTCACAACGACGGCCCATCACTTAAGTCGATGTCCATTGACTTTAAATGGTTCACCACCGTGTTGGTCTTGTATTTCTATTGCACCGTGAGAATAAAAATTAGTTACTGTGTACAGACCTGACCACTTACTTTTTAATTTGCCTGGGAAGAGCCGCAGGTGTGCATTAAATAACCATACTTTTTCACCCTTATGAACCACCTTTCTTTTAATTAGACGGTAGTGAAAAGTTTTTTCTTTTCTTTGTATATTTTAGCACTTTCATAAGCTTCCCTACATATTTATTCTATTTCCATTAGTTGGTGTTTTCTGTTTACACCAGCATCCGTGAATGTGAGATTTATATTCTTAATGGCCCATAATCCAGGTTTTCCAGTTCAACCGGTAGATGACATAACTTTCCATACACTACTAACTTATAGGGAGACATTCCAATAGGGGTTTTGAAAGCAGTGCGGTATGCCCAAAGTGCATAGTCTAGTCGTGTAGACCAATCTTTACGATCCAGTCGCACAATTTTCTCCAATATACGCTTGATCTCTCTATTGGATAATCCTATTTGTCCACTAGTTTGTGGATGATATGGGGTTGCGATCTTATGGCTGACTCCAAAATGCTTAAGTAACTTGCCAAAGTACATGTTTTTGAAATGTGAACCCCCATCGCTATATATAGCTCTAGGAATTCCATGACGTGTAAATATGTTCTTTTTAAAAAACTGACAAACTACCGTATGGTCATTAGTCCTTATGGCCTCTCCTTCTACCCACTTAAAGACATAATCAACTGCCACTAGGATATATTCGAAACCATATGACTTAGGGAAGGGTCTCATATAGTCTGCCTCACAAATCAAATATTTCAACAATGAGAATCGGTGTCATGAGCATTTGATCTCGTTTTGAAAAACCTCCTATTTGTTGGCATCGTAAGCATGATTTAACAAATTTGTATGAATCTCTAAAGATGGTAGGCCAAAAGAACTCACATTGTAGGATTCGATGGCCTGTCTTTTTCGCACTGAAGTTATCATCATGCTCATTGTCTGGCACACATCGTCAGATAATTTGATCTGCTCCAATTTTGAACAAATCTGGCTGCTCCCAAATATATTGTTTGGTTTGAGAGAAGAAATATTTTCTCTGATGTGAGTTCCAATGGCCTGGAATTTTCCCTGTGACATAATAGTTTCCTAGATTAGCAAACCATGGCTCTTTTGCGATAAACAATAGTTGTTCATCTGGGAAATTATCGCGAATGGAGTCCAGCATATCTGTGGTGAATGCTGGTAACCTTGAAAGATGGTGTGCTACTACATATTCTGAGCCTTTCTTATCTCGAATTTCTAAATCAAATTCATGTAATAGCAGTATCCAAAGAATTAGTAATGGTTTTGCATCTTTCTTAGCTAACAGCTGTCGTAAGGCACTGTGATCGGAGTACACAACTAACTTAGCGCCCCAGACATATGATCTAAATTTATCTAATGCATACATCATTGTGAGCAATTCCTTTTCAGTTGTAGTGTAATTTATTTGAGCTTCTGAAAATGTTTTACTTGCATAGTAGATAACCACAGGTTTTTTATCCACTCTTTGGCCAAGTACGACATCTACTGCATGATTACTTGCATCACACATGATCTCAAAGAGTTGAGACCAATCAGGTGATTTCAAGATAGGAGCCTCTGTGAGCTTAGCTTTTAATGTATTGAATGCTTCTACACATCCTTTATCAAAGTTGAATTGGACATCTTTTAGTAGTAGGTTACACATAGGCTAGGTTATGGCACTAAAGTCTTTTATAAACCTTCGGTAGAACCCTGCATGACCTAGGAAGGAACATACCCCTTCGATATTGGTCAGGTGGTGGTAGGGATGAAACAAGTTGTATTTTTGCGCAATCGACCTTCATTCCCTTTTCTGGGACTATGTGTCCTAGTACCACTCCCTCTTTGACCATAAAGTGACTCTTCTCTCAATTTAATACCAGATTGGTTTCAGAAACAGGTCGAGTTGTAATCTTTTCGCCTTTTAGAGTATCGACTACGGTGACTCCTGATTTCTTGGGAACCGTTTGTGTGGGACTAACCCATTGGCTATCTGATTTAGGATAAATAATTCATGTATCTAGCCATTTTAGCACTTCTTTCATCATCACTTATCTGAGATTGGGATTCAGTCTTCACTGAGCATCTCTGGTTGATATAGATGTTGGATCAGTGATAATCCGATGCATGCACACTGTTGGAATAATCCCTTTAATATTTGCAATAGTCCAGCCTACCGCTTCCTTGTGTCTCGACAATACTTTCAACAATACCTTTTCTTGTGCATCAGTAAGGTCAGTTGTAATGCTCACAGGCATTGTGCTATCAGGACCAAGAATAGCATATTTGAGGTGAGAAGGGAGTGGTTTTTAATTCCAGTTTTGGTGGTTGTTCAAGAGAAGGTTTCGCTGACTGTGGTAGATCAGTAGGGAGTTTTTCAATTTTCCGTGTCCATGGTGGTTGTTTAGAATCCACAGATTGAACACATTCAAGTTCGAATGCACTACATTCTGTCATGCTTTCTAGCTTATGCTCATTATAATATAGAAAACGTTTCGCTGGATCCTTACATGTTATTGTTGATAATTGTTGTTGTACCAAATCATCAACAACGTCAATCATGTAACACTCTGAATCCAGTGGTGCGTTAGGTACATTATTAGAAACATTGAGTCAGTGTTTGCGATTTCTAATGCAATGTCTAAAGCACCTGTTCTATTGATTTGAGCATCGATTGTTGCTAAAAATGGATGACCTAGACTGATTGTGGGTTGCCTCTCTTTATAAGTACTGTCCGAGTCGAAAACCAAGAAATCTACTGGATAATAGAAGTCCTCAACCTTAACAGTTACATCAGATTACAACCCCCCGTGGTACTTTGGTGGACCTATCTACTAATTGCAAGATGACATCTATTTTTTGCAATGTGCCTAGATCGTGTTGGTCAAATACATTTCCAGGCAGGATGTTGACACTTGCCCCTAAGTGTAAAAGTGCCTCTTAATCTGAACATTGGAAATAGTAACCAGGATCAAGGGTTATCCTGGGTCCTTTAATTTAGGTGGTAGTGAGCTTGTAATAACTGCACTAACTTGTTCAGTCAGATTTATATTCTTAGGAAGAGAGACTTTGAACTTACGTTTTTTAGTACAAAGGTCTTTTAAGAATTTAGCATAATAGGGAACTTGATGTATAGCTTTGATTAAGGGAATATTGATTTTGACTTGATCAAAGACATCCCATAAATCTTCAGTTTTCGGTCATCTCTTACCATAAGGAAATGATGCCGGATTTTTTTAAAGCCGATGGATAAGGAGCAGTTTCGGTGTCTAAACTGCCCTCCCTAACTTTATTTTCGATTGGTTTTTTGGCTTTTAAATCCTTAAAAGTCACTTTCTTAATTTTTTTTTCTACCTTCGACTCTGCTTTAGGTGGTTCCTCTTCATAGACATTTTCTACCTCTTCAGCTGTCTCACTTTCCGTTGACATTTCTATCTTATTATCAACTTTCTTTCCCCTCCTAAGTGTAGTGATTTTGGCGACTTCATTGACTTCATACTTATTTTCCTTACCATGGTGATTTGATTGGTTAACTGTGGTGTTACTTGGAAGCTTTCCTTCTTCTCGTTTAGTAAGAGACTCTGCAATTTGTCTCATTTGTCTTTCAAGCATCCCCATAGTTTTTGCTTGCACCATAGTTTTCGCTTGCACCATAGTTTGTTGTTTCATGAACTCCATGAATTCAGAGAACTCTTTCGAATTCCTGAAAATTGGTCTTACTTAAGATTCTTCTTTAGGGTCTTGACGTTTATAATATCTATCATCCTTCGTGGCTGAGGTTGATCCATATTGGAATTCTTGGTTTTGTTGACAAGGTTGCTCATATCTCGGCTTTATGGGAGCTTTAGTGTCTTGATTCTCCCTCTGACTAAAGTTCGGGTGTTTTCTCCATCCCGGATTGTAGGTATCTGAATATGGGTTTTTGCGTTCTCTTCATTCCCGATAGTAAAAAGCTTCATTCACATACTCCTCACGAGCGAAATTATGTGGGCGATTCTCGGATGGATGGGATGGGTCTCCACATGTGACACAACAGACTTGTGCCACAGTGGCCTTTCCCATTCCCTTCATCAACAAGTCCATCTTTTTCCTTAGTTCGAAAATATCATATTTAACTTCTCTTTTCCATTCATTGTCTATGCCCATTACTTGGACACCAATGCTACTTTCCGTATCCTCTTGAACTTTTAACCCCTTACTTAACTGAGTTAACAGCTCCCATGCTTAGTCATCCTCTTTAGCCAAAAAGGTTCCGCCAGAAGCGGCTGTGATCATATTTATACTTTCTTCACTTACCCGATCAAAGAAGTTTTTGATTAACATCCATTTAGGGATTTCATGATGTGGACATGTTCTTAATAATTCATTTAACCTATCAAACGATTCGTGAAATTGTTCTCCAGGTATTTGTTTAAATCCAATGATTTCTTTTCGTTTTACGGTAATTTTACTAATTGGATATTATTTAGTTAAAAATTCCTTTTTCATTTCATTCCAACTAGTGATACTATCAGTGGGCAATGACACAAACCAATTTTTCGCTTTTTCCTTCAAGGAGAAAGGACAGTCTAAGCTTAAGTGCATCTACAGTCATTCCCCTTACATGATTGGCCTTACATATAGCAGTGAATTTCGCTAAATGCTGCTGATATGGTTCTTCATTTGGTGCTCCGCGAAAAACCAATATGATGCTAAATAGTTGGGTGCGAATTTCAGGTTCGTTATCCGTGATTGGATAGAGAATGGGTGATAGATCAGGAATATCACCCCGCCTATAATGGGATTCTATGGTTCGTCGCTCTCTCATTGCCCTGTTGTTTTGATGGACTTCGATAAAAGTGTTATCGATCTTTTCGTAATCAGAACTAAGTATTTCTTTAGTGTCCCTCTCAAATACAACGCCTTTACTTTTGTTAGCCTGGTTTGTGGCTCGTCTATTTGATCTAGCGGTTTTTTCTATTTCCGAATCAAATTTCAATGGTGAAATTCTACCAGAATAACGTGTGTGCATAAACCTATGAGATCCTAGTGGAGTACTAGAGTTTTCTTCTTGGTGAGATTCGATGCTTGCGCCATGATTCTCTTTTCCTAATAATAATAATAAAGGCAATAATAAAACTAAAAATAAATAAACAGGATAATCTATATAAACAAATAATGAAATAACTAAATCAGCAAATAAACTATATTAAACTAGTTACAAAAATACGTGGCGCTAAGCGCAACCACTCCCCGGCAACGGCGCCAAAATTTGAACGAGAGTCGTTAACTCGCCAGACGTAACCAATAAATATCTTAGAAGTTAAGGTAAGCAGGGGTCGTCTCCACAGGGAGCGAGAGGTTAATTACATGTATTCGAGCAACTAGCATTGTGAACTTTGATTATTTGGAAAAGTGAATATTTGCGAAAACTTTTACTTGCTTTAATAAACTTTAATAAACTAATTACCTTGCGCACTTGTAAACAAAAACCTTAGTTAAATGTGTTTGATTAAATACGTTAACAATAATTACCACTACTGGATTCAACACTTAGCTTTTATGTTTACTTTTAAGAACAATATGACGATTATAGAGACATAACCTTTTATAATCATTATTAATGTCGTTACGTGATCTTAGGCATAGCGCGTGCTACTTTGATTACTTGTCTTAATTATTATATAACTCGACACGAAAAATAAAACACCAACGAACTATCTTACGAAACGCAACAAAACAAATAATCATGAGAATGTTTACAATCAAAACATAAACATCCAACACACGTAAACATAAATAATATGTTCATAAAATTAAAATTTAGTGTAGTGGTTCCTCCGGGAATGATTAAAGTGAGATTAGCTGGACATCGTGTGTGTAGTGATCCAGAGTTGTTGGTTCATCATCGTCAACAACGCTGCACTTTGTCTCGCGTGTTCTTCGTAGTCGTATTTGCTCAAACGGGGCTAATCTAAGTTTTTTCTCTCCAAAGTTGCGACCCTTTTACGTTTGACATATTCTAATATATATAGGCAACCTCAAAACCCTAAAGAAAACGCATATTTTTATTTTTATGGGATGGGCGCAGTTGCAGGCGCAGGCCTGCGCCCCCCACCCTATGCCTGGGTCTGCGTTTGGGCTGAGCCTGGTTCTGCGCTCTTCTTCTTTGCCAGCAATAAACATTCTGTTGAGAACTCGATCTGGGAGCAGGGCAGACCCCCACCCTCCCTGCGCTTGGCTTTCTATAATCGTTCTCCGATTGCGCTCAACTTTTCCAGACTTGTACTTTAGATGATTATCTACATGCGTAATGAGTTTTATCAATAGCAGAACATTCTAAAGCACATTTTCATTTTAAACTAACTCTTTTTCACTTTAAAAACATGGTTAATTATAACCCGATCATACTACTTGTAATTGTAATAAGTTGTGAAACTTAACACATAAATACAAGCTTAAGTTCAAAATATACTTAATCCTATTTAGACAATACATCATCTTAAAATTACTCCAAATAAAAAACTACAATGGTCAACGCGAGAGGCAAATGTGATTTATATATAAATACTATATATATATATATATATATATATATATATATATATATATATATATATATATATATATATATATATATATATATATATATATATATATATATATATATATATATTATATACATATATATATATATATATATGTGTATATATATATATGTGTGTGTGTGTGTGTATGTGTTTGTATTCAAGTTTCATGGAGTCCAATATTAGATTGGAGTCAGAGTAATAATTGACAACAATCAAATAAAAGCTTCTATTCTATCTCCTACAATCGTTCATTTTATATTCCATCAATTTCTCCTATAATTTTGAAACATCATTTCTCTCTCTCTCTCTCTCACGTAAATTCTCTTTCTCATGTCATTAGCATCACTCGTTGGATTTAACATGTATAAG
Source organism: Centrapalus pauciflorus (assembly GCA_020465985.1). Lineage (NCBI taxonomy): Eukaryota > Viridiplantae > Streptophyta > Magnoliopsida > Asterales > Asteraceae > Centrapalus > Centrapalus pauciflorus. The sequence continues at coordinate 60,552 of JAANYP010000744.1, read as the reverse complement.
TATATAAAGATAATTTTAATTTAATGTTATAATTCTTTTGTTAAAGATATATAAGAAACTATATACTTGTAGAAGTTGAAGATGTTCATATACCTGCATCAGTTGAACATGTTCTTGGGGCAACCAAACATGTTCGTATACGAAACCATACCTTGTAGCAACTGAACATGTTCATATATCTAATCAAGTTGAACATGCTCCTACAACAACTGAACATGTTCGTATGTGAAATCATACACTGCAACAGCTGAATATGTTCATATACGTATTTGAACATATACATACGTTGTAATATAACTCGAAACTAAAAAATTAATAAATATGATATGATTTTCAATAAAAAAAAGATGCCAATAAAGATACGAGAACTAGAAAGAAAATCATGAAAAAATATTTGATTTTATGTTAAAAAACTTAATTATGGAAGATATGCTACTACTTAGAGATTGTTTTTTAATTTAATTTGCATTTAATAAAAATTTGTTTGACAATTCTACCCTTTTACATATCGGAACAAACTGGGTGAAACTCCAAGACTCAACTCTAAATTTAAACTCCATGGAACCCAACAACACACACACACACACACACACACATATATGGGTTCACAAAGTACCCATGAGAATTGAGTGTACCAATGGTACCCTTCCAAAGCCACAAGATTAAATCAAGGGTTGTCATCAAAAGTTGAAAATTTCATGCGCATCCGTTTTTTTAGCTGGAAAGGTATTTTCGTAATTACAACGACCATTCACAACACTAATAAAAATGATCATTCACATTACTTGGTTGATCATTCACAACACTTACTCGATCATTCACACCACATATTTGAACACTTAGTACGAATGTGCTCCTCCTCTCCACAGCTATGACAAATTAGGGGACTACGAGTACACTCCCCCTTGTGAGATCTCCCACATTTGGTGCAAGAAGTGGAAGCGCTAGACAAGTGTCGTTTCGATTGATTTAAGGAGTACGACTATTTCTTTGAAGGTGCATGCGAATGAGACCGAGAATTGGCACCCTTAGATTGAGAATGAGGCGTACGAGGCGGTCGTTGCGACCCTTGAGAAACCTCGGTTTTCAACTTCTTAGAGGAGAGAGTATCAGGGATCAACTCGAGAGACTTCATACTCCCGGATACGAGCAAGTTCAATCGCTTGATCAAAGGTTTTGATCACTTGCATGCATCTTCCCAAATTCCCAGTTTCCTACCGAAGGCCTTCCACGAAATACTCCACCTTTTGACTTTCATCAGACAGCAGCGGCCCCACAAACATAGCCTTATGTTAAACTCCGCCAAATAGGCATCCATCGATAAGTCACCTTGATGGAACGTCATGAAATCCCTTTTAATCTTCAAATTTGAATTGACAGGAAAGAATTGCCGCTTAAACCGGGTTTTGAATTGGTTCCAAGTCATGGACCTAATCATCTCCTCCTCCAAGAACTTCGACCTCCGCGTCCCACCAAGTCAAAGGAGGGCCCTTCAACAACACTGTGCCATAGGAAACTTTCTTCTTTTCCCAACAGTCGTTTACACGGAAGAACTTCTCAACCTCATTAAACCAGTCCATAGATGGGCATGCCCCAATCTTGGCATCAAATTCGGGTGGCCGGCATCCCATAAAGGTTTTAAACGAACAACCCTTCTTGGACTTAGAAGATCTTTCTTTCTTCTTTCTAGTTTCCTTGTCATTTCGGGCATTCTCTCTGCTTCGACCTTCGTGATCGTTATCAATGCTCACTTCAGTATGAGCTTTGTCCTCTTTTTCCTTCTCCATTTGATCATAGAAGGCCTGCATTTTTGCCACTAGCAATAAATCTTGTTGTTGATCATTCTGCTCCAAAATTTCTTCCATCTTTTGAAGCATCCTATCCTCTCTTGATTCATCCTCCCTAGATTGGTAGGTTTTATCATTTTCGGATTCATCAGACTCCCGAGGGTTCACTACTGGTCCCTGGCCACGATTGGACCCGTGATCCGACATTTCGACTGTAACAAAACCCTACACGCATTTAATAAAGGCTCACAAATGCTCGAGCATTATTACATTATATATTTTGCAATATATAAGCTTAACGTCTACCCATTAATTACCCAAACCAAGGCCGAGTCAATCTTAAGATTGTTTTACTAGTGTTGCCTAGGTGGGCCAATACTAGCATTTAAATCCGCGTTCAGTGGTGAGTATCGTCGACTACACTTAGTCATCGAACACAGGCTCTGATACCAAATTGAAACACCCTTCCAACTAAATTAGATGTTTCACAAACAATTATCAATAATCAACAATAAATACTTGCGGAAGTGTTGTCCGCTTTAAAATTTTCAATATACAAAAGCCATCAACATGATTCTCCCCACTTTGCTACCTATAAATGAGCAAAGTGTGATAAGTCACGAATCATAATGTTTGGGATTATAATATTTAAACATCCTAGGTACAAGACCAAATATCAAAGCTAGGTGTATTCACTTGTGAATAAGAAAATGGGAGTCCTCTATGCCAAACCCCAAGCATTTTCGAAGCTATACAAAAACAAAGAGCTGCTAGTCAAGCTCCAAGTCTACTACCGCGATGGTCAAACATGACCCTTTCCCTTACCTGAAAAGGTTAACAACTAAAGGGGGTCAAAAACGTTGAGTGAGTTGCTAAATTAGTAAGGAAATATAACATACAAGCATACAACAATAATAAACTAGTATATTCAACAATCAACATGATCGAGTACTCAATTTAGGCTTAGAGCTAGCCCAACGTAATGCTCAATTTAGGCTTAGTGCTAGCACAACATATTGCTCAATTGAGACTTAGAGCTATTGCAACGTGTTGCTCAATTTTAGACTTAGAACTAGTCCAACGTATTGCTCATATTAGGTTTAGAGCTAGCCCAACATGTTCCATGGATATCCAGGTGAGGTTACATGAAAGCAAAACAAGTATGGTGAGGCTCAAGGTGCCTCACATATGCCCAATGAATCAACATGTAAGAATTGAGAGCAAAAAGGCTACTACTATCAAGATATGAAGAGTTAGCTCAACAATGTGTTCAACAAGGTAAAAGAACAAGATACATGAATGTTGTATAATACTAATGCTAAAACTCACAGTGATCAGTTTACAAGATTCCAAAGCCTTCCAATAAAGCCACAATAGCTCGGAGAATGGCTAAAGCTTGCAATCAAGCTCCTTTCAACTCAATTCCCCTAGAAGCATTCATAACGCGTACTTGTGAGCTCCCGAACACAATATAAGACTCTAAGTGTGTCCTATTAGTAATGGGACCTCAAATCGAAATCACTAAATTCAATTGAGGTCCTACGAGTTCCGGAATGAATCAAAGGTCCTCAAACCATTAAAACACTTAATTTAGAGGAGTATTGGAAGTATAAGACCCAAGCACCGACCCCCGACCAACCAAAACAAATTTTTAGGACAGCAGGGTGGTCATAGAGCGACCCAGGGGGTGGCGCCGCGACAATGATTCTTATTTCGTCCAAGTGCACATTTAATGTCATAAATGCACTCAACTCCCTCACAACCTCCATCAATGCTTCTATCATTAACAAGGGACTTTACCAACTACATAATTATTATACTAAGATCACTTTAACACTTTTAAACATATTAGATATATGTTCTAACATTCCATTATTCCATGGAGTTCATACGGACTCCGAACGAATCCTAAAATGACTGAAAACTCCAACCGACAACACCGAGCTCCAATTGAGCTTATTTTCAAATCTAACCAATCCCATAGCAATATTAAACATAGTTGGGCTCTATTTAGACATTCAATTTATATTTAAATATTAAAACTCAATCCCATAATGCTTAGGAATTCATTGTGGCATTTCACCGAACACGTGGTATGCGGTTTAGACTTAAAACGCCAAATAGAGTTCTTGCACATACTTTGTGTTTCCCGACTCATGAAAACACTTTAATAACACAAATGAATACTTTCTAAACACATTATACCATAACATGGCATTTTAATGCAATCCAACTTCCATTCTTCGTTGGAGCTCAAATTGAGCTCCAACTTGGGTTTTCACTCCAATCACCAATCCAAGCCAATGAATCACATTCATATGACCCAAATACATTTATAAACCATAAACATTAACTTATACTTGATTTTAGTGTCATTTATTAACTAAATCCAACAAAACCCATTTAGGGCTCTATTCTCTAACAATGGTGAAATGGAGAGAAATGAAGAGGAAGAATAAAGGAGACGTTTATACCTTCCAAGATGCTTCAAATATCAAAGCTTTGAGCTTCAATCTTCACATTTGCTCATAAAACTCCCAAAAACCCTAGCTTCCTACCTCTTTCTCTCTTCTTTCTTTTTGAAACAAAAAAGTTGAAAGTGTGTGTGTGTGTGTGTGGCTTGTGTTGGACGATCAAGAAGAGAAAAAGGGGAGGTGGTTTGGCCTTTGGCCACCCCCAACCCTCCAACTTTCATCTCTTTATAATACACACCCCTCCCACTAACCATCTTTTATTTATTAAATACAAACAAAATGCTAAAAACTTGCATTTATTTAACAATTCAATACCTAAATAAATAAATTTGACATAATTATACTAAATGTATTCAAACGTCACATTAAACCATTCTTGTGTCATAGTTAATTATCATTTCATTGTTTTACAAATTTTGGGGTGTTACAATTCCTCCCCACTTAAAATGATTCCGCCCACGGAATTAGTTCGACTCAAACAACGCCGGATATTTGGCCTTCATCTCGGCCTTCGTCTCCCATGTCATTAAAGATCCGATGATGCTTCCAACGAACCAACACCATCTCAATCTCTTTGTTTCACAACTTAGTGGCTTTTTCACTCAAAATAGCCTCCGACTGGTCTACGTACCAGAGTTTCTCATTTATGTGCACATCATTCAATGGAATGATCACTTCAGGATTTATCAGACTTTTCTTCAAATAACTCAAATGAAAGGTGTCGTGTATACCTGCAAGCTCTTTAGGTAACTCCACTTTGTAAGCTTGAGCGCCTATGTGCTCGATGACCTTGGAAGGTCTGACATATCGTGAACTCAACTTCCCACGCTTACCGAATCTCATCACACCTTTCCACGGAGACACTTTCAACATAACCGAATCCCCTACATTAAACTCCACATTCTTGTGGCGTTTGTCCGAATATGATATCTGACGATCTTGGGCGGCTTTAATTCGTTCCCGAATTATATGAATCTTCTCATTGGTCTCTTAAATCAATTCAGGTCCTGCCAGTGGTTTCTCGCCCGCCTCACGCCAACAAGTTGGGGTTCGACATTTGCGGCCATAAATCAATTCATAAGGTGCCATCTTTATCGAAGAATGATAATTGTTATTATAGGCAAACTCTATGAGTGGAAAATGTGTATCCCAATTGCCTCCGAACTCAGTTACACATGCTCGAACCATGTCCTCCGTCGTTTGGTTCGTTCGCTCCGTTTGGCCATCAGTCTCCGGACAAAGAGCTGTACTCAGGTTAACACGCGTCCCTAACTAATCTTGCATACTCTGCCAGAACCTTGAAGTAAACTGCGAATCACGATCCGAGACAACGGATTTTGGAATTCCATGTCATATGATAATCTCATCAATGTACATCCGAGCCAGACGCTCCAGCGGATAGGTTTCTCTAATCGGCAAGAACTGCGCAGACTTAGACAATCGATCGACAATAATCCAAATTGTATCATGCTGACGTTGGGTCGTCAGAAGTTTCACCATGAAATCCATCCTGATATGATCTCATTTCCACTCTGGTATATCAAGAGGTTGCATACTACCCGACGGTTTCTGATGTTCGGCTTTTACTTGCAAACAAGTTAGACAACGCTCAACGTGGTTGTCGATATCTCATTTCATTCCGGGCCACCAATACTCCAATTTCAAATCATGGTACATCTTGGAGCTACCCGGATGAATAGAGAACATCGAATCGTGATCATCTTCAAGGATCATGTCTCAAACACCCCAAATTCTAGGCACCCATATCCGGCCCTTATACAATTTCAAACCATTATTGTCGTCGGTTAACACCGTGCTTTGACCAACCATCCTTTCGGATTTAAATTTTCTTCCTTAAGGCCTTCCACTTGCCACTTTCGGATATCATCAATGATGGTAGAAGTCACCACCACACGAGTAAGTGCATAACACTCAAGATATCTCTTTCGACTTAGGGCGTCGGCTACTACATTTGCTTTCCCAAGATGGTATAGGATTTCACAATCATAACCCTTTATTAATTCCATGGCTTGTCATTGCCGCATATTTAACTCCTTCTGATCAAAGAGATGCTTTAAGCTCTTGTGATCCATACAAAGTTGACATCGAGTACCATACAAGTAGTGGCGGCAAATTTTCAAAGCAAAAGTGATGGCTTCGAGCTCGAGATCGTGCGTTAGGCGAGTCTTCTCATAGTCCTTCAACTGCCGAGAAGCATAAGCTATTACTTTTCTACATCAATATACATCCCAACTCATTTATAGAAGCATCGCTATACACCGTGAAATCTTCATTGCCTTCAGGCAAGGCAAGAACAGGAGCCTTAGTCAAATGGGCTTTCAATGTTAGAAATGCCGCCTCCTGCGGCTCTGCACACACAAACTTTGCGTTTCTATGCGTCAAAAATGTAAGAGGGACTGCGAATTTTGAGAAGCCCTGGATAAATCGCCTATAATAACCCGCTAATCCTAGGAAGCTCGAATCTCAGAGGCATTCTGAGGCGCTTCCCAACTCTCAATAGCTTCAATTTTCGAGGGATCGACCGACATACCCTCACAAGATATGACATGCCCCAAAAATTGCACCTGATCGAGTCACAGCTCAAGGCGTTAAGTAACGAAATTCAACTTTTACACTATAATAAAAGGGTATTATAGCTAAAGTTTAGAATTTCATATCTGTCGCAACCAAAACTCACACTTCGTGAACTTGGCGTATAGCCGTTCCTTGCGAAGGAGTTCAACAAGTTCCCATAAGTGAACGAGATGATCCGCCTCTGACTTAGAATAAACTAATATATCGTCAATGAATACGATGAACGACTTATCGAGTATCGGACGACACACTCGATTCATTAAATCCTTGAAGCAAGCAGGCGCATTAGTGAGCCCAAACGGCATCACCAAGAATTCATAGTGACCATAGCGAGTTCGAAAGGCGTTTTTTGGAACATTTTCCTCCTGAACCTTTTGGTGATAACTCGAACCACTGGTACAAAAAATAGGCTTTGGTCACACATGCTCGAAATCAAATCGTCACACATTAGAATATTTGTGTGACAAAAGATACATAACTAAAATTCACATCATTCTTTTAGTCACATCTGAACTCCAATCGTGTGACCAATCTAAAATGTAATGCCACACATTCGAACATTTATGTGACTAAAGTATCTGATGTTTTTTTTTTGCAGATTATGTTCGAAGCATTAGTCACGTTACACTCATAAAATGTGACAAGACGGCATCACACAGTTGAACATTGTGACCAAATGTCAGTATATGGTCACATGAAGTAATTTGTTATGTGACTAAATCATGAACTCAAGTTTGTCACACAAGATTTTAGTGTAGCCAAAAGCAGACACTATATGGTCACATAAGTTTGTATGTGATGCTAAAGTGTAGTTTGTGTTAGAATGTAAAAATCTAATACGTAGTAGTCACATTGAGTGTCATTTTGTGTGACTAAATCATATGCCACTACATGGTCACTTGAATAATGATTTGGGTGACCAAATCATATTCCAGTATATGGGCACAAGAAGTAATTGTATGTGTGACTAAATCATATTCCAGTATATGGTCACATGAAGTAATTTGTTATGTGGCTAAATCATGAACTCGAGTTTGTCACACAAGATTTTAGTGTAGCCAAAAGCAGACACTATATGGTAACATAAGTTAGTGTCTGTGGCCAAAGTGTAGTGTGTGTTAGAATGTAAAAATCTAATACGTAGTAGTCACATTGAGTGCCATTTTGTGTGACTAAATCATATGCCACTATATGGTCACTTGAATAATGTTTTGGGTAACCAAATCATATTCCTTTATATGGTCACATGAAGTAATTGTATGTGTGACTAAATCATATTCAAGTATATGGTCACATGAAGTAATTTGTTATGTGACTAAATCATGAACTCGAGTTTGTCACACATGATTTTAGTGTAGCCAAAAGCAGACACTATATGGTCACATATGTTAGTATGTGTGGCTAAAGTGTATTGTGTGTTAGAATGTAAAAATCTAATACGTAGTAGTCACATTGAGTGCCATTTTGTGTGACTAAATCATATGCCACTATATGGTCACTTGAATAATGATTTGGATGACCAAATCATATTCCAGTATATGGTCACTGGAGGTAATTGTATGTGTGAGAAAATCATATTCCAGTATATGGTCACATGAAGTAATTTGTTATGTGGCTAAATCATGAACTCGAGTTTGTCACACAAGATTTTAGTGTAGCCAAAAGCAGACACTATATGGTAACATAAGTTAGTGTCTGTGGCCAAAGTGTAGTGTGTGTTAGAATGTAAAAATCTAATACGTAGTAGTCACATTGAGTGCCATTTTGTGTGACTAAATCATATGCCACTATATGGTCACTTGAATAATGATTTTGGTGACCAAATAATATTCCAATATATGGTCACATGAAGTAATTGTATGTGTGACTAAATCATATTCCAGTATATGGTCACATGAAGTAATTTGTTATGTGACTAAATCATGAACTCGAGTTTGTCACACATGATTTTAGTGTAGCCAAAAGCAGACACTATATGGTCACATAAGTTAGTATGTGCGGCTAAAGTGTATTGTGTGTTAGAATGTAAAAATCTAATACGTAGTAAGTCACATTGAGTGCCATTTTGTGTGACTAAATCATATGCCACTATATGGTCACTTGAATAATGATTTGGATGACCAAATCATATTCCAGTATATGGTCACATGAAGTAATTGTATGTGTGAGAAAATCATATTCCAGAAAATGGTCACATGAAGTAATTTGTTATGTGGCTAAATCATGACTCGAGTTTGTCACACAAGATTTTAGTGTAGCCAAAAGCAGACACTATATGGTCACATAAGTTAGTATGTGTGGCTAAAGTGTATTGTGTGTTAGAATGTAAAAATCTAATACGTAGTAATCACATTGAGTGCCATTTTGTGTGACTAAATCATATGCCACTATGTGGTCACTTGAATAATGATTTGAATGACAAAATCATATTCCAGTATATGGTCACATGAAGTAATTGTATGTGTGAGAAAATCATATTCCAGTATATGGTCACATGAAGTAATTTGTTATGTGGCTAAATCATGAACTCGAGTTTATCACACAAGATTTTATTGTAGCCAAAAGCAGACACTATATGGTAACATAAGTTAGTGTGTGTGGCCAAAGTGTAGTGTGTGTTAGAATGTAAAAATCTAATACGTAGTAATCACATTGAGTGCCATTTTGTGTGACTAAATCATATGCCACTATATGGTCACTTGAATAATGTTTTGGGTGACCAAATCATATTCCATTATATGGTCACATGATGTAATTGTATGTGTGACTAAATCATATTCCAGTATATGGTCACATGAAGTAATTTGTTATGTGACTAAATCATGAACTCGAGTTTGTCACACATGATTTTAGTGTAGCCAAAAGCAGACACTATATGGTCACATAAGTTAGTATGTGTGGCTAAAGTGTATTGTGTGTTAGAATGTAAAAATCTAATACGTAGCAGTCACATTGAGTGCCATTTTGTGTGACTAAATCATATGCCACTATATGGTCAGTTGAATAATGATTTGGATAACCAAATCATATTCGAGTATATGGTCACATGAAGTAATTGTATGTGTGAAAAAATCATATTCCAGTATATGGTCACATGAAGGAATTTGTTATGTGGCTAAATCATGAACTCGAGTTTGTCACACAAGATTTTAATGTAGCCAAAGGCAGACACTATATGGTAACATAAGTTAGTGTCTGTGGCCAAACAGTAGTGTGTGATAGAATATAAAAATCTAATACGTAGTAGTCACATTGAGTGCCATTTTGTGTGACTAAATCATATGCCACTATATGGTCACTTGAATAATGATTTTGGTGACCAAATAATATTCCAATATATGGTCACATGAAGTAATTGTATGCGTGACTAAATCATATTCCAGTATATGGTCACATGAAGTAATTTGTTATGTGGCTAAATCAAGAACTCGAGTTTGTCACACAAGATTTTAGTGTAGCCAAAAGCAGACACTATATGGTCACATTAGTTAGTATGTGTGGCTAAAGTGTAATGTGTGTTAGAATGTAAAAATCTAATACGTAGTAGTCACATTGCGTGCCATTTTGTGTGACTAAATCATATGCCACTATATGGTCACCTGAATAATGATTTGGATTACCAAATCATATTCGAGTATATGGTCACATGAAGTAATTTGTTATGTGACTAAATCATGAACTCGTGTTTGTCACACAAGATTTTAGTGTAGCCAAAAGCAGACACTATATGGTCACATAAGTTAGTATGTGTGGCTAAAGTGTATTGTGTGTTAGAATGTAAAAATCTAATACATAGTAGTCACATTGAGTGCCATTTTGTGTGACTAAATCATATGCCACTATATGGTCACTTGAATAATATTTTGGGTAACCAAATCATATTCCATTATATGGTCAAATGAAGTAATTGTATGTGTGACTAAATCATATTCTAGAATATGGTCACATGAAGTAATTTGTTATGTGACTAAATCATGAACTCGAGTTTGTCACACATGATTTTATTGTAGCCAAAAGCAGACACTATATGGTCACATAAGTTAGTATGTGTGGCTAAAGTGTATTGTGTGTTAGAATGTAAAAATCTAACATGTAGTAGTCACATTGAGTGCCATTTTGTGTGACTAAATCATATGCCACTATATGGTCACTTGAATAATGATTTGGATGACCAAATCATATTCCAGTATATGGTCACATGAAGTAATTGTATGTGTGAGAAAATCATATTCCAGAAAATGGTCACATGAAGTAATTTGTTATGTGGCTAAATCATGACTCGAGTTTGTCACACAAGATTTTAGTGTAGCCAAAAGCAGACACTATATGGTCACATAAGTTAGTATGTGTGGCTAAAGTGTATTGTGTGTTAGAATGTAAAAATCTAATACGTAGTAATCACATTGAGTGCCATTTTGTGTGACTAAATCATATGCCACTATGTGGTCACTTGAATAATGATTTGAATGACAAAATCATATTCCAGTATATGGTCACATGAAGTAATTGTATGTGTGAGAAAATCATATTCCAGTATATGGTCACATGAAGTAATTTGTTATGTGGCTAAATCATGAACTCGAGTTCATCACACAAGATTTTATTGTAGCCAAAAGCAGACACTATATGGTAACATAAGTTAGTGTGTGTGGCCAAAGTGTAGTGTGTGTTAGAATGTAAAAATCTAATACGTAGTAATCACATTGAGTGCCATTTTGTGTGACTAAATCATATGCCACTATATGGTCACTTGAATAATGTTTTGGGTGACCAAATCATATTACATTATATGGTCACATGAAGTAATTGTATGTGTGACTAAATCATATTCCAGTATATGGTCACATGAAGTAATTTGTTATGTGACTAAATCATGAACTCGAGTTTGTCACACATGATTTTAGTGTAGCCAAAAGCAGACACTATATGGTCACATAAGTTAGTATGTGTGGCTAAAGTGTATTGTGTGTTAGAATGTAAAAATCTAATACGTAGCAGTCACATTGAGTGCCATTTTGTGTGACTAAATCATATGCCACTATATGGTCAGTTGAATAATGATTTGGATAACCAAATCATATTCGAGTATATGGTCACATGAAGTAATTGTATGTGTGAGAAAATCATATTCCAGTATATGGTCACATGAAGGAATTTGTTATGTGGCTAAATCATGAACTCGAGTTTGTCACACAAGATTTTAATGTAGCCAAAAGCAGACACTATATGGTAACATAAGTTAGTGTCTGTGGCCAAACTGTAGTGTGTGTTAGAATATAAAAATCTAATACGTAGTAGTCACATTGAGTGCCATTTTGTGTGACTAAATCATATGCCACTATATGGTCACTTGAATAATGATTTTGGTGACCAAATAATATTCCAATATATGGTCACATGAAGTAATTGTATGTGTGACTAAATCATATTCCAGTATATGGTCACATGAAGTAATTTGTTATGTGACTAAATCATGAACTCGAGTTTGTCACACATGATTTTAGTGTAGCCAAAAGCAGACACTATATGGTCACATAAGTTAGTATGTGCGGCTAAAGTGTATTGTGTGTTAGAATGTAAAAATCTAATACGTAGCAGTCACATTGAGTGCCATTTTGTGTGACTAAATCATATGCCACTATATGGTCACTTGAATAATGATTTGGATGACCAAATCATATTCCATTATATGGTCACATGATGTAATTGTATGTGTGACTAAATCATATTCCAGTATATGGTCACATGAAGTAATTTGTTATGTAACTAAATCATGAACTCGAGTTTGTCATACATGATTTTAGTGTAGCCAAAAGCAGACACTATATGGTCACATAAGTTAGTATGTGTGGCTAAAGTGTATTGTGTGTTAGAATGTAAAAATCTAATACGTAGCAGTCACATTGAGTGCCATTTTGTGTGACTAAATCATATGCCACTATATGGTCACTTGAATAATGATTTGGATGACCAAATCATATTCCAGTATATGGTCACATGAAGTAATTGTATGTGTGAGAAAATCATATTCCAGAAAATGGTCACATGAAGTAATTTGTTATGTGGCTAAATCATGACTCGAGTTTGTCACACAAGATTTTAGTGTAGCCAAAAGCAGACACTATATGGTCACATAAGTTAGTATGTGTGGCTAAAGTGTATTGTGTGTTAGAATGTAAAAATCTAATACGTAGTAATCACATTGAGTGCCATTTTGTGTGACTAAATCATATGCCACTATATGGTCACTTGAATAATGATTTGAATGACAAAATCATAATCCAGTATATGGTCACATGAAGTAATTGTATGTGTGAGAAAATCATATTCCAGTATATGGTCACATGAAGTAATTTGTTATGTGGCTAAATCATGAACTCGAGTTTATCACACAAGATTTTATTGTAGCCAAAAGCAGACACTATATGGTAACATAAGTTAGTGTGTGTGGCCAAAGTGTAGTGTGTGTTAGAATGTAAAAATCTAATACGTAGTAATCACATTGAGTGCCATTTTGTGTAACTAAATCATATGCCACTATATGGTCACTTGAATAATGTTTTGGGTGACCAAATCATATTCCATTATATGGTCACATGAAGTAATTGTATGGGTGACTAAATCATATTCCAGTATATGGTCACATGAAGTAATTTGTTATGTGACTAAATCATGAACTCGAGTTTGTCACACATGATTTTAGTGTAGCCAAAAGCAGACACTATATGGTCACATAAGTTAGTATGTGTGGCTAAAGTGTATTGTGTGTTAGAATGTAAAAATCTAATGCGTAGCAGTCACATTGAGTACCATTTTGTGTGACTAAATCATATGCCACTATATGGTCAGTTGAATAATGATTTGGATAACCAAATCATATTCGAGTATATGGTCACATGAAGTAATTGTATGTGTGAGAAAATCATATTCCAGTATATGGTCACATGAAGGAATTTGTTATGTGGCTAAATCATGAACTCGAGTTTGTCACACAAGATTTTAATGTAGCCAAAAGCAGACACTATATGGTAACATAAGATAGTGTCTGTGGCCAAACAGTAGTGTGTGTTAGAATATAAAAATCTAATACGTAGTAGTCACATTGAGTGCCATTTTGTGTGACTAAATCATATGCCACTATATGGTCACTTGAATAATGATTTTGGTGACCAAATAATATTCCAATATATGGTCACATGAAGTAATTGTATGTGTGACTAAATCATATTCCAGTATATGGTCACATGAAGTAATTTGTTATGTGGCTAAATCAAGAACTCGAGTTTGTCACACAAGATTTTAGTGTAGCCAAAAGCAGACACTATATGGTCACATTAGTTAGTATGTGTGGCTAAAGTGTATTGTGTGTTAGAATGTAAAAATCTAATATGTAGTAGTCACATTGCGTGCCATTTTGTGTGACTAAATCATATGCCACTATATGGTCACCTGAATAATGATTTGGATTACCAAATCATATTCCAGTATATGGTCACATGAAGTAATTTGTTATGTGACTAAATCATGAACTCGAGTTTGTCACACAAGATTTTAGTGTAGCCAAAAGCAGACACTATATGGTCACATAAGTTAGTATGTGTGGCTAAAGTGTATTGTGTGTTAGAATGTAAAAATCTAATACATAGTAGTCACATTGAGTGCCATTTTGTGTGACTAAATCATATGCCACTATATGGTCACTTGAATAATATTTTGGGTAACCAAATCATATTCCATTATATGGTCAAATGAAGTAATTGTATGTGTGACTAAATCATATTCTAGAATATGGTCACATGAAGTAATTTGTTATGTGACTAAATCATGAACTCGAGTTTGTCACACATGATTTTATTGTAGCCAAAAGCAGACACTATATGGTCACATAAGTTAGTATGTGTGGCTAAAGTGTATTGTGTGTTAGAATGTAAAAATCTAACATGTAGTAGTCACATTGAGTGCCATTTTGTGTGACTAAATCATATGCCACTATATGGTCACTTGAATAATGATTTGGATGACCAAATCGTATTCCATTATATGGTCACATGAAGTAATTGTATGTGTGACTAAATCATATTCCAGTATATGGTCACATGAAGTAATTTGTTATGTGGCTAAATCATGAACTCGAGTTTGTCACACAAGATTTAAGTGTAGCCAAAAGCAGAAACTATATGGTCATATAAGATAGTATGTGTGGCTAAAGTGTAGAGTGTGTTAGAATGTAAAAATCTAATACGTAGTAGTCACATTGAGTGCCATTTTGTGTGACTAAATCATATGCCACTACATGGTCTCTTGAATAATGATTTAGGTGACCAGATCAGATTCCAGTATATGGTCACATGAAGTAATTGTAGGTGTGACTAAATCATATTCTAGTATATGGTCACAATAAGTAATTTGTTATGTGACTAAATCATTAACTCAACTTTGTCACACAAGATTTTAGTGTAGGAAAATGCAGACACTATATGGTAACATAAGTTAGTGTCTGTGGCCAAAGTGTAGTGTGTGTTAGAATGTAATAATCTAATACGTAGTAGTCACATGAGTGCCATTTTGTGTGACTAAATCATATGCCACTATATGGTCACTTGAATAATGATTTTGGTGACCAAATCATATTCCTGTATATGGTCACATGAAGTAATTTGTTATGTGACTAAATCATGAACTCGAGTTTGTCACACAAGATTTTATTGTAGCCAAAAGCTGACACTATATGGTAACATAAGTTAGTGTGTGCTAGAATGTAAAAATCTATTACGTAGTAGTCACATTGAGTTCCAATTTGTGTGACTAAATCATATGCCACTATATGGTCACTTGAATAATGTTTTGGGTAACCAAATCATATTCCATTATATGGTCACATGAAGTAATTGTATGTGTGACTAAGTCATATTCCAGTATATGGTCACATGAAGTAATTTGTTATGTGACTAAATCATGAACTCGAGTTTGTCACAGAGGATTTTATTGTAGCCAAAAGCTGACACTATATGGTAACATAAGTTAGTGTGTGTTAGAATGTAAAAATCTAATACGTAGTAGTCATATTGAGTTCCATTTTGTGTGACTAAATCATATGCCACTATATGGTCACTTGAATAATGTTTTGGGTAACCAAATCATATTCCATTATATGGTCACATGAAGTAATTGTATGTGTGACTAAGTCATATTCCAGTATATGGTCACATGAAGTAATTTGTTATGTGACTAAATCATGAACTCGAGTTTGTCACACATGATTTTAGTGTAGCCAAAAGCAGACACTATATGGTCACATATGTTAGTATGTGTGGCTAAAGTGTATTGTGTGTTAGAATGTAAAAATCTAATACGTAGTAGTCGCATTGAGTGCTATTTTGTGTGACTAAATCATATGCCTCTATATGGTCACTTGAATAACGATTTGGGTCACCAGATCATATTCCAGTATATGGTCACATGAAGTAATTTGTTATGTGACTAAATCATGAACTCGAGTTTGTCACACAAGATTTTAGTGTAGCCAAAAGCAGACACTATATGGTCACATAAGTTAGTATGTGTGGCTAAAGTGTATTGTGTGTTAGAATGTAAAAATCTAATACGTAGTAGTCACATTGAGTGCCATTTTGTGTGACTAAATCATATGCAACTATATGGTCACTTGAATAATGATTTGGGTGACCAGATCATATTCCAGTATATGGTCACATGAAGTAATTTGTTATGTGACTAAATCATGAACTCGAGTTTGTCACACAAGATTTTATTGTAGCCAAAAGCAGACACTATATGGTAACATAAGTTAGTGTGTGTGGCCAAAGTGTAGTGTGTGTTAGAATGTAAAAATCTAATACGTAGTAGTCACATTGAGTGCCATTTTGTGTGACTAAATCATATGCCACTATATGGTCACTTGAATAATGATTTTGGTGAACAAATCATATTCCAGTATATGTTCACATGAGTTTGTCACACAAGATTTTAGTGTAGCCAAAAGCAGACACTATATGGTCACATAAGTTAATATGTGTGGCTAAAGTGTAGAGTGTCTTAGAATGTAAAAATCTAATACGTAGTAGTCCAATTGAGTGCCATTTTGTGTGACTAAATCATATGCCACTATATGGTCACTTGAAAAATGATTTGGGTGACCAGATCATATTCCAGTATATGGTCACATGAAGTAATTTGTTATGTGACTAAATCATGAACTCGAGTTTGTCACACAAGATTTTATTGTAGCCAAAAGCAGACACTATATGGTAACATAAGTTAGTGTGTGTGGCCACAGTGTAGTGTGTGTTAGAATGTAAAAATCTAATACGTAGTAGTCATATTGAGTGCCATTTTGTGTGACTAAATCATATGCCACTATATGGTCACTTGAATAATGTTTTGGGTGACCATATCATATTCCATTATATGGTCACAAGAAGTAATTGTATGTGTGACTAAATCATATTCTAGTATATGGTCACATGAAGTAAATTATTATGTGACTAAATCATGAACTCGAGTTTGTCACACATGATTTTAGTGTACCCAAAAGCAGACACTATATGGTCACATAAGTTTGTATGTGTGGCTAAAGTGTATTGTGTGTTAGAATGTAAAAATCTAATACGTAGCAGTAACATTGAGTGCCATTTGTGTGACTAAATCATATGCCACTATATGGTCACTTGAATAATGATTTGGATGACCAAATCATATTCGAGTATATGGTCACATGAAGTAATTGTATGTGTAAGAAAACCATATTCCAGTATATGGTCACATGAAGTAATTTGTTATGTGGCTAAATCATGAACTCGAGTTTGTCACACAAGATTTTAATGTAGCCAAAAGCAGACACTATATGGTAACATAAGTTAGTGTCTGTGGCCAAAGTGTAGTGTGTGTTAGAATATAAAAATCTAATACGTAGTAGTCACATTGAGTGCCATTTTGTGTGACTAAATCATATGCCACTATATGGTCACTTGAATAATGATTTTGGTGACCAAATAATATTCCAGTATATGGTCACATGAAGTAATTGTATGTGTGACTAAATCATATTCTAGTATATGGTCACATTAAGTAATTTGTTATGTGGCTAAATCAAGAACTCGAGTTTGTCACACAAGATTTTAATGTAGCCAAAAGCAGACACTATATGGTCACATTAGTTAGTATGTGTGGCTAAAGTGTATTGTGTGTTAGAATGTAAAAATCTAATACGTAGTAGTCACATTGCGTGCCATTTTGTGTGACTAAATCATATGCCACTATATGGTCACCTGAATAATGATTTGGATGACCAAATCGTATTCCAGTATTTGGTCACATGAAGTAATTTGTTATGTGACTAAATCATGAACTCGAGTATTGTAGCCAAAAGCAGACACTATATTATAACATAAGTCAGTTTGTGTGGCGAAAGTGTAGTGTGTGTTAGAATGTAAAAATATAATACGTAGTAGTCACATTGAGTGCCATTTTGTGTGACTAAATCATATGCCACTATATGGTCACTTGAATAATATTTTGGGTAACCAAATCATATTCCATTATATGGTCACATGAAGTAATTGTATGTGTGAGACAATCATATTTCAGTATATGGTCACATGAAGTAATTTGTTATGTGACTAAATCATGAACTCGAGTTTGTCACACATGATTTTAGTGTAGCAAAAAGCAGACACTATATGGTCACATAAGTTAGTATGTGTGGCTAAAGTGTATTGTGTGTTAGAATGTAAAAATCTAATACGTAGTAGTCACATTGAGTGCCATTCTGTGTGACTAAATCATATGCCACTATATGGTCACTTGAATAATGATTTGGATGACCAAATCATATTCCATTATATGGTCACATGAAGTAATTGTATGTGTGACTAAATCATATTCCAGTATATGATCACAAGAAGTAATTTGTTATGTGGCTAAATCATGAACTCGAGTTTGTCACACAAGATTTAAGTGTAGCCAAAAGCAGACACTATATGGTCACATAAGTTAGTATGTGTGGCTAAAGTTTAGAGTGTGTTAGAATGTAAAAATCTAATACGTAGTAGTCACATTGAGTGCCATTTTGTGTGACTAAATCATATGCCACTATATGGTCACTTGAATAATGATTTGGGTGACCAGATCATATTCCAGTATATGGTCACATGAAGTAATTTGTTATGTGACTAAATCATGAACTCGAGTTTGTCACACAAGATTTTAGTGTAGCCAAAAGCAGACACTATATGGTCACATAAGTTAGTATGTGTGGCTAAAGTGTATTGTGTGTTAGAATGTAAAAATCTAATACGTAGTAGTCACATTGAGTGCCATTTTGTGTGACTAAATCATATACCACTATATGGTCACTTGAATAATGATTTGGGTGACCAGATCATATTCCAGTATATGGTCACATGAAGTAATTTGTTATGTGACTAAATCATGAACTCAAGTTTGTCACACAAGATTTTATTGTAGCCAAAAGCAGACAGTATATGGTAACATAAGTTAGTGTGTGTGGCCAAAGTGTAGTGTGTGTTAGAATCTAAAAATATAATACGTAGTAGTCATATTGAGTGCCATTTTGTGTGACTAAATCATATGCCACTATATGGTCACTTGAATAATGTTTTGGGTGACCATATCATATTCCATTATATGGTCACATGAAGTAATTGTATGTGTGACTAAATCATATTCTAGTATATGGTCACATGAAGTAAATTGTTATGTGACTAAATCATGAACTTGAGTTTGTCACACATGATTTTAGTGTACCCAAAAGCAGACACTATATGGTCACATAAGTTTGTATGTGTGGCTAAAGTGTATTGTGTGTTAGAATGTAAAAATCTAATACGTAGCAGTAACATTGAGTGCCATTTTGTGTGACTAAATCATATGCCACTATATGGTCACTTGAATAATGATTTGGATGACCAAATCATATTCGAGTATATGGTCACATGAAGTAATTGTATGTGTAAGAAAACCATATTCAAGTATAGGGTCACATGAAGTAATTTGTTATGTGGCTAAATCATGAACTCGAGTTTGCCACACAAGATTTTAATGTAGCCAAAAGCAGACACTATATGGTAACATAAGTTAGTGTCTGTGGCCAAAGTGTAGTGTGTGTTAGAATATAAAAATCTAATACGTAGTAGTCACATTGAGTGCCATTTTGTGTGACTAAATCATATGCCACTGTATGGTCACTTGAATAATGATTTTGGTGACCAAGTAATATTCCTGTATATGGTCACATGAAGTAATTGTATGTGTGAGACAATCATATTCCAGTATATGGTCACATGAAGTAATTTGTTATGTGACTAAATCATGAACTCGAGTTTGTCACACATGATTTTAGTGTAGCCAAAAGCAGACACTATATGGTAACATAAGTTAGTGTGTGTGGCCAAAGTGTATTGTGTGTTAGAATGTAAAAATCTAATACGTAGTAGTCACATTGAGTGCCATTTTGTGTGACTAAATCATATGCCACTATATGGTCACTTGAATAATATTTTGGGTAACCAAATCATATTCCATTATATGGTCACATGAAGTAATTGTATGTGTGAGACAATCATATTCCAGTATATGGTCACATGAAGTAATTTGTTATGTGACTAAATCATGAACTCGAGTTTGTCACACAAGATTTTAGTGTAGCCAAAAGCAGACACTATATGGTCACATAAGTTAGTATGTGTGGCTAAAGTGTATTGTGTGTTAGAATGTAAAAATCTAATACGTAGTAGTCACATTGAGTGCCATTTTGTGTGACTAAATCATATACCACTATATGGTCACTTGAATAATGATTTGGGTGACCAGATCATATTCCAGTATATGGTCACATGAAGTAATTTGTTATGTGACTAAATCATGAACTCGAGTTTGTCACACAAGATTTTATTGTAGCCAAAAGCAGACACTATATGGTAGCATAAGTTAGTGTGTGTGGCCAAAGTGTAGTGTGTGTTAGAATCTAAAAATATAATACGTAGTAGTCATATTGAGTGCCATTTTGTGTGACTAAATCATATGCCACTATATGGTCACTTGAATAATGTTTTGGGTGACCATATCATATTCCATTATATGGTCACATGAAGTAATTGTATGTGTGACTAAATCATATTCTAGTATATGGTCACATGAAGTAAATTGTTATGTGACTAAATCATGAACTTGAGTTTGTCACACATGATTTTAGTGTACCCAAAAGCAGACACTATATGGTCACATAAGTTTGTATGTGTGGCTAAAGTGTATTGTGTGTTAGAATGTAAAAATCTAATACGTAGCAGTAACATTGAGTGCCATTTTGTGTGACTAAATCATATGCCACTATATGGTCACTTGAATAATGATTTGGATGACCAAATCATATTCGAGTATATGGTCACATGAAGTAATTGTATGTGTAAGAAAACCATATTCCAGTATAGGGTCACATGAAGTAATTTGTTATGTGGCTAAATCATGAACTCGAGTTTGCCACACAAGATTTTAATGTAGCCAAAAGCAGACACTATATGGTAACATAAGTTAGTGTCTGTGGCCAAAGTGTAGTGTGTGTTAGAATATAAAAATCTAATACGTAGTAGTCACATTGAGTGCCATTTTGTGTGACTAAATCATATGCCACTGTATGGTCACTTGAATAATGATTTTGGTGACCAAGTAATATTCCAGTATATGGTCACATGAAGTAATTGTATGTGTGAGACAATCATATTCCAGTATATGGTCACATGAAGTAATTTGTTATGTGACTAAATCATGAACTCGAGTTTGTCACACATGATTTTAGTGTAGCCAAAAGCAGACACTATATGGTAACATAAGTTAGTGTGTGTGGCCAAAGTGTATTGTGTGTTAGAATGTAAAAATCTAATACGTAGTAGTCACATTGAGTGCCATTTTGTGTGACTAAATCATATGCCACTATATGGTCACTTGAATAATATTTTGGGTAACCAAATCATATTCCATTATATGGTCACATGAAGTAATTGTATGTGTGAGACAATCATATTCCAGTATATGGTCACATGAAGTAATTTGTTATGTGACTAAATCATGAACTCGAGTTTGTCACACAAGATTTTAGTGTAGCCAAAAGCAGACACTATATGGTCACATAAGTTAGTATGTGTGGCTAAAGTGTATTGTGTGTTAGAATGTAAAAATCTAATACGTAGTAGTCACATTGAGTGCCATTTTGTGTGACTAAATCATATACCACTATATGGTCACTTGAATAATGATTTGGGTGACCAGATCATATTCCAGTATATGGTCACATGAAGTAATTTGTTATGTGACTAAATCATGAACTCGAGTTTGTCACACAAGATTTAATTGTAGCCAAAAGCAGACACTATATGGTAGCATAAGTTAGTGTGTGTGGCCAAAGTGTAGGGTGTGTTAGAATCTAAAAATATAATACGTAGTAGTCATATTGAGTGCCATTTTGTGTGACTAAATCATATGCCACTATATGGTCACTTGAATAATGTTTTGGGTGACCATATCATATTCCATTATATGGTCACATGAAGTAATTGTATGTGTGACTAAATCATATTCTAGTATATGGTCACATGAAGTAAATTGTTATGTGACTAAATCATGAACTTGAGTTTGTCACACATGATTTTAGTGTACCCAAAAGCAGACACTATATGGTCACATAAGTTTGTATGTGTGGCTAAAGTGTATTGTGTGTTAGAATGTAAAAATCTAATACGTAGCAGTAACATTGAGTGCCATTTTGTGTGACTAAATCATATGCCACTATATGGTCACTTGAATAATGATTTGGATGACCAAATCATATTCGAGTATATGGTCACATGAAGTAATTGTATGTGTAAGAAAACCATATTCCAGTATAGGGTCACATGAAGTAATTTGTTATGTGGCTAAATCATGAACTCGAGTTTGCCACACAAGATTTTAATGTAGCCAAAAGCAGACACTATATGGTAACATAAGTTAGTGTCTGTGGCCAAAGTGTAGTGTGTGTTAGAATATAAAAATCTAATACGTAGTAGTCACATTGAGTGCCATTTTGTGTGACTAAATCATATGCCACTGTACGGTCACTTGAATAATGATTTTGGTGACCAAGTAATATTCCAGTATATGGTCACATGAAGTAATTGTATGTGTGAGACAATCATATTCCAGTATATGGTCACATGAAGTAATTTGTTATGTGACTAAATCATGAACTCGAGTTTGTCACACATGATTTTAGTGTAGCCAAAAGCAGACACTATATGGTAACATAAGTTAGTGTGTGTGGCCAAAGTGTATTGTGTGTTAGAATGTAAAAATCTAATACGTAGTAGTCACATTGAGTGCCATTTTGTGTGACTAAATCATATGCCACTATATGGTCACTTGAATAATATTTTGGGTAACCAAATCATATTCCATTATATGGTCACATGAAGTAATTGTATGTGTGAGACAATCATATTCCAGTATATGGTCACATGAAGTAATTTGTTATGTGACTAAATCATGAACTCGAGTTTGTCACACATGATTTTAGTGTAGCAAAAAGCAGACACTATATGGTCACATAAGTTAGTATGTGTGGCTAAAGTGTATTGTGTGTTAGAATGTAAAAATCTAATACGTAGTAGTCACATTGAGTGCCATTTTGTGTGACTAAATCATATGCCACTATATGGTCACTTGAATAATGATTTGGATGACCAAATCATATTCCATTATATGGTCACATGAAGTAATTGTATGTGTGACTAAATCATATTCCAGTATATGATCACATGAAGTAATTTGTTATGTGGCTAAATCATGAACTCGAGTTTGTCACACAAGATTTAAGTGTAGCCAAAAGCAGACACTATATGGTCACATAAGTTAGTATGTGTGGCTAAAGTGTAGAGTGTGTTAGAATGTAAAAATCTAATACGTAGTAGTCACATTGAGTGCCATTTTGTGTGACTAAATCATATGCCACTACATGGTCTCTTGAATAATGATTTAGGTGACCAGATCAGATTCCAGTATATGGTCACATGAAGTAATTGTAGGTGTGACTAAATCATATTCCAGTATATGGTCACAAGAAGTAATTTGTTATGTGACTAAATCATTAACTCAACTTTGTCACACAAGATTTTAGTGTAGCCAAATGCAGACACTATATGGTAACATAAGTTAGTGTCTGTGGCCAAAGAGTAGTGTGTGTTAGAATGTAAAAATCTAAAACGTAGTAGTCACATTGAGTGCCATTTTGTGTGACTAAATCATATGCCACTATATGGTCACTTGAATAATGATTTTGGTGACCAAATCATATTCCAGTATATGGTCACATGAAGTAATTTGTTATGTGACTAAATCATGAACTCGAGTTTGTCACACAAGATTTTATTGTAGCCAAAAGCTGACACTATATGGTGACATAAGTTAGTGTGTGTGGCCAAAGTGTAGTGTGTGTTAGAATGTAAAAATCTAATATGTAGTAGTCACATTGAGTGCCATTTTGTGTGACTAAATCATATGCCACTATATGGTCACTTGAATAATGTTTTGGGTAACCAAATCATATTCCATTATATGGTCAAATGAAGTAATTGTATGTGTGACTAAGTCATATTCCAGTATATGGTCACATGAAGTAATTTGTTATGTGAATAAATCATGAACTCTAGTTTGTCACACATGATTTTAGTGTAGCCAAAAGCAGACACTATATGGTCACATATGTTAGTATGTGTGGCTAAAGTGTATTGTGTGTTAGAATGTAAAAATCTAGTACGTAGTAGTCACATTGAGTGCTATTTTGTGCAACTAAATCATATGCCTTTATATGGTCACTTGAATAATGACTTGGGTGACCAGATCATATTCCAGTATATGGTCACTTGAAGTAATTTGTTATGTGACTAAATCATGAACTCGAGTTTGTCACACAAGATTTTAGTGTAGCCAAAAGCAGACACTATATGGTCACATAAGTTAGTATGTGTGGCTAAAGTGTATTGTGTGTTAGAATGTAAAAATCTAATACGTAGTAGTCACATTGAGTGCCATTTTGTGTGACTAAATCATATGCCACTATATGGTCACTTGAATAATGATTTGGGTGACCAGATCATATTCCAGTATATGGTCACATGAAGTAATTTGTTATGTGACTAAATCATGAACTCGAGTTTGTCACACAAGATTTTATTGTAGCCAAAAGCAGACACTATATGGTCACATAAGTTAGTATGTGTGGCTAAAGTGTATTGTGTGTTAGAATGTACAAATCTAATACGTAGTAGTCACATTGAGTGCCATTTTGTGTGACTAAATCATATACCACTATATGGTCACTTGAATAATGATTTGGGTGACCAGATCATATTCCAGTATATGGTCACATGAAGTAATTTGTTATGTGACTAAATCATGAACTCGAGTTTGTCACACAAGATTTTATTGTAGCCAAAAGCAGACACTATATGGTAACATAAGTTAGTGTGTGTGGCCAAAGTGTAGTGTGTGTTAGAATCTAAAAATCTAATACGTAGTAGTCATATTGAGTGCCATTTTGTGTGACTAAATCATATGCCACTATATGGTCACTTGAATAATGTTTTGGGTGACCATATCATATTCCATTATATGGTCACATGAAGTAATTGTATGTGTGACTAAATCATATTCTAGTATATGGTCACATGAAGTAAAT
This sequence comes from Centrapalus pauciflorus, assembly GCA_020465985.1. Classification (NCBI taxonomy): domain Eukaryota; kingdom Viridiplantae; phylum Streptophyta; class Magnoliopsida; order Asterales; family Asteraceae; genus Centrapalus; species Centrapalus pauciflorus. Next base: position 34,954 of record JAANYP010000744.1, on the reverse strand, counting down.
TGTTATGTGACTAAATCATGAACTCGAGTTTGTCACACATGATTTTAGTGTACCCAAAAGCAGACACTATATGGTCACATAAGTTTGTATGTGTGGCTAAAGTGTATTGTGTGTTAGAATGTATAAATCTAATACGTAGCAGTAACATTGAGTGCCATTTTGTGTGACTAAATCATATGGCACTATATGGTCACTTGAATAATGATTTGGATGACCAAATCATATTCGAGTATATGGTCACATGAAGTAATTGTATGTGTAAGAAAACCATATTCCAGTATAGGGTCACATGAAGTAATTTGTTATGTGGCTAAATCATGAACTCGAGTTTGTCACACAAGATTTTAATGTAGCCCAAAGCAGACACTATATGGTAACATAAGTTAGTGTCTGTGGCCAAAGTGTAGTGTGTGTTAGAATATAAAAATCTAATACGTAGTAGTCACATTGAGTGCCATTTTGTGTGACTAAATCATATACCACTATATGGTCACTTGAATAATGATTTTGGTGACCAAATAATATTCCAGTATATGGTCACATGAAGTAATTGTATGTGTGAGACAATCATATTCCAGTATATGGTCACATGAAGTAATTTGTTATGTGACTAAATCATGAACTCGAGTTTGTCACACATGATTTTTGTGTAGCCAAAAGCAGACACTATATGGTAACATAAGTTAGTGTGTGTGGCCAAAGTGTATTGTGTGTTAGAATGTAAAAATCTAATACGTAGTAGTCACATTGAGTGCCATTTTGTCTGACTAAATCATATGCCACTATATGGTCACTTGAATAATATTTTGGGTAACCAAATCATATTCCATTATATGGTCACATGAAGTAATTGTATGTGTGAGACAATCATATTCCAGTATATGGTCTCATGAAGTAATTTGTTATGTGACTAAATCATGAACTCGAGTTTGTCACACATGATTTTAGTGTAGCCAAAAGCAGACACTATATGGTAACATAAGTTAGTGTGTGTGGCCAAAGTGTATTGTGTGTTAGAATGTAAAAATCTAATACGTAGTAGTCACATTGAGTGCCATTTTGTGTGACTAAATCATATGCCACTATATGGTCACTTGAATAATATTTTGGGTAACCAAATCATATTCCATTATATGGTCACATGAAGTAATTGTATGTGTGAGACAATCATATTCCAGTATATGGTCACATGAAGTAATTTGTTATGTGACTAAATCATGAACTCGAGTTTGTCACACATGATTTTAGTGTAGCAAAAGCAGACACTATATGGTCACATAAGTTAGTATGTGTGGCTAAAGTGTATTGTGTGTTAGAATGTAAAAATCTAATACGTAGTAGTCACATTGAGTGCCATTTTGTGTGACTAAATCATATGCCACTATATGGTCACTTGAATAATGATTTGGATGACCAAATCATATTCCATTATATGGTCACATGAAGTAATTGTATGTGTGACTAAATCATATTCCAGTATATGGTCACATGAAGTAATTTGTTATGTGGCTAAATCATGAACTCGAGTTTGTCACACAAGATTTAAGTGTAGCCAAAAGCAGACACTATATGGTCACATAAGTTAGTATGTGTGGCTAAAGTGTAGAGTGTGTTAGAATGTAAAAATCTAATACGTAGTAGTCACATTGAGTGCCATTTTGTGTGACTAAATCATATGCCACTACATGGTCTCTTGAATAATGATTTAGGTGACTAGATCAGATTCCAGTATATGGTCACATGAAGTAATTGTAGGTGTGACTAAATCATATTCCAGTATATGGTCACAAGAAGTAATTTGTTATGTGACTAAATCATTAACTCAACTTTGTCACACAAGATTTTAGTGTAGCCAAATGCAGACACTATATGGTAACATAAGTTAGTGTCTGTGGCCAAAGTGTAGTGTGTGTTAGAATGTAAAAATCTAATACGTAGTAGTCACATTGAGTGCCATTTTGTGTGACTAAATCATATGCCACTATATGGTCACTTGAATAATGATTTTGGTGACCAAATCATATTCCAGTATATGGTCACATGAAGTAATTTGTTATGTGACTAAATCATGAACTCGAGTTTGTCACACAAGATTTTATTGTAGCCAAAAGCTGACACTATATGGTGACATAAGTTAGTGTGTGTGCCCAAAGTGTAGTGTGTGTTAGAATGTAAAAATCTAATATGTAGTAGTCACATTGAGTGCCATTTTGTGTGACTAAATCATATGCCACTATATGGTCACTTGAATAATGTTTTGGGTAACCAAATCATATTCTATTATATGGTCAAATGAAGTAATTGTATGTGTGACTAAGTCATATTCCAGTATATGGTCACATGAAGTAATTTGTTATGTGAATAAATCATGAACTCGAGTTTGTCACACATGATTTTAGTGTAGCCAAAAGCAGACACTATATGGTCACATATGTTAGTATGTGTGGCTAAAGTGTATTGTGTGTTAGAATGTAAAAATCTAGTACGTAGTAGTCACATTGAGTGCTATTTTGTGCGACTAAATCATATGCCTTTATATGGTCACTTGAATAATGACTTGGGTGACCAGATCATATTCCAGTATATGGTCACTTGAAGTAATTTGTTATGTGACTAAATCATGAACTCGAGTTTGTCACACAAGATTTTAGTGTAGCCAAAAGCAGACACTATATGGTCACATAAGTTAGTATGTGTGGCTAAAGTGTATTGTGTGTTAGAATGTAAAAATCTAATACGTAGTAGTCACATTGAGTGCCATTTTGTGTGACAAAATCATATGCCACTATATGGTCACTTGAATAATGATTTGGGTGACCAGATCATATTCCAGTATATGGTCACATGAAGTAATTTGTTACGTGACTAAATCATGAACTCGAGTTTGTCACACAAGATTTCATTGTAGCCAAAAGCTGACACTATATGGTAACATAAGTTAGTGTGTGTGGCCAAAGTGTAGTGTGTGTTAGAATGTAAATATCTAATACGTAGTAGTCACATTGAGTGCCATTTTGTGTGACTAAATCATATGCCACGATATGGTCACTTGAAAAATGTTTTGGGTAACCAAATCATATTCCATTATATGGACACATGAAGTAATTGTATGTGTGACTAAGTCATATTCCAGTATATGGTCACATGAAGTAATTTGTTATGTGACTAAATTATGAACTCGAGTTTGTCACACAAGATTTTAGTGTAGCCAAAAGCAGACACTATATGGTCACATAAGTTAGTATGTGTGGCTAAAGTGTATTGTGTGTTAGAATGTAAAAATCTAATACGTAGTAGTCACATTGAGTGCCATTTTGTGTGACTAAATCGTATGCCACTACATGGTCACCTGAATAATGATTTGGATTACCAAATCATATTCCAGTATATGGTCACATGAAGTAATTTGTTATGTGCTAAATCATGAACTCGAGTTTGTCACACAAGATTTTATTGTAGCCAAAAGCAGACACTATATGGTAACATAAGTTAGTGTGTGTGGCCAAAGTGTAGTGTGTGTTAGAATGTAAAAATCTAATACGTAGTAGTCACATTGAGTGCCATTTCGTGTGACTAAATAATATGCCACTATATGGTCACTTGAATAATGTTTTGGGTGACCAAATCATATTCCATTATATGGTCACATGAAGTAATTGTATGTGTGACTAAATCATATTCCAGTATATGGTCACATGAAGTAATTTGTTATGTGACTAAATCATGAACTCTAGTTTGTCACACATGATTTTAGTTTAGCCAAAAGCAGACACTATATGGTCACATAAGTTACTATGTGTGGCTAAAGTGTATTGTGTGTTAGAATGTAAAAATCTAATACGTAGCAGTCACATTGAGTGCCATTTTGTGTGACTAAATTATATGCCACTATATGGTCCCTTGAATAATGATTTGGATGACCAAATCATATTCGAGTATATGGTCACATGAAGTAATTGTATGTGTAAGAAAATTATATTCCAGTATATGGTCACATGAAGTAATTTGTTATGTGGCTAAATCATGAACTCGAGTTTGTCACACAAGATTTTAATGTAGCCAAAAGCAGACACTATATGGTGACATAAGTTAGTGTCTGTGGCCAAAGTGGAATGTGTGTTAGAATATAAAAATCTAATACGTAGTAGTCACATTGAGTGCCATTTTGTGTGACTAAATCATATGCCACTATATGGTCACTTGAATAATGATTTTGGTGACCAAATAATATTCCAGTATATGGTCACATGAAGTAATTGTATGTGTGACTAAATCATATTCCAGTATATGGTCACATGAAGTAATTTGTTATGTGTAACATCCGGCACTAAACCAGGCTAGCAACAATGACCTAATCTGTATTTGATAGCCAATTATACCCTAATCAGTGGTCATTAGAAATTAATCAAGTGATTAACAAGGGTTATTAGAAAATTCAACTCAATTAGTATCAAATTCATCGGTGCGATGAATCGGGAAATCAATTAATCCGATCAATTTATGATATGAGGGATTAATTCAACTAAGTACATAATTAAATTATGATTAGTGACACTAATCAAACACTAATACAATTACTTAACATTAATTATGCAAGACTAAAACAATTCATTAAAACAATGCATCTAAAAGTATTTATGAAATTACAAGAAAAGGAAAATACAAGAATACATTTCTAAATACTTTTATACAAAAAACAAAATGAAAATACATGTATAATACATGTATGGCCAGCCATATAGGCATGTGGATATTAGAAGTTGACTTTTATTTTTTTAATATTACTTTTAACACAATCATTTTGTTTAAAAAGTGCACACAACCTCCTACTTTCCATGCCTTTCATCATTTGAAAGACAAAACACTTTGTCTATAAATAAGACCTCATTTCTCACTTCTTTTCCACACTTCAGACAACAAAAACCTCTCATTTTCTTCTCTAAAAACCGGATCTATACACACACACATCACAAACTTTTGCATTCAAGTGTTCTTCAAGTGTTTATTCAAGAAATTCAAGTGTTTTGGTGCAAGTCTTGCAAGGATTCCAACTTCTAGTCAAAATCATATTCTAAACACTTCAAAGTAACTAAATACTAACTTATTTCATCATACATTTATATTTATATAAGTCTTGCATAATATATATAATCACCAACAACAACAAGTTTCATAAAAACTCAAGTTTATGGGTTTCTAGTTTTTATTTTTAAGTTGTTTCTTTAAATGTGCATATGAATATATGAACACATTATAAACATGTTAATATTATGAAAACATGTGTTATATATGTGTTATATAACTTTTACAACTTTTATACAAGTAGTCTTTGAATAAACAACAAGAATCATAAGTTGTTTCAAGTTTATAAAACTGCGGATTTTCGGCAGAATATTTATATCGACTTTGAAAAATCACAACTAACTCAGAACTCAACGAAATGAGTTGATTCTTGTCTCAAACGTTAGATCTATGTCTTAGCTATAGACCTGTAATTTTTCATAATTTATTTTGGAGTTTAAGACCTCCAGAAATTATTTGGGAAACCGAAAGTTTGACAGCTCAAAAATGACCAACATAGGGTTTTTAACGAGCTTTTTCACCAACCTAAAGAACTCGAAAAATGGCCGTTCTTGATTCTAATATTCCTTTGTATATAGTAGTTTAATGTCCTAGAATACCAAAGTCTAAAACAATTTGGAGCTTGGTCAAAAACAGCCTCAAAGTAGGCCGAAAAACCTCCGTAAAAGCTGGAAAATTATATATATATATATATATATATATATAAACTTGACGTTTTAAGCGAATTTTATTTATAAACTTGTAATGTTGGGTGATTTAAGACATAAAAATCTATAAATATATATATCATCATATATTAGAGATATTAAGTCCTCATTATCATTTAGGACTCGATTAAACTCACTCGACGCATCATCCATCCAGTTACGCTAAAAGCTTTTTACGCTAGATTTTTGTCATCGCAACCTCGGTGAGTTCTCATAGCTCCTATTTTCACACTGTTATGTTTTGGGGATGAAATACATGCTTCGTTTTTATATGGACACGGAAATATCTTCATTTTCTATTATGTATTACACATGTGGTTCCATTAGCCCTGATATCATGAACCGTTAATTGCATTTATTTGTAATCGCGAATATATTGTGGATAGATCTATTGGGAGTCACGTCCCTGACTCGGGTTAGTGGGGTTGGCTAACCGCGGGTGCATATATATTCAACACACGGTATTACGTATGGGAATACTGCACAGGGCAAACTCATTTTAAATTAAGCTTCGGTTGCATGATGGTTTATATGTAATACATAACAAGGAATTTATGATTTTATAAATTCAATCTCTATTATTGTTGTCCATACAAGTCAGATTACGTGTAAACCTATGAACTCACCAACAATTTTTGTTGACGTATTTTAGCGTGTATTTTCAGGAAATTAAGGCAAGTATGCCTTCGGACGTATTTTCTTTCAAGCTTCCGCATCCATGGAGTCGCATGCATATTCAAATTAACGGAGATTTAGCTGCATTATTTTGGATATTTTAATTATGTAATTAAATCTCTGTATTTTGCGAACTCCGTTACTCATATCAGACTATGTACAACGTTGCTATGCATTAAAGCTTTAACGATGTATTTTAAAAACGTCCATATAGTGGTCGTTCGTTATGATTATGGTTATGCTTCCGCGACGTCACGCTTCGTTGCCAACCGGGGTAATGGGGTGTGACATATTGGTATCAGAGCCATAGTTATAGTGAACTAGGTTGCATTAGTACCTAGACTATAACTGTTACAAAACTAAGCTTTCTTCAAGAACTGTGAGCACATATATGGACCCTGATGACAATAACATGTCGAACAATATGGTTATTATCCTCTTTGACTCAGAGGATGAATTCTCACCCATGGAACATAGAAGCCAAGGTGACACTGAGGTATACTTTGGATCGGGAACTCACCCAGACTTAATCAATGACGATGTAATGGACTCGTCAAAGCACAAGGAGGGCAATTGTGGCCCTGCAACACAAATTGCTCCACCATCACCACCACATATGCCACCCTACACCCTATTCAGAAGTCATCCCAATGGACCATCAAGGAAGTTCACCCCTAGGAATAGGGTGTGACTAGCACAACGGGAGTCTATCCCGGTACCTACTCATCAGCCAAGCCCGCAACTGTAACGATAGGCGAACGTAACACAGTGGGGATGGATGCCTCACACTCTCCAAGAGTGGAGAAACGAGGAAGGGATCCAAAACCAGTTTGAAGTCGGAACACCATCTTCCTCTCAAGTGCCGACACTTACCCAGAAACCTATGTAACAAACGACGCCCCTGTTAGTGGCAAGGGCCGCCATAAACGACCTCCAATTTCGACAAAATCCACCAAGAGGTCGGTGAGATCTTTGCAAGGATTAAGCAGGAGGCAATGCAAACCACCAATAAACCTTAGGCCAACCAGAATACCCAGGCGATTTAACAAGACGGAATCGACGAATTGTGACAGCACCTAGCGGAGCACAAAGCCCACACTGCAGAACTAACCCAACGACTTAACGCTCTGGAGTACGAGGAAACCCCGGAGGCATCTCTTTATTGTATTTCTCTAGGCTTTACTATCTGATATATCTTAGGGTAAATAAGGCTTAAGAATTTAGAAAATTATGACCATATCATATACAAAGATTAAGTATCAAGAACTTTTATGAGGAATTAAGTTTTAACTACAACTCTGCGTAGGAGAAGATAAAGCTGTGACTATATGCCTAAGAAATTTCAAACCCGTAGACTTATCCTCTTACCACTTATGAATTTCTACTATTTGATATTGGTGCTGATAGGAGCTTTATATCCACTAAGTTCACTAAGCAGATAAATTCCATTAAGTGCTACTTATGCTATTGAGGTTGATGACAGTGAGACGCTTAAGACAAATAATATAAGTCGAGGATGCTCCTTAGAATTAGTAGGCCGACTCTTTGAAACAGACTTGATGCCCGTCAAACTGAGAAATTTTAACGTGGTCATAGGCATGGATTGACTATCAAAAAAAATCATGCGGAAGTAGTGTGCAACAAGAAGACGGTTCATATACCTTTAGTCAATAAGAAGGTCCTTGCTATCCAAGGCAAAGCAAGAAATACCAAAGTAAGCATCATCTCTAGCATTAGGACCCTGAAGTGTTGATAGTATGGGAGCCAAAGGGAAAGCGGCTCGAAAATATTCTTATTATTTATGGTTACACCAAAGTTTTTGCAGAACACTTACCTAACTCCCAACATCGAGGCAAGTCAAATTCAAAAATAGGCCTAGTATCAGGTGCGGTACCAGCGGCTCGAGCACCATGCCGATTAGCCCCATCAATAGTGTAAGAATCGTCCAACCAACTGTAGGAGCTCTTAGATAAAGGGCCTATCAAACCGATTTCCTCGCTTTGGAGGAGCTCCAGTTTTGTTCATAATGGAGAAGGATGGAACTTTCGGGATGTGCATCAATTACCGAGAAATTAAATAAGCTAAAAGAACCAATACCCACTTCCAAGGATCAATGATTTGTTTGACAAAACTCCAAGAATTAAGCTTCTATTCGAAGATCGTCCTTAGGTCTAGTTATCATCAGGTTAGAGTTCACAAGAAAGATATTCCAAAGACAGCTTTCAGATTCCGTTTCGGTCATCATAAATTCCTATTAGTGCCGTTTGGATTAACCAGTGTCCCCAACGGTACTCATGGACCTCATCGGGTGTGCAAACCTTATTTAGACAAATGCATGATTGTATTCATGAATGACTTTTAATCTACTCACGAAACGAGAAGGAGCACGAGCAACATTCAAGACTGATTCTGGAATTATCGGAGAAAGAACAACTATATGCTAAGCTTTCTAAATTTGACTTCTGGTTAGGAGAGGTGAAATCCCTCGGTCACGTGAACAATAGTAAAGGAATCCAAGTCGACCCCGCAAAGATCGAGGCTATCAGGAATTGGTCAACTCTTAGAACCCCCATAGAGATACGACAGTCCTTAAGACTTGCCACTTATTATAATGAATTATCAGAAATTTCTCTAAGTTCACCAGAGCTCTAACAAAACTGACCCGAAAAGACATTAAGTATGACTGGGGCGAGGATCAGAAGACATCATATTAGTTATTAAAGCACAACCTGTGTAGCGCGCTTATTTTATCCAAGAGAAGCAAGAAATTTGTAGATTACTGTGTTGCTTCACACAATGGATTGATAAAGAAAGATAGGGTCATAACTTATACTTTATGAAAAACTTAAGGTTCTCTAGGTGATTTACACAACGCACGATCTGGATCTTGAAGCAGTAGTCTTTATCCTTGGAGACATTAGTTGTACGGTATGAAGTGTATTGTATTCACAGACCATAAGAGCCTTCAACATCTTGAACCAGAAAGAGTCGAATACGAAGTAGTACCGTTGGATGGAACTAATAAGTAATTGCAACCGTGAAAATTCGTTATCACCTGAGGAAAACTAATTAGCCAAGCCGTTAAGAGTACAAAGTTTAGGATAAGGGCTACTAAAAATCGATATTTCATGAATAGAATCTGATTACTCTGTTTGGTGGAATAAGAAAGCTGGCTATGGATGAAGGACATAAATTAAGATATGTCGTTCACCCCGGATCCGATAAAATGTATCATGACCTTAAGAAGCTGTACAGGTGGCCTAACATGAAGGGTGACATTGCAACATATGTCAACAAATTCCTAACATGCTCCAAAGTTAAGACAAACATAAGAAACCATTTGAGTATTAGTCGACCGCCTAACAAAATCCGCACATTCCTACCAATAAAGAAGAACAATAGAATGAATAAGCTAGTCCAAACGTACCTCAAGTAAGTCATCTCTGGACACTGAGTGCCTATTTAAATCATTTCGGATACGAATAGCAGATTTACATATAGACTTTTGGCAATTATTACTACAAGCTTTGGATACAAAATTGGACATGAGTACCACTTATCACCCTCAGACCAATGGTCAGAATAATAGAACGATCCAAACCCTAGAACACACATTAAGAGCCTGTGTAATGGATACTCAATTGCCTTAGTGGAATTATTAACTACAATAGCTATCACTCGAGTATTAAAGCTGCTCCATTTGAGGCCCTCTACGGGCGAAAGTGTCGATCGCCGATTTGTCGGGTAGAAGTAGGAAATAGCCAAATCACTGGCCCTAAGACCATTCACGAAACTACCAAAAGGATAGTACAGATACGGAACTGACTAAAAGTTGCCTGCGATGGTAAGAAAGTTATGCAGATGAAAATAGAAAATCCCTTGAGTTCTAATTAGGAGAACAAGTACTGATGAAAGTCTTGGCATGGAAGGGCGTGTTACGATTTGGGAAACAAGGATAATTAAACCCTCGATACATTGGCAATACAAAGTCTTAAAGGGGATTGGACTCGTAGCTTATCGTTTAGAGTTACCACCAGAGCTTAGCAGCATGCACAATACCTTCCATGTATCGAATAAGAAGAAGTGGTTGTTAGAGGAGACACTTGTTACCCCTTGGGAGAGATATAACGAAATTATAAACTTCGCTTCATTAAAGAGCCAGTTGAAATCATGGACCGTAAGGTCAAAGGATGGAAGCACACAGTTGTATACCCATCCTCAAGGTCAGATGGAATTCTAGGCATGAACCAGAATTGTCTAGGGCATGCAAAGGCCAGTTAAAGCAAAGATACTCTCATCTACTCTTAAGTAACAATACCCTTGAGGAAACAAGATAAATTTTCGAGACGAAATTCCCTTAACAGGGGGAGACTGTAACATCCGACACTAAACCAGGCTAGCAACAATGACCTAATCTGTATTTAATAGCGAATTATACCCTAATCAGTGGTCATTAGAAATTAATCAAGTGATTAACATGGGTTATTAGAAAATTCAACTCAATTAGAATCAAATTCAACGGTGCGATGAATCGGGAAATCAATTAATCCGATCAATTTACGATATGAGGGATTAATTCAACTAAGTACATAATTAAATTATGATTAGTGACACTAATCAAACACTAATACAATTACTTAACATTAATTATGCAAGACTAAAACAATTCATTAAAACAATGCATCTAAAAGTATTTATGAAATTACAAGAAAAGGGAAATAGAAGAATACATTTCTAAATACTTTTATACAAAAAACAAAAATGAAAATACATGTATAATACATGTATTTCCAGCCATATAGGCATGTGGATATTAGAAGTTGACTTTTATTTTTTTAATATTACTTTAAACACAATCATTTTGTTTAAAAAGTGCACACAACCTCCTACTTTCCATGCCTTTCATCATTTGAAAGACAAAACACTTTGCCTATAAATAAGACCTCATTTCTCACTTCTTTTCCACACTTCAAACAACAAAAACCTCTCATTTTCTTCTCTAAAAACTGGATCTATACACACACACATCACAAACTTTTGCATTCAAGTGTTCTTCAAGTGTTCTTCAAGAAATTCAAGTGTTTTGGTGCAAGTCTTGCAAGGATTCCAACTTCTACTCAAAATCATATTCTAAAAACTTCAAAGTAAGTAAATAATAACTTATTTCATCATACATTTATGTTTATATAAGTCTTGCATAATATATATAATCACCAACAACAACAAGTTTCATAAAAACTCTAGTTTATGGGTTTCTAGTTTTTATTTTTAAGTTGTTTCTTTAAATGTGCATATGAATATATGAACACATTATAAACATGTTAATATTATGAAAACATATGTTATATATGTGTTATATAACTTTTACAACTTTTATACAAGTAGTCTTTGAATAAACAACAAGAATCATAAGTTGTTTCAAGTTTATAAAACTGCGGATTTTCGGCAGAAAATTTATATCGACTTTGAAAAATTATAACTAATTCATAACTCAACGAAATGAGTTGATTCTTGTCTCAAACGTTAGATCTATGTCTTAACTATAGACCTGTAATTTTTCATAATTTATTTTGAAGTTTAAGACCTCCAGAAATTATTTGGGAAACCGAAAGTTTGACAGCTCAAAAATGACCAACATAGGGTTTTTAACGAGCTTTTTCACCAACCTAAACATCTCGAAAAATGGCCGTTCTTGATTCTAAAAATCCTTTGTATATAGTAGATTAATGTCCTAGAAAACCAAAGTCTAAAACAATTTGGAGCTTGGTCAAAAACAGCCTCAAAATAGGCCGAAAAACCTCCGAAAAAGCTGGAAAATTATATATATATATATATATATATATATATATATATATATATATATATATATATATATATATAAACTTGACGTTTTAAGCGAATTTTATTTATAAACTTGTAATGTTGGGTGATTTAAGACATAAAAATCCATAAATATATATCATCATATATTAGAGATATTAAGTCCTTATTATCATTTAGGGCTCGATTAAACTCACTCGACGCATCATCCATCCACTTACGCTAAAAGCTTTTTACGCTAGATTTTTGCCATCGCAACCTCGGTGAGTTCTCATAGCCCCTATTTTCACACTGTTATGTTTTGGGGATGAAATACATGCTTCGTTTTTATATGGACACAGAAATATCTTCAATTCTATTATGTATTACACATGTGGTTCCATTAGCCCTGATATCATGAACCGTTATTTGCATTTATTTGTAAGCGCGAATATATTGTGGATAGATCTATTGGGAGTCATGTCCCCCACTCGGGTTAGTCGGGTTGGCTAACAGCGGGTGCATATATATATTCAACACTCGGTATTACGTATGGGAATACTGCACAGGGCAAACTCATTTTAAACTAAGCTTCGGTTGTATGATGGTTTATATGTAATACATAACAAGGAATTTATGATTTTATAAATTTAATCTCTGTTATTGTTGTCAATACAAGTCAGATTTACGTGTAAACCTATGAACTCACCAACAATTTTTGTTGACGTATTTTAGCTTGTATTTTCAGGAAATTAAGGCAAGTATGCCTTCGGACGTATTTTCTTTCAAGCTTCCGCATCCATGGAGTCGCATGCATATTCAAATTAACGGAGATTTAGCTGCATTATTTTGGATATTTTAATTATGTAATTAAATCTTTGTATTTTGCGAACTCCGTTACTCATATCAGACTACGAAAAACGTTGCTATGCTTTAAAGCTTTAACGATGTATTTTAAAAACGTCCATATAGTGGTCGTTCGTTATGATTATGGTTATGCTTCCGCGACGTCACGCTTCATTGCCAACCGGGGTAACGGGGTGTGACATTATGTGGCTAAATCAAGAACTCGAGTTTGTCACACAAGATTTTATTGTAGCCAAAAGCAGACACTATATGGTAACATAAGTTAGTGTGTGTGGCCAAAGTGTAGTGTGTGTTAGAATGTAAAAATCTAATACGTAGTAGTCACATTGAGTGCCATTTTGTGTGACTAAATCATATGCCACTATATGGTCACTTGAATAATATTTTGGGTAACCAAATCATATTTCATTATATGGTCATATGAAGTAATTGTATGTGTGAGACAATCATATTCCAGTATATGGTCACATGAAGTAATTTGTTATGTGACTAAATCATGAACTCGAGTTTGTCACACATGATTTTAGTGTAGCTAAAAGCAGACACTATATGGTCACAGAAGTTAGTATGTGTGGCTAAAGTGTATTGTGTGTTAGAATGTAAAAATATAATGCGTAGTAGTCACATTGAGTGCCATTTTGTGTGACTAAATCATATGCCACTATATGGTCACTTGAATAATGATTTGGATGACCAAATCGTATTCCATTACATGGTCACATGAAGTAATTGTATGTGTGACTAAATCATATTCCAGTATATGGTCACATGAAGTAATTTGTTATGTGGCTAGATCATGAACTCGAGTTTGTCACACAACATTTTAATGTAGCCAAATGCAGACACTATATGGTAACATAAGTTAGTGTCTGTGGCCAAAGTGTAGTGTGTGTTAGAATGTAAAAATCTAATACGTAGTAGTCAAAATGAGTGCCATTTTGTGTGACTAAATCATATGCTACTATATGGTCACCTGAATAATGATTTGGATTACCAAATCACATTCCAGTATATGGTCACATGAAGTAATTTGTTATGTGACTAAATCATGAACTTGAGTTTGTCACACAAGATTTTATTGTAGCCAAAAGCAGACACTATATGGTAACATAAGTTAGTGTGTGTGGCCAAAGTGTAGTGTGTGTTAGTATGTAAAAATCTAATACGTAGTAGTCACATTGAGTGCCATTTTGTGTGACTAAATCATATGCCACTATATGGTCACTTGAATAATGATTTGGATGACCAAATCGTATTCCATTACATGGTCACATGAAGTAATTGTATGTGTGACTAAATCATATTCCAGTATATGGTCACATGAAGTAATTTGTTATGTGGCTAAATCATGAACTCGAGTTTGTCACACATGATTTTAGTGTAGCCAAAAGCAGACACTATATGGTAACATAAGTTAGTGTCTGTGGCCAAAGTGTAGTGTGTGTTAGAATGTAAAAATCTAATACGTAGTAGTCACATTGAGTGCCATTTTGTGTGACTAAATCATATGCCACTATATGGTCACTTGAATAATATTTTGGGTAACCAAATCATATTCCATTATATGGTCACATGAAGTAATTGTATGTGTGAGACAATCATATTCCAGTATATGGTCACATGAAGTAATTTGTTATGTGACTAAATCATGAACTCGAGTTTGTCACACATGATTTTAGTGTAGCTAAAAGCAGACACTATATGGTCACATAAGTTAGTATGTGTGGCTAAAGTGTATTGTGTGTTAGATTGTAAAAATCTAATACGTAGTAGTCACTTTGAGTGCCATTTTGTGTGACTAAATCATATGCCACTATATGGTCACTTGAATAATGATTTGGATGACCAAATCGTATTCCATTACATGGTCACATGAAGTAGTTGTATGTGTGACTAAATCGTATTACAATATATGGTCACATGAAGTAATTTGTTGTGTGGCTAAATCATGAACTCGAGTTTGTCACACAAGATTTTAGTGTAGCCAAAAGCAGACACTATATGGTAACATAAGTTAGTGTCTGTGGCCAAAGTGTAGTGTGTGTTACAATGTAAAAATCTAATACGTAGTAGTCACATTGAGTGCCATTTTGTGTGACTAAATCATATGCCACTATATGGTCACTTGAATAATATTTTGGGTAACCAAATCATATTCCGTTATATGGTCACATGAAGTAACTGTATGTGTGAGACAATCATATTCCAGTATATGGTCACATGAAGTAATTTGTTATGTGACTAAATCATGAACTCGAGTTTGTCACACATGATTTTAGTGTAGCTAAAAGCAGACACAATATGGTCACAGAAGTTAGTATGTGTGGCTAAAGTGTATTGTGTGTTAGAATGTAAAAATATAATGCGTAGTAGTCACATTGAGTGCCATTTTGTGTGACTAAATCATATGCCACTATATGGTCATTTGAATAATGATTTGGATGACCAAATCGTATTCCATTACATGGTCACATGAAGTAATTGTATGTGTGACTAAATCATATTCCAGTATATGGTCACATGAAGTAATTTGTTATGTGGCTAGATCATGAACTCGAGTTTGTCACACAACATTTTAATGTAGCCAAATGCAGACATTATATGGTAACATAAGTTAGTGTCTGTGGCCAAAGTGTAGTGTGTGTTAGAATGTAAAAATCTAATACGTAGTAGTCAAATTGAGTGCCATTTTGTGTGACTAAATCATATGCCACTATATGGTCACCTGAATAATGATTTGGATTACCAAATCATATTCCAGTATATGGTCACATGAAGTAATTTGTTATGTGACTAAATCATGAACTCGAGTTTGTCACACAAGATTTTATTGTAGCCAAAAGCAGACACTATATGGTAACATAAGTTAGTGTGTGTGGCCAAAGTGTAGTGTGTGTTAGAATGTAAAAATCTAATACGTAGTAGTCACATTGAGTGCCATTTTGTGTGACTAAATCATATGCCACTATATGGTCACTTGAATAATATTTTGGGGAACCAAATCATATTCCATTATATGGTCACATGAAGTAATTGTATGTGTGAGACAATCATATTCCAGTATATGGTCACATGAAGTAATTTGTTATGTGACTAAATCATGAACTCGAGTTTGTCACACATGATTTTAGTGTAGCCAAAAGCAGACACTATATGGTCACATAAGTTAGTATGTGTGGCTAAAGTGTATTGTGTGTTAGAATGTAAAAATCTAATACGTAGTAGTCACATTGAGTGCCATTTTGTGTGACTAAATCATATGCCACTATATGGTCACTTGAATAATGATTTGGGTGACCAGATCATATTCCAGTATATGGTCACATGAAGTAATTTGTTATGTGACAAAATCATGAACTCGAGTTTGTCACACAAGATTTTAGTGTAGCCAAAAGCAGACACTATATGGTCACATAAGTTAGTATGTGTGGCTAAAGTGTATTGTGTGTTAGAATGTAAATATCTAATACGTAGTAGTCACATTGAGTGCCATTTTGTGTGACTAAATCATATACCACTATATGGTCACTTGAAAAATGATTTGGGTGACCAGATCATATTCCAGTATATGGTCACATGAAGTAATTTGTTATGTGACTAAATCATGAACTCGAGTTTGTCACACAAGATTTTATTGTAGCCAAAAGCAGACACTATATGGTAACATAAGTTAGTGTGTGTGGCCACAGTGTAGTGTGTGTTAGAATGTAAAAATCTAATACGTAGTAGTCATATTGAGTGCCATTTTGTGTGACTAAATCATATGCCACTATATGGTCACTTGAATAATGTTTTGGGTGACCATATCATATTCCATTATATGGTCACAAGAAGTAATTGTATGTGTGACTAAATCATATTCTAGTATATGGTCACATGAAGTAAATTATTATGTGACTAAATCATGAACTCGAGTTTGTCACACATGATTTTAGTGTACCCAAAAGCAGACACTATATGGTCACATAAGTTTGTATGTGTGGCTAAAGTGTATTGTGTGTTAGAATGTAAAAATCTAATACGTAGCAGTAACATTGAGTGCCATTTGTGTGACTAAATCATATGCCACTATATGGTCACTTGAATAATGATTTGGATGACCAAATCATATTCGAGTATATGGTCACATGAAGTAATTGTATGTGTAAGAAAACCATATTCCAGTATATGGTCACATGAAGTAATTTGTTATGTGGCTAAATCATGAACTCGAGTTTGTCACACAAGATTTTAATGTAGCCAAAAGCAGACACTATATGGTAACATAAGTTAGTGTCTGTGGCCAAAGTGTAGTGTGTGTTAGAATATAAAAATCTAATACGTAGTAGTCACATTGAGTGCCATTTTGTGTGACTAAATCATATGCCACTATATGGTCACTTGAATAATGATTTTGGTGACCAAATAATATTCCAGTATATGGTCACATGAAGTAATTGTATGTGCAACTAAATCATATTCCAGTATATGGTCACATGAAGTAATTTGTTATGTGGCTAAATCAAGAACTCGAGTTTTTCACACAAGATTTTAGTGTAGCCAAAAGCAGACACTATATGGTCACATTAGTTAGTATGTGTGGCTAAAGTGTATTGTGTGTTAGAATGTAAAAATCTAATACGTAGTAGTCACATTGCGTGCCATTTTGTGTGACTAAATCATATGCCACTATATGGTCACCTGAATAATGATTTGGATTACCAAATCATATTCCAGTATATGGTCACATGAAGTAATTTGTTATGTCACTAAATCATGAACTCGAGTTTGTCACACAAGATTTTATTGTAGCCAAAAGCAGACACTATATGGTAACATAAGTTAGTGTGTGTGGCCAAAGTGTATTGTGTGTTAGAATGTAAAAATCTAATACGTAGTAGTCACAATTAGTGCCATTTTGTGTGACTAAATCATATGCCACTATATGGTCACTTGAATAATATTTTGGGTAACCAAATCATATTCCATTATATGGTCACATGAAGTAATTGTATGTGTGAGACAATCATATTTCAGTATATGGTCACATGAAGTAATTTGTTATGTGACTAAATCATGAACTCGAGTTTGTCACACATGATTTTAGTGTAGCAAAAAGCAGACACTATATGGTCACATAAGTTAGTATGTGTTGCTAAAGTGTATTGTGTGTTAGAATGTAAAAATCTAATACGTAGTAGTCACATTGAGTGCCATTCTGTGTGACTAAATCATATGCCACTATATGGTCACTTGAATAATGATTTGGATGACCAAATCATATTCCATTATATGGTCACATGAAGTAATTGTATGTGTGACTAAATCATATTCCAGTATATGATCACAAGAAGTAATTTGTTATGTGGCTAAATCATGAACTCGAGTTTGTCACACAAGATTTAAGTGTAGCCAAAAGCAGACACTATATGGTCACATAAGTTAGTATGTGTGGCGAAAGTTTAGAGTGTGTTAGAATGTAAAAATCTAATACGTAGTAGTCACATTGAGTGCCATTTTGTGTGACTAAATCATATGCCACTATATGGTCACTTGAATAATGATTTGGGTGACCAGATCATATTCCAGTATATGGTCACATGAAGTAATTTGTTATGTGACTAAATCATGAACTCGAGTTTGTCACACAAGATTTTAGTGTAGCCAAAAGCAGACACTATATGGTCACATAAGTTAGTATGTGTGGCTAAAGTGTATTGTGTGTTAGAATGTAAAAATCTGATACGTAGTAGTCACATTGAGTGCCATTTT